>KK118618.1:0-49403 GCA_000611955.2 Stegodyphus mimosarum
AACTGCAATTAACTACACATTAATCTATAATTCTAAACTAACCAAAAATCACTACATAACACTCCTTCGAATTGAAGATTCAAGGTATTTAATGTTTCGAATATATCAACCAAGTAGCTCAATTTCATCACAAATAAATCATCTCGAAATTTCTCACCTTCATGTCGGTTTTTCTCTTCTAAAAAAAGTGGCAATTTAGTCTCCTGATTCATTAACAGATTGCAAACATTTTCCACGTGATAACATTTTAACGTGATAACCTTGCAATAACATAGTAATGATGAATGTACTGCGCCCATGTCTTTACAAAGTACAGAGAAGAATCTTGATTTTAGGAGTTTCATTTTTATGTAATTTACTATAGTCACAACATTTAGACCATTTCTTGGTCGTTCGTTTCTTTGGAAGCCAGAGCTTCTCTGTGAATCATGCAATGTGTCCAGATGCAGATTGGAAATTTTTGTTTCACAAATGCTTGTATACTTTAAAATCTTCCAGACATTGTACAAGCACTAACGTTCCATATTCCGACACAATTTTTTCCACTCTTTGTTTGTCTCGTTTATAAAATTATGTAAAATTTCAAATAATGCTAGTGCTGTTTCTTTAGTTTTATTGGTTTACAAAAAAGTAGTTCTTCTACTCCTGACGTACCACCACAAAATCGAACATACGCAAAGAAATAAGCATCTTTATTGCTATTTGTTACCGCATCAAGCTTAATTGAAAACAATTTATCACGTAACTTCCCGAAAAGTTGCTACTGTACATCTTCAACCATATCATCGATTCGACGGGAAACACAGTCATTTAGATAGAGGTGTGGACTGGAAGTCCTTAGCAAAATTATCTCTTAATATAGTTTCTACGATCTCAATTGCAGCTCGCAAAATAAGCTCTTCGCCAATGGTGTGAGGCTTTTTACATCTGGCTGTTTTATATGAGACTTTGTAAAAAGCAAGTAAAGCTTTTTCATTCACAGGGAAAATTTGTTTTAAAAATGTTTTTTACTTTTCATATGATTTTAATTTTAATTCAAAAATTGAAATTAAATAAATAAATAAATTCTCGGAGTTTGTTAACGTACTGACCATGAAGCGTTTCCAAATATCTTTTAAGTTGATTAGGTTTCATACTGTCTGCTGTCAATATTTTTGAACAAATAAACACACAGGGGTATTTTTTCTTCATTTACTTCAGTAGAGGTAAACTCAAAATTTAAGTGTTCTTGAGAATAACTTCTTGATTTAATTTTCAGATCCACGCTCGTCTGTGCTCTTGTTGGTGCTATATGATCGTGTAATGTTCGCTTACGGTTTAAACATTTATCCATGATTCTATTTAAATCTACTGCCGTTATTTAAAACCGAAAGTTGTTGTTAACGAGCAAATTACAAAATGCAGATTCAAGATAGTGATAGAAGGATCGACTCGACCGTGACTGACTGCAATTTCACGAGGTGCAGCATTTATACACGTTTTGCGCAGGCGTTCGACAGGTTGCGCAGATATTTGCAAGAATGCCGAAAGTATAGTAGAATGTGATGGATATAGAGCAACAGAGACTAGGCGATTTTCATAATGACATTTGTACTTTTAGAAATGAAAGAGTGAGGAAATAAATATTTAATTTAATTAAAATTTATTTTGCAATCTGTTCCAATTTAAAAATTAGAAAGGAAAAGTAACATAATACTTATCCTATTACTTAACTTACTTAAAATATCTATTAATTAAAAGTAACGTATACAAAATTAATACTTATCTTGATAATTTGCACGCTTTATAAAGTCGTGTTGTAGCTTTAGTGTCAAACTACATTATAATTGCATTCAATACATTGTTATTGTATGGGAGGCGATGAAAATTATGATTGCAAATTGGGTCGCAAATACTGAAAATTTGAGAAGCACTGACTTACAAATATATTGTTTGCAAAGAAAGCGACAGCTAGGATTTCCAGCGCAAGCTTTGAAATTCAAAAAATGGGTTTCAGAAATTAGTAAATTTCACATTTCTTATGTATTATAGCAGATATGGGAGAGATCAAGTAATATTATTATACATGAAAAGAAATCTGTTTAAATTTTATGAGATATACTTTAAACACCTAATTCGGCAAATGTGTGATTTTTGTTTGCTAGCCATGCCGAATTTACAGGCTTTTTCTGTGACATAATTCATAATTTTTAGTATTAAGTTTGGTTTGCCAGCCATGCAGTTTCATTTGCTAGTCACGCAGAATTTTAAGGCCTTTTTGTGACATTGTCATACCCCTAACATAATTTTAATTATTAAACCTGGTATTGAAAAAATCACTCTCTCACTCTAACATTAAAAATAATCATCAAAAATACTTAAAACCATAAGTTGAATGAGTTTTTAAAGTTTTTAAATTAGTTTTTTAAGTTGCTGAATGTGTCTTTTTAGCGACATCTTTCTTCACGGATTTCAGTACCATATCCTTTTTGTCACTCTCTTTTAAATGACTTCTGAAATCATAATAATTTCCCTAAATCTTTGATAATATAATACACGAATGATCATAAAAGAACTTTTCCGATGTAGGAGACCCTAGAGGCTCATACATCGGAAATCCATACAGGGATGTATGGATCCATACAGGGCTCATACATCCGCTCAAAAATCGAAATGAAATTTCAGATAAAACTATGTGAAGGTATGTACTCAAGGTTCTGACAATACAAAACAATAGAACTCTCATGGTTTCGGTGACATTGCAAACTTTTGCAATTTCTGAATGGCGACGCCCACTTTTTTCCCACAATTTCAAATTAATCAGTGCATTAAAATTCCTAAATGGCTCTGGAATGATACACGTATGACAAAAATTGCCGGCGTAAAACTCGCTGCTACTCTGAGGCTCAGAACTAGATTTTGACGACGCGACTAGCTGAAATTTCTCTTGAGAGGTTGATGGTAGGAAAAAGAAGTGTGGGAGACACTCAGATTGTTCTCCGTTGGGCCCTCCTTGAAATTTGGGGCTTAACTGCTCAGTTAGTGCAGCGGAATTGCAGTACGAGGAATAGTCAAATTCCGTCGTCCCGCAACTTCTACCTGTACTTTATCAGAAGTGAATCATGAGCATATTATATTAGCAGCTTGCTGAATTCCTCAGTTAATGAGATTGATCTTTCGATTAGGTGTTGTTGAAATGTAATGCACTTAAGCTTAATCACAGAGGATAGCTGTATAGCATATACCTATATGCTGTTTCTAAATTTGCAAATAAAATATTTTGTGATTGCCAACTTCTACGTTACATAAATTCTAATTTACACTTCAGAAACGGAGTTTTGAGCAACAGACAGGATCCTGGTTAATATTATCCTTAGTTGTTCTTTCGCGCTTCTGTTTATTAATTTTAAATAAGAACTATGATGGCAATAATTCCTCAAAAGATAGTTAAAGGCCTACCTATATAAACAACTGATTAAAATTGGAATCAAAAACCAAACATTACAAATCTTTCAGTTTCTTGACACTTTAATTCTAAGTGATAAATATAGTTTAAGTGCAATATTTTCCTATTTGTATTCTTCCATGTAATATCTTTTAATTCAGTTAAAAAATGAAAGATAATTGTCTACTTGTTTGTTTTTCATGCATTTAAATGCTTTTTTTACTCTCCCTTTATTTACTTCAGGCCTCGATTATACAGGATTATTCAAAGTAAACTGTGCAATTAAAACAAGAGCAATTTTGAAGTTTGCGAACACAGAATAATTATTAAACGAGAAAAACATTCTATCAAAATGCGTCTGTTAACCTATTATTTCATAAGTGATCTAAAATGATTTTCCATGCCTACACGAAAATAAGGATTGTATAGCATACAAATTAATTCCCTTCGTAACTTTGCACGGTCCTTTGTGCTCGAAATTACACTGCATTAGTAACAATGCTTAAATTAGAATTTTGATACAATATTCAGCAGTGCGCATGCTAGCATTTTCTTTAACTCTCAGTTAAATAAAGATAAATATCATTACAGCTAAATATTACTGTGCGTTATTTACTATTGTGGATCAATGATAAAAGTCAGCCGACATCGATTATGGAATAATTTTCAATATCTTTTCGAAGCTGTTCGCGTGCAGTTGTCAGGCCTCGTATTAATCATTCATCAACCGGCAGGTAAACGGTGAATTAATGATCAGTGGTGTCTCGCACAGCTACCATGAAATCTAAAAATAACGTATCTGATAAAAATATTTGTAGATACTGCCTAAATTTCTGAAGTTTTCGTAGCACTTTTGACGATTGCAAAAACTTTATTCTAAAGAATATACATTTTCCTTCAATGAATTCCAGTAGATGATGTCCTTATGAGAGCAATATCAAGTAAACCAAAGTTGATTAGAGTAACAATACCTCTTGATAGCAGTAATTAAGGTACAGTTCGTGACTTAATAGTATTTATAAGTATTTTATGGGCTTTGTACCCACTATACATAAATGACATTCTTTTAAAGAAGCGCGGTTTTTGACTAAAAATTTCCATTTTCGCAATCGTACTTTATACCTACAGTAAGCCCACAAGTTGCCGACCGGTAAAGTCCCTGCACTCTGGTAGTTCGGTCCGAGGTTCAAATCCAGCAAACGGGCTGGCTGCATGTAATTTTCCCTGCATCATTTGGCTGCATGATTGGCTGCAATTTTGCTGATGATTTGGATTCAGGCTGCATGACTTGGCTTCGTGATTTTTCACATGTGTAACGTGTTAATACGAGCCAGTTTCCCTTAAAAAGTCCTCTACGAAGTCCTGCCTTCCTTCCGTGTAGTGCCTTACCGCGGAACACGTATACAGTAATATTACAGCATTTTCTCTTGCATTTACGTGCATATTTCCTTTCCTAATTGGTCCGTAATACAGAAAATGGTATTCTTAAGTACTGTGACTCACAGTATTTAAAAATGGCTGCAATGCGCTTGTTCTAAGCGTTAAGGAGAAAAATATTTAAGCATTAATTACTTCTAAAGTGCCTGGCTTACTCAACATAACATTCCCCTTTCTCTTTAACATTTCTTTCAGAAAAAAAATCTCGAACAATTTCGGATTATCAGCGAAACATTTCTAACTCCTCTTCTCCTGCCTCTCGTGACACCACTTTTAAAACCCTAGGTGACGCACAAAATGCGGACCGCCTCTATATTCAAAATTGCCTCAAATTATCAAGAACATTAAATCAACCAATAGAACACAAAACGAACCAGCTAGAACAGCAGCAATATCAAACCTCCCAAATGTGAAGGAAATCAATCCCCTCTTTTAAAATGATATAACCCTTTTTTCTGCGCAACACCATGAAAATATTTTCAACCCACATTCTATCAAGTATCGCCGCCCATTAGAGAGATTCGCCTTCAAGCGAGTAAAAAACATTTTCAAACCGAATGATAAGGGGACAAAAAAGGCCGGTGGCCGCCGACCTTTGACCCTAGAGTAGTCGGTCTGTGAGAACTGAAAAACCCGCCTTTTAGCTGTACTAAAGTTTCCGCTAGCTTAGAAAGAGCTTTACCGCAATCAAGTGAAAAAATGTTTAAACAATACTATATTAAAAATTAATTCTCAAATATTAACATTAAAATTTTACTATTCACTGTAAATTAATATAATCACTCAGCACTGTAAACATAAAAATTCTACACAACATAAGCAATTTGTTTTAACGAATTTGTACTGTAAGGAATTGCCTAGAACAACCTTATTCAAATCTTTTTCGAGTGGCTATCAAATTTGTAAAATTAGAATGTTTTTAGAACCACTTTACTATTGTCCCTTTCAAAAGCAATTTTTATAGCATATACTAGTACACTTTTAAAATACAGCTAAGCAAAATTTATTTAATTTTAAATTACGTGATTTCGCTTAAAGGGCACTCGTTAGTAAAGAAAAAGCGACACTGCTATCGTTTATTACTGTAGACGTAATTTTTCGTCCCATCTCGATGAGGTTTGATTTACAATAATCCCGAGATTCCAAGTGATTTTTTTTAAAAAAGGATTTTGAAAAATCAATTTATTAAAGTTAAGGCAATAAGTGCCTTTAAATTAATATGAGAAAATTTATTTTCATTTATAATAATTCAAGGCTATAAAGGGAATTATTATCTTATTAACTAAAAATTCAAATAAATGTTGGTTCTCACATTAATGAGATGAATGAGTCTGCCGATTCTTACACAGTTGTTCTGTGTTTGGATACAGTTCACTATATTTCGTTTTCTCTGGTAATGAGGTACAGAAATTAACAATGCTTTCTGCTTAGAATGTCGTTTTAAACCCGATATCATTCTAAAGTTAAAATAAATATCCTCTTTTCATTCAATGGCAGTATGCTATCATTTTCAGTAATGATCAGTTTTTCTATGGGTATGGAGAACGGTAAAATAATTATCTTGCAGACAAAGATTTAGTTCATTTAATAATGAAAATACGTTGGACAGGTTTGCCAATGTACTTAGCCACATCATCAATGTACATATGTACATGTCAACAGCCAGAAATAATGTAAAATTGTCGTTCATTTCATTTAAAAATAAGAAGACTTCCTGCATTAAATCACTCTTTTGCTTGAGACAATTGCTGGGTGAAATTCCAATGTCTGCAAATTTTAGCTATAATGAGGTATATGCAGTTAATTTGAATTTTATTAACCAAAAAGGTCAATTTGTCACAGAAGGGCTATTAATTTCATTTTGGAATTTTGTGCCGTTCACGATAAAACGGGTTTCACTTTTCAAACTGCTGCCATCAAATATTAGAGCCTAAATTATATCTATAGAAATTAAATAATTAAGAATCTGCATGGATGTATGTTTGTTTCTCGTACTGTGAAAAAACAAAGTTATCTAGAGACATCAAGTTTTGAATAGCGTGGTCCCCCACTCGAATATTGGCATTTGGAAGCCCAAATTTGAATTATTTTATTTGTTGGGATTTGTTTTATTATCTTTTTCAGGTTTTGTAAACCTTTAACGAATTTCAGATTAACAAATTCAACGATTTCAAAACGAGAAGTAGCAATACTATTTCCGTTTCCAACAAATCGAAAAAAATCGTTTCCAAGCAGCAAGACTGTTGTATCGAAAGTTCTGAAGATATGCATTTTTTAAACATTTTGTTATATTATTGTTGAATTGAATTTTATGGTTTAATTGTGAAGAACATGTATTTAACAAATAAAGGTAACACACAAAACATTAAAATAACGCCCCTTTGCGCGCAATATAAAATCCGTAAGCTCTCAAGTATTTATTTATTTTGTTTTATATTTTTAATCTAGAAGCGATATAAAGACATGTTTAGAGGACCCCTTGTGGGCCACTGAACCAGATACTGAGAAACGCTCTGCTAAAATATCACAACAGTGAAATTAGATTTGAAACACAATATAATATTAGAATATAACTGTTCCAGAAGAAAATTTTCAGGGAATATCTCGTAACTTTGAAAAAACACTTAGATGAAATTCTGACGACATATCTCGTTTCCTGAGGGACACAGGTATTTCTTTCTTATAAATGTCTACAGAAAATTTTAACGATAGTCAAGGGGAAGTCATAGCCAATAACTTGAACAAAACGCTAGGGTTCCTTACATTATAAAATGCTTTTTATATTCCCCAAAAAGGAGGTGTATAGTTTTTAGTCTAAAGGGGCCTTTGTCCCTGAAGGACTATAGTTTTCGTTTTGAGATTTTGCGTTGATTGACTATAAATGTCCGATTTACTTTTCAAATTGCTGCCACCAAACATTATTGCCCAGTATTATATTTAAAGAAGTTAAATAACGAATAATCTGCATAAATGTATATATATTTCTCCAAATGTGATAAAACAACGGTACCTAGATCCATCCAGTTTTAAATATCGTACGTTTCCACCCGAATATGGGCATATGGAAGCTCAAGTTTGGAATTTGGAATTTGCTTTATTATCTATTTCATATTTTGTAAAACTTAAGCAAATTTTTGATGAGCAAACTCAAACGATTCAAAAGCGAGCAATGTCAAAACGGTACGGGAAATAAAAACCTTTTTATCTCCACGGCGCGGAACTGTGTATCGGAAATTCTAAAGATTTGCTTATTTTAAAATCATTTTGCGATATTGCTGTTGAACTGAATTTTAGGGTTTCAGTGCTAAGAACATGATATTTAATAAATAAAGGTAACACGCAAAACGTTAAAAAAAACGCTGCTTTAGACGTAATTTAAAATCTGAAACCTTTCAGAAATTTTTTTTTGTTTATTTTATTTTGATTTTCTTTTTGTTAAACTTACTTAATAATTCTTACGTAAGTCAAATTCAGAAAATCGTAATATCTTAACTGGAGTTGCAACGACTTAAAATTAATCACATGAAAAGGAATTTCTTTCAGCGTTCTTAACCTTTTGTTTAAAAAAACTATTATTAAAAGCTGATTAAGTTATAGAAACATTTTGCGTCTTTTCCCATGCAAAATGCTTTTCCTGAGCTTTTCAGATAGAATTTAATTCCATTATTTTGAGGATTTCTCAAATATTTTTCGTATTTTTATTAGTCTTGTTTCAATTTATTACTGTAGAACAATTTTCAAGAAAGCCTTTTTGTAATTAAATAAAATCGGTTGTAAGAGAATTTTAATTGCGAAGCTGTAGCTAAATGTATATTAAGTTACTTCTATTAGAAACATTTGTCTTATTTCATTGTAAAACCTTGAAAGAACATCTCGAATTTAATTACCTTTCAAATGCTTTAGACTGCTGACTGATCAATATGTTTAACAATAAGAGAGATTCTTCATTTCCACGGCGAAAATCATGTCTTGGCTCTTTTCAAATTCCTCACCATAGTTCGTTTTATTACTTAGCAGTCTGTACAAATCAAGAGTGGAAAATACATTCTAAAAACTCCTTAAAATGTAATTAAACATTATTCTAAAATACAAAAGTTAATTAACAATTAAACTGCACCATGTAAAGAGAATCGTGACCTTCATCTTTAAATTAAATTAAGAGAGATCATCATACTTCTCTACATACTATTCTGTTGAATGGAACTATAATCTATTTCACAGATTACAGTAAGTTAAGATTGTAGTTAGCAAAATGCATTTCGTAGCTTGTGCTGTCAAATGAACCGAATGAATAGTTTAGTTTACAGTAATTTGTGGGTTGTAATAGTATTGTTCAGTAATTTTTCTGTGATAGTCACTCTGCAATGTATAATATCTGTATGTAACTAGAAATTTCTAGCCTAAGGGGATTTTTAATACCCATGTAATGTTTATAGCCGCGATATCTATGTTAAAATTTCCAGGATAATCCAAAAGTTGCGCATATCAAGTTTTCAAAAATTGTGGAAATTCCAAAATGGATATTAATAGTAAATTGTTTCAACTTACCATTTGTAATCATGTTGAGATTTCCACAGTTCTTGAAAGTCTAATGTGCGCAGCTTTACTTCGCGTGCCTCTAGTATGTAATCCGCTTCTTGTATTTGGCTCTTTCTAGACATTGCTCCGTCAGAAAGCCAACCTCTCGTGGGTGTAGTTAGTAGCTGTTTTTTCAGACAATAGTGTTCAAGGGGCTCATGCATCAACAGTCCTTTTGACAGAGAAATGTGAAATGTTTCATGTGGGAATTATACTACTTTTCCTTTGCTAGCAATATCTGATTCAATGTTTGAAACAAGCATGCGACATTCGACCTTAAAAATCTCGAAATTGATATTTATATACGCAGGGCTAGCAGAAGGTTTTGCATGGATGTATTATGCAGAATAAAATGGCGCTTGCTGTAAAGTATTGTTGCGTGCTTACGGGTTCGTAACAGATTGAATGCACAAGTCCGATAAAAGGCTAATAAAATTTATTCTTGTCACAAGAAATATCACAAAACGGTGGAACTTTCCTCAGAGATATTCGTACAATATCACAACATCACGCAATATAATCAGTAGATGTACTTTAAACTACTCAGTCCATTAAGATAGAATGCAATGCAAAGAGAAAGCTAATCCGATCTCACCGCGAATTCTCTGCAGTCAACAACAACAGCTCCCTAAACAAATACTAAACTGAGATATCTCTCTCTGGCTTTTTAAACCTTTTTAATCGGTCGCAAGAACGTTCTACTAATTTCCGTTTTCTCGAGATTTCTGGAAAGCGTGGATCTTGAGATTTCTGGAAATTTCTTTTTCCTGCTGCATTGTATATTAAGTAATTTAATTATAATTCTACCAAAAATGGCTAACTGAACACAAAATCTGTAACAGTATTTTCTATCAGATCTGTATATATCCTTACTAGAAGACTCGGCGGTCATACGAAATGACTGCTTTTCTAGATATTATAAATAGATATTTTCTAGATATAAGGTGAAAGGATGCTTCGTCGGAGAGCATTACAGAAAAGTACAGATATTTAGCCTGGAAAATGAAATCATCTGAAATTAACCACACGCGCAGACGATATTTACAAAAGTAAAGATTTTCAAACCTGAAAAGGAAAATATATAAGTTATTCCATCAATAAATGCCATAAGTTTGTTTATATCTTCATTATTTTATGAGTTATTAAACATCAAAATGGGTCCGGAACTTTATAAACACCCTGTATATTTGGGGGTTATGATGTTTCTTCTTTCTTTTCTTCTTTTTCTTCTACGAGATCTTTTTTCTTCGGTGATACACATTTATAGCTTCTCTTAACACCGGATAATTCGAACTTTTTCGAACTAACGAGAGGCCAGTGTATCTATCAGGTTGAATTCATTAACACTTAAAACTAGAACAATAGAATTTCAGTTGTCAGATTTAATTAGCTGAGAGAACAATGCTATGAAATATGTTTGAAATACGTTCTCAAATTTCATTTAGAATTTAATTTAGAAAATATGAGCTCCAGGGTATTGACTGTGTGTTAATAGTCTGATGTCTAAAGTGATTTGTGCTATTATTAAAGTCATTGATTTGTTTATACAGTTTCATTGGAAGTTTGTTTAGCCATGAAACGTATATAAACGATAACTTTGTTTGAAGACTTGAGATTTATGTGGATTAATATCTAACTGTAGCTTAGTTATTTATTTGTCAACAAAAGGTAAATACTTTGTCTTCTAGTCAAGCACAGCTGAAGAATTCCATGAATCTCTGAAACTGTACGAATGAACAGTCAGTGTATAAATTACTTAAGTCTGATTTTTATTAGTCTCAGACGTCAGCATATATGTACTCATATCTATCTATATATAAAAAGAATGTGTGTGTGTTTGTCCGCGATTACCTCCGTCACTACTATAGCTATCGTTACCAAACATTCTATAGTTATTTTCTGTGTCCTGGAAAAGGTCAACGTCCCTTTTTTCCCAAAAACAAATAGCTAAAATCAAAAATATTAATTAAAATCTCTGAAAACACTAATTTTTGCCCTCTTTTTTCCGAGTGGCAACAGTCTTGAACGCTGAGATAAAAAGCTGCTTTACTTCGGAGAAGTGCCCGCTTTGAAATCGAACCTGTTAATAAAAAATTTCTAAGTTTTACGATGAAATAAAAATAGCATTTCCAAACACTAAATACATTATTCCCGATTCCAAAAATTAATGGGAAGCCGTTTCGACTGTTTCCATCTTCATAAGATTTTAATCAGATGAGATATTATTTAAAAACTATGAAAACACTGATTTTCGTACTCATTTTTTCCGAATGGCAACAGTCTCGCGCGTTGGAGATAAAAATGCTTTATTTCGAAAGTGTTCTACTGCTCGCTTTCAAATCGTCGAGTTTGTTGATGAAATATTTGTAAGTTTTACAAAATGTATATATATAAAAAAGAATGCCTGTTTGTGTGTTTGTTTGTTTGTTCGCGTTACTGATTTATGATCATTTATGATCAATTGATTGCCACATTTAATAGACTAAAATTGAATATGGGTGAAATATTAGATGGAACTTCAACTTTTACGGCCATTTGATTAGAAAGACAAAAATCATTAAAAACTGCGTGCCACTGTTGTTGATGTAATGAGAGAGGACTAGTTTATATTTCTATCCAAATGTTTTATGTGGATTCCATATCCCATCAGACTGAAAAATGTGTGATTATGAATCGTATTTTTTGCATCGTTATTAAAGAAAGATTACAGTGGCATCGTTCTCTGTGTTGTTAGATACATTACTCTCGATTTAACTTAACTGGCATCGGGAACTCTTGCTAGTTTATACATATAGAAAGAGAATTTTCGCTTTTTAATCAGTACAATCACATACAGCAAATTATTTGTTCATACATCTGGCAGTATGCAGATGTTGGCATCAGATGGCTATATGCATTATTTATTTACGCATAAATCGTAGATATAAATTTCAAAATACAAAGTGTCTCAAAATAAATTAATTTCATGAAAACGGTTTCAAGACAGAGGCTAATGGGGTTTTAATAGCGTAATATGCTAATATCAGGTAATTTGTGCTTTTGTCTCGGTATTATTCTATTCACAAAATTGTTGACACAGATTATTTGAAATTACAGTTCGCAAAATCAAACGTTTGGCAGAATGTGATATCATTGACCAGATAAAAAAACTTTCATGCAACCTAGCATGGAAAGATTTAAAATTGATTTAAAGAAGCAAATCAAACTATGGTAACAGACTTTTAGCATCTTCTAAATACAGTTACTGTTATCAATATTTTACACTGATAAAAACAGATGCAAAATTATCTATGAAATAAAATATAGTTGTCTAATTACAGATTTTACATTAAGAATGCAGTTTAACGTATTTCTCTATTAATTCCTTTACATCTATTTGTTCATCTATTATAACATTCATCTGCATCTTCTGTTTCTGAACAAGTGTTTATTTAAATATACATACATATCTTGTACATTTGTTGCTCTAAACGGCGAAACATTTTTCCTCGATCTAATCTAACTTAAGGAGACTAGTCAAGTTAAATCAACTGCATAGCTGCGCATTTATAAAAAATCACTTCATGCGCATTTGGAAATCAAATACCTTTTTGATGTATAAATTTCTTTTTGGCTACTTCAGAATTCAACTTCATTTCCTCCGACAATTGCGTAAATAAAACTGAAATGTATTTTTTCAGAGCTAAAAAATTCTTCTAATTCATTCTGATAAAAAGTGTTTTTACATGACATAAATAACTAATAAGACAGAGCTTTAGTTTACATTAACACAAAAAGAATAACGAAAAAAGTCTGCTTCTTTAAATTATGCTTTTTTGAAGTGCAGATAAATAAAATATCTACTGCGTTAACTTTGCAGAAGATAGTTTTGATATTTTAACATTTTTTGGTTAAATTCATTCTGCATTTCAGTGAAACGGAGAGTTTTCTCACAGTATAAAATAAAACAATTTATTTACAGATAACGTAATCTCTAAGTTAAAGTAAAGAACAATTATGCTGCATATATATATATGTCGTGTTTTACTGCGTAGATGAAGCAATCCAGTACTTTAATTCCAGCAGCCGTAAGGCATTCACTGCGTAGTTAAAAGTTGGATGTATAACCAATTTCCAGAAGTGGCGTTTTCGAAATATAATTTTATTACATGTTAATTCACATCAGATCATTTTGTTAGTCAAGGCATTATTTATCCAGTGATCGTTAAATACATTAATTTTTATGTACATTGGCTTAAAAGCATACGACGTCATTTTAGTCATGAAAGCATAAGCGGCGCATAGATGTTTCCAAGAGCGCTCTGCTAGGAGGAAAACGTAAGCGTAAATGGTCGCAGCAATTCAAAGGAAGAAGGGAGGGAGTCAAAAAGTTTCAGTTCGAGTTACAAAAGTTTTGGTTTGCAATTATTTTGATTGGACAACAGGTACCTGCATTAAGCGCTACGTAACGTGGAAAGACCTGAAATTTAGGAGAACAGATGAATTTAGGGGGGAGATCACCAAATTTAGAATAGTTAATTTTGAGGTTGCCAATCATTTCTTACAGATGCCATAATATCTTGTTATATCTTACATACATATGCATTGAAGCAGACTTAGATGTAATGATGTAGGAATTTCGATAACGTAGATATTGAAAATGTTGATTTACAATGAAGAGGAAAACTTGACACTCGAGGAAGATTTAACTATTTCTTTTTATTTCAACTGATGTTTGCGACCGCAAATACTTCGCACATTAATCATGCCTGTCGCTGAGCGGTTGCATTTTTATTCTGCTTTGTGGAAGAAGGAAAAGCAGAAATCAGCGTCTTAGCGATAATAGAGATAGAAGCAAACCGCGTAGTTATCCATCAGGCGAAGCGAAATCAGGCATTTTGAAACGAAAGTTTTGGTTCTGAGTTAAATGTCGAATTAGCTAGAACATCAGCATTATGTTAGTCATATGTATGGACAGGTCTAGAATGATGGAGCCCAGGAAAAGTTATAACTGTTTTTAGAATAGAGAGGGGAATAGCCAAATTAAAATTTATTAAGCATTGAAGGACTATTATAGAAAGAGAATTAAAGAAGTACCAAATGAAAAAAAAAATTTCGAAACTAGAAATCATAAAATTTTGAACAACATAGTTATTTAAATAATTGAAAATATAAATTTTGATAATATGTTGCAATCCTATTAAATTTTCAGTCCACAAGTCTCCTTGCTTTAGAATCGTATTTGTTCAGAGAACACTTTTCAAAACTTTTGATACATTATTACAAATATAAAAATTTTATATACCCGTTAGTAATTTTGAATAATCAGAACAAACTTCAAAATTTTATGACATAATTAATTTCCACATTAAAAAACTGCTTTTTATCGTATTAAATATAGTAGTAATATTGCTGAAATTATAGATTCAATATCATTATCTTTCATTTGCAGTTCCTTATTTTACGAAATCGGAATGCTCCCCGGTACTTCAAAACAAACATTTCCGTCAATACGATAATACCCACTTTGCCAACTGGTATGTTCTGCAAAAATGACCAAAGGCTGCTATGTTAGTTACTTAAAATAAGTTTATTCTGCGCTGATGAGTCAGGGTGCCTAGGCAGTTACTTGAAAAGGCCTCCATTCATTACACAAGGTAATTGGCCTTTGAGAACTGTACTAATACATTCCAATAAAAAATAAAAAATAATAATGTATAAAAAGTCTGATGTGGACACCATACGACTTCCTTAAGCAGCCAATTAAAGTATACAATTTTTTGCTGCATTTCAGTTAAACCTATTTTCTCGAATTTCATTAGACATATATTTCTCATTCAATTAATTCAGTTCTTACTTGGCGAGAAAGCAAAAGTACATAAACAATCAAAACTTCTTCATTAAAAATTGTAAAATGCAGAAAAACATAAAACATCAAATACAGTTTAAGTAGCTAAAAACAACAATTTTTACAGTTTCTACGCAAAAGCAAGCAATTCGGCCAGCAGACAAGAAGGCATATTTTGCGGTGCCGAAAACTAAAAGTCTGTTCCACTCGGCAAAAGGACACTGAAGATGCAGGAACTGACTGAATTCACTATTTTGCTGAGTTACAAATCTAAACAAATGGCTGTTCCGTTAGGCTTAACCGCACATAAACAAATTTTAAATTGTTGATGATTCTACAACTATTGCATGTAGATTAACTAAAGTCATAATAACCTTAACCCAAACATAAGAAAAGCAAAATTCAATCACTTTTAAAGCAGAAAAAAACACAATTTACTAACATATAAGAGTAAAAGAAACTGAGCTCACCGAGCTAAGTCACTGAGTGAGTATATATATATATATATATATATATATATTTGTTGCTGCCGATCGCAACCAAAAATGGAGGTGCACAACTATATGTCATAGCAGTCCCATATGCAAAATTTCAACATTCTGAAACTATTCGCTTTTGAGTTATGCGAGATAACTATATAAGTGTGTACATATTTCAGGAACAAAATCTCTTCTGAATCCATTTCAGAGCAACTTTTAATACGTGTTGGGAAAAAAGAGACGTTTATTCTATCCTTACATACAGATATCACCCAACAACATTCTTGAGATGAATTAGAGAGCGGTCAAAATGCATATTTTTGCTGAAATATGATACCCGAAATTTTTCATGATTACAATACTTCCTTTAATTGGTACAAGAAAGTAAAAATGACAGTTAAGTATAAAATGAGAGCCTTCGGGATTACCTTGTATGAGGAGAGTGAAAGGAATAATTATGTAGAGGTAATAATATACCTCTCATAATTTCATTTTATTTATCTGCATTTATTTCATTTTTTTAATTCCATTATAATTATTTAATTTCTAAAAGTATTAATATTTTTACATTCATTATAATGCAATATTCACTGTCAAAACATTATTGGAATGTTAGAATTCTTTATTAGAATAGAACTTTTGATAAAATTTCAACGAAACGAAAGAAGAAAGCAGGTCATACAATCTCTACATATAATAAAACAAAGTGTCTGTGTGTGTGTGTGTCTTTCGTTCGTGTTGCGAGTAAGCTAGTAGAGCCAGGGCCACGAAATTTGGTACATAGGTGTATCTACACGAGAGCCAGTGCACCTCGAAGCGATTTTTTCGAAATTCGAATTAGAATTTTTTTTATTTTAAGTTTTGTGACCAAATCGCGTCATTTTGAGACATAATGGGCTACAGGAAAGCGAGATTTCACTCTATACATTTCATTTTTACATCGTCGTGAAGCGTAAACACTTAGCTATTTTACGAACTTAAAATAAATTTCGTATTTCAATAAATCGATTAAATACGAATTTATTTAGGAAGGTGAGCTTAACACCTTTTCAGCGGAATGTTTTTTAAAAAAACTTATTTTAAAAAATGTGCTGTTTATTTTCCTTTGATTTTTGGACACGTTGAACTTTAATCCTTTCGACTCCTTTCAAAAAAAGAATTTTGGAAAAATAATAATATTTTGTATTTTTTTTAAATTTTTTAAATGAAGCTTCCGAATACACTTCTCACATCTCAGATATTTTAAAATGTAGTTTTGGCAACAATTTTCCTGGCAACAATTTTTCATCGTATTTCTTATGTTACTGATTTTAAGAGACTGAAAAGTTTAAGAAATTAAAAAAATTGTTTCTTTTTGCAACGGTAAATTGTTTAATTACTTTGTTAGGATAATTAACATTTGCGACAAAGCGAGATTTCACTTTATTGAACAGTTTAAGAAATTGAAGGATTGTTTCTTTTTGCAAAGGTAAATTGTTTAATTACTTTGTTAGGATAATTAACATTAGCATCAAGGGATATTACTTATTTCATTGTAATATTATGTTTTAATTATATATAATTTTAATTATAAAATTTATATTATGTTTTAATTATAAAAAAGTTTTGCATGATATTTTTTAATCTCTTTAAGTTCTTAATCTGTTTATACCATTAGAGTTCTTAAGATTTTGCAAAGGGAAGTTGGTTAATTTATTTATTAGGATAATTAATATTTGTATTAAGGGATATTTCTTATTTCATTCTATGCTTTTTATATGTAATGCATTTTTAACTGATTTTTTTTCCTTTGTTGTTTGTTTCTTTTTCGATAAAATTGTTCTGCAGTGTAAAATTCTGTGCAGTTTTCAAATTTAATGTTTGGTGTTCTCTTTAGGCATTTTTCCGGTACACTTAAAAGCCAGACGAAGGCTGGCCGCGCAGCGGCTAGTAAATGATAAAATGTACCCTTATCTAATATAAACTGCCTTTTCAATATGTCTATCAATGACTCTGGCCATTTATCCTTGCCAGTCTTTCGTTAGGTATCCACCAGAATTCAATTTTCACATTCTTATTTGTAGTAGTGGCTTTCAAATGCTACAGATTTTATGAAATGAAATGACTTCTAATCTAAACCATTATACGACAGAGTTTCAGTATTTCGGTCAGAAAGGAATTCATTAAAACTCTCACAGACTTCATAGATTCTGTTATTTTTTCCGATTTTTAACGATCCGAGAATCTGTTATTGCATTAATGCAATCGGTAGTGTAAAGATTGCTTTATAAACAATATTTTACAGGGTTTTGATTCAATGACTTGAGGAAAAAGAGCCTGAGAATCTTTTCAGCAGAAATAACGAGGATTTAGTGTCTCAAGAAGAGTGGAGTGATTTTTTTCTTTGTATCTGGAAAAGTTCATAAATGCTTAACATATAAAATTACTCCAAATTATATTGTATTTTTTGTTGGAGAAATATTTCTAAAAATGTTAACATTATTAATTCAAAAGCGGCGTATTAATGATCCCCATCTCGGCTACAAAAAATCTCTAATCTCAAATCCTATATCTTAGAAATAACTTCGTAATCAGTAACGAAAGGCGCGCTTTATAATATTGTTGCATTCTACGGGGTCCTGGAATTGAAGTAATTGATGATAACACTTGATTAAGAATCAAAACACAATTTATTCGTCAGTATTATACAGGGCATTTCCAAAGACGCCTTACAGTCGTCTAAAATCTACGACAAACACGCTAAAATAATCAGCCACACAGCCTTCAGGCTATACCGAACCGATGAAGACAACTTCACGGCAAAGTATTAAAGCGAAGTTCTCGACTCGGTCGATCGCTCTCGAGCCAATCTCTGAACTCAACATACTAGTCTACCTATCCGTGTACAGGCAGGGTATATATAGCTTTTGACGTGCCTTCGAGAAATTTCTCGGGAAAAACCTGTAAGAATTCTTTCTAGAATGTTCTCGGTTCGTCTATGGCATATCGCCGGTTTTGTCGCCAAATGAGCGACTTCGCCAGAAATTTGACTACCCTAACCCCTCTTTCCAGAGAAACCATCTTACCGCAACTGGACATTTCGTAACACTATTTTTAGATTAAATCCAAGTATAATACGGTTTAGATTTTAATTTTACCAATCATTATAGCCGGAATGCAAATCCGGCTACTTTTTGCATATATGTGAATGGATTATTTCGCTGCGGCTTGTAGGTAATCCCGCACTGGATTAAAAATTACCGCCTTAACTGCCTGTTCCGGCTTTTAATCAGCTCAGTGAATTAATACCGAGTAATTTTTTTCAGTATGTGGATTATGATCTATAAAAGAATTACAGCAAAGTTTCTTGATTTTCTTACACTGGCTTTCCAATAGATGGACAAAATACGTATTAACATGTTTAATTCAAAATTAAAAATAATTTAGTTAGCTAAATTAGTAAATTTAAAACGTTGAATTCTTATTTTGAATATAATACTTGAAGCTGGAAAACCATAAAATTGCATGAAAAATACAAGTCATACAAAATCCACTAACTTTAAAAAAAGTAAATTTTTCCAGAACATAGATCCACATTCCAGGATCTAAATTGCCAACGAAAGTTATGTGCAGAAAATATCTCGTAGTGAACAAAAGTTAAACAGAAATCAGGAATGAAATTGTTTAATTTAGATGAAAAAAGTTAATCTTTCTTCAGATTTAATAAAACACTTGTGATATTTAAAGCATATAATAAGAGAAATAAGTAATCGTGTTAAAAATAATTACATATTTAAAATTGGTTATTCGATTCTAGCTATGTTAGAAGTAAAATATATAAAACAGAAATAAATCTCGATTATACTTTCATTGGCAAATGTTTAATACTTAAATAATACAAAAAGATGCGAACTTGTAATGAAATATGTCAACATTTCGTTAAGAATTTTTTTATTAATCTTCTACTTCATACACTTTTGTGCTACAGCAAAGTTGTTTGAGATTTTTTGATTTATTACATTTTATTGTCGTTCTTACTTCAGCTCCATTAGTTCTCAGTTGGGTTTTTAAGTCAGATTATTGCGGTAGTCAAAGTAATCTGATAATATTTTCGGCTTCGGAAAAAAAAGGAATTTCTAACGTAAATAGTATACTTCAGATTATTATCGCTTTTGAAAATTAAAGTAATGCATAAATTAGCAACGTAGTTTAGACGTAGTTCTCCTTCGGATGTCCTTCCTCGGAATTCCAAATTTGGGTAAAAGTTTTTCAGTTTGCTAAGTACTGCAATACCTCAATCAGCAGCGATGATGTGGAGGTGCTGTCTTTGCTTCTACCTGTACTTACATGGCAAATATCAGTATGCCTTTTCGAATAAAATATGTAGTCATTCAAGTTTCTTAAAATAACAAAGGAAAAATTGTTGTTCATACAGACTGTGGACTATTCTTCTTCAAAATTAAGGCAAGCCGAATCATGTGGACATGAAATCAACGAAAGCCGGAAGACGGAAGGAGCGAGAGGACAGTTTATGTTATGCGCTTGGTAACAACGGATTGCAGAGTAACATCAAGAACACCACTGCAAGAACTAGACCTTGCTGTAGAACGATTGTGGAAGCGTTTAGCATTCGGCTGTTTGCAGAGGATGGGAATATTTGCACGGGTTTTGTTTCTGTTACTACGATTGACCATACACAACAGGCGTACTCGGCTTCAGCGTTGGGTTCGAAAAAATGAATGACACAGATTTGCGCTGCTTTTCAGACCAATCTCATTCTGCACGATAGCTATATCCGAATATGGTGATACTTCGGTGACAAACAACATGATTAGCGCATTATGTATAGGTCCAAGTCCAGCTGAAGTTACGGCTAGAAGTGCCATTTGATTTTACGCCGCAACTACCTAGTACGCCTATCTGACACAGCAGAACCGCTATATCTTCGAAGTTACTGAGCCTGTTCTCTTCTCTTAGCTTCAAGGCTAGACTGCGCTGAAGTTTCAGAATGATAATGCCCAACCACCAGAGACGCCCAACGTTTAGACAATTCTTCAGTCCACTACCATGTGGTAGGACAGCTACACAGTGAGAAAGGAAGCATTGTTGAATGTAGCTTGTCTCTTGTGATTGCACATTGTCATTCTGCGCCTAAAATCACAATCTGACCAGCCCAGTTCTCACGATATGTTGCTCCATCAACGGCTGAGGAGTTAAGACAGCAGAATATTGAAAATTTGATCAGAGTTCGAACCCATGAAACTGGTTGGCTGCATAATTATTTTGTGTGGTTTTCCCCAATGCGAGATAGGTTTTTTTAGAAAGTTCCCTAAGAAAGCATACTTTCTCTTAGGTAGACAGTCCTTATGTTCTTCAAATAACATAACCTCCAAATATTTCGCTTATTGGAATAGATCTTATCGATGACTAAGAAAGGAGCGATCCAGTATGCACACACCAGGTACGCATTCTAAACGTCTTCCTTTCAGTGAGGTGTTCCACATTATTTATTATCAACAATGGTTGATGTACAAAATACTTATTTCTTCGTGTTCAAATTAGTTTTAATTAATTCAACTTTATATTACTTCTATTTGGCTAGTATATATAACATTGATGTATAGCCTTTTTCATGGTGCTGATTTTTTTATGGCCAGCAGTGTACTATAAGCTGTTGGTAGGATTAATTGTTTAAAAATTATGCCCGCTGTAAGCAGAGGATAAGAAGAAAGTACTCCTGAGATTTTTGTATATTTCTTATATTTGGTAGACAAGGCTTAAGATGATCAGTCATACACAAAAACAGAAAACTGAATGGCATTTAATTACAAATAAAAAAGGGATATTAATTTGATATATGTTAAATTTGTGGTAGCAACTATTAAAATGATCTTGGAGATGCATAGATGAATGAAACTAATTTTATTTCTGTACTCGGAAAGGAAATTTTTCTGAAAGATTGCGGAAATTAACTGGATGTCTGTGTACTGGGCAAATATTGCTGTCGTGAATTATTTCAGCACCATATTTGATTGTTTCCATCTTTCTTAATCAAGACTGAGCAACTTCCTGTTTTAGATTTAACAATGTTCAATGTAAAGAATATAAAACTAGTTCATTTCAAGCGTTTGGTGCTTACTTTCATGTTTATTAAAATGAGATCTTCATATAACATTGTATTACACTCCTAGATTATTATTCACTTTAGACATTTACATTCTTTAAGAATAATTTAAGCCATGCAGGTTTTCTCCATGAAAATTAAATTTCTATTTTTGCGTCCTAATCCTTTGCACATGTAGCCGCCCAGACAGTATAGTAGTTAGGGGAGCCGGCTACGATACCAAAGGGCCTGGGTTAGAATCCCGGAGGAGGCATGGCTGTAACTGTCCGTCCCTTCATAGGAGGCAAAGGTGGCCCACCTGTTAGGTACCTCCATAATAAAGTGACCACCACTTCTGGCCTTAGTAGTGGCCAAGCCGAAGTCGGCTGAAGGCCCGCCATTGGCACAAAAAAAAATCCTTTGCACATGTTTTTCACTGCTGAAAATGAAATAAAAATATGTAGAACTCGCTTTCAGGAAGCAGAAATAATACGTTCGGCAAAATAAAAAGGAATGTATTTAAGTTAGTAAAAGTAGAATAAATACTTAAAAACTAATTTAAGTTTCAATATTCATTAATGTAACCAACAGGCTTCCTACTGTAGATTTTTTCATTAAAAGTCCTCTTCAAAAGGTGCTGTAGCATAGAACTATGTATCAGCATGCATTTTTTGAAAATTCGTAAAGCGGATTAGCTTCTATAGAAATAAATAATCTAAATGAAAACAGTCATTATGCATGCTATTCCAATCAATGTAAAGCGAAGATTGTTGAATTACAGAATTATGTTATTAAATAGGTACAGAAGTGTAAGCCTAATAACGTATATAACAGAAACTGCCGCCTTCACCAGTGCGTTGCTGTTAAGTTAGCCTTAGTTTTGGATTCCAGGAAAGGCTTAGGCGTTTGGAAAGAAATAGTGACTTTGCAGCATAGGGGCATTAAAAATTCACAACGAATCGAAATACTTCTCAAATGGTTTTGTGGTATGGAAAGAGGGGTGGGAAAACATTTCACCCATTCTGCAGAGGATTTTCTTTTAAATTTAACTCAGAACTGGGTAAAGTCATACTGTCGCCTACACGATGTCGAAGACACATACATACCAAGCGTAGAAGCAAACCAGCGTTCCTAGTCACGATGAAATTCGTGGACGGTTCTGATGTCACTATAAAAACACTGAGGTAGGTCACAACGCATTTTGATGTTTAAAACAAAATTATTTCCATAATCCTATTCAAATACTCCTGTAATCCTAATTCCCTTAATCCTAATATTATTCAAATTATCCATCCTATGATCAATGATATAGTACAATCGACCGTATGATTTGGTAACTGTTAATACCGAGAGCTTCCATGTTACATAAAATCTTTACTTTTCTGCTTGCTCAACAGTGTAATAAATTAAACAGCCGTCCAACTAAAATAGTGGTTAGCTACCCTGACTGCCGTACCAAGGGGCAGGGATTCGAATCGGGGGCGTCTTGGATGTTTGTAAATGTATCGTGTCTACACGGCATATGGACACTTCAAATTTGGGGCGAGCCGAAAGTTCTCTCAAGAGGTTGGTGGTAGGACAGCAAGGGTGGGAGATCCTTGGATCCGTCCCCCCGATAACGTCCTTTTCAAAATTAGGCGCGGATAGTCGTACTGTCACCAATATTGTACTCAAACTCTTGCCAAGGACAGACGCAGTCTTGATCCTTTATCATCCACGAAGATTTTCGTGGGCTTGCTCTGATTTCAAAGACCTGATCTGATGTTGCTATCGATCAAGTGGGATAAGCAAAAAACAACAAAAACAAATATGAATTAAAGATCGTATACATAATTCCCAATAATTTTCAACTTTATTTTTAATAATATGCCAAAATCAAAAGTTATACGAAGTTTTACGTCGTAGGTGAAATGAATAAGTAAAACATCTAAGCGATATATTTGTTAATGTAGCTGAACTAAAAAAAATGCACCCCCTTTGGTGGTGTTTCTCGTTACTTTGAGTACTTGTGTAAGAAAATATTGAACTAGGTTTTACAAGTTTATTTAGGAAATAATTTGGAATTTAAAAATTTTCTTGATTTTGAATTTCTCGGAATATTTCAAATTTTCTCTAGAAGTGTAAATTTAAAAATTTTATATTTTCTGAAGAAAATCTCGCGGATTAATCCGCCAGTTTGTTTCTGTTCACTAGAGACATAGGATTAAAATTTGATCAGGCAACTGATACAAGTAGCTGTACTTTTTTCTGCTCCATCCACAATCTTTTTTTTTTTGGTGTTGTTGTTGTTAAAAGTGCCTTTGCATAAATGTGTCAAAGTCCTATAGAAATACGATAAACGTATATCTACTAATAATCATTTTTGATCTTATGATATGAATGTAAAAAAATAAGTCTGAAGACTTTCAGATTTTATATTACACCAAAGGGGCGTTTTCTTCATTTACGTACGTTTCGACATTTGCGCTAATACACATTTGATACACATTTGCGCTAATGTTCCTTTGGGGTAAAATATTTAAAAATAGCCTATGTTTAGAGTTTCCGATAGACAGTCTCGCGCGCTGGACATTAAAACTTTCTTTCCGTACAGTGTTGCCATTGCTCGCTTTGAAATCATTTTGTTAATCAAAATTCCGTTACTTTTTACAGAATATGAAACAGATAAGAAACCAAATTCCAAATGTGGGTTTTCAGATGCCTATATTCGAGTGAAGGACTACGTTATTCACAATTTGATGTCTCTAGGTAGCATTGTTTTTTCACAATGCAAGAAATGCGCATGCATTCATGCAGATTCTTCATTATTTAATTTCTTTAAATATAATGCAGGCCTCTAATATTTGTTGGCAACAATTTCAGAAATGAAATGCCGTTTATAGTGAGAAAACACAAAATGCCAAAACGAAATTAATAGATTTTCTGGGCAAATTGCCCCTTTGGGATAAAAATATTCAGATTTCTTTCTTCAGAAAAGTTTGAACAAATGGAATAGCGTAATATTTTTTGATAAACTTTGCACGAATTATTACAAATTGAAATACTTCGTCATCAGACAGTTCAGCAGAAACTATTGGATAATATGGGCGGGATTTGTGAACAGTGACAAGACCATATATTTTGATGACTGATTACGAAGAGGGATTCAGATTTACTGGAAAATGCTATATGGGAATTTTATTCCTCTCATATTGTTAGCGAACATTTGGATTGTGCTGAAAGACAATATGTTTTACATCCATTAAGTCCTCATTTTATAAACAATAAACTGTTATTTCACAGAGTTCATCGTTATGACTATACTTGAAGTAAATAAAAATTGTATGATGACAGATAATAAGAAATATTTATAAAAATTACTCTGAGAGAAAACTGAAATTCCCTTTCTTTGATTTCAAGTTGTTCTAATTGAAAAAATTAAGATACAAAAATTTATGAATTCAATGCGGAGTAGAATTTAGTCTTTATTTAAGTTAAATAGCAGCATTGTTAATTATTGACAATTCATTTGACTTCATTTTTATTAAATGTTATATGTGTATACAAAGATTAAGAAAATATAGCATTAACATATTTACGTTTTTATAATACTGTTGTAAAATTATGTACACATTTGTCTTTATTTGATTATGATTAGTTTTTCCATACTTTTATAACGCTGTGTAAGTTTTGTATTTATTTAATTATGTTGTACACTTTATATTACAATTTTACTATCTATTTTTATTTAAACGAATTTTAGCCACTTTTATAATGGAATTATATTACGCCATACATAGTGTAACTCTCAATCATCCGACGTTTAATTTATGAAGATAGCTGAATAAGAAACAGTGTAATAAGGCAGAAATGTCTATTGAAGGGTCTTGGTCAAAATAGTTTTTGCTATGCGTTATTTTGCTATTTTTGACCAACATGGTTACATTTTGGAAGTTCTCACAACATGCAGCTTAAAAGCCCTAGAATCATCATCATCGTGTCACAGCTCTCTAGCAATCTATTGTCAAATATTCAAGTACTCCAGAGATGTTATCAATCATACCACGATCCAAAAGAAGGACGCATTTTCTTCAACTGAGAGTAGCATACGGAAAAGCTATATTAGATGCCAAAAGAATCCCAATAGAAACCTTTTGCAATAGAACAGTTACAGAATTTGAAACGTCGTTAAATATCTCATAATAAAGTTTCCAGACCTCTTAGCAGCAGCGCTTCCTACATCATATACAGTAATGTACACTGCCTGCGATATCCTGGAGCCATTAAAGACTGTATAAGCTGTAAAAACGTGACTAGACTTATAAACAGCATTCACTGCAAACAACACTTTTATAATTTTTTTAAGAATTCTGCACAGCGGTATTGATCAAATAGCATTTGTAAAATATTATTGTAAAATTCCAAGTTCAAAATTATAAATACATGGAAATGTATTTACTTGTAATTGTAATTAAAGTTGCAAAATTTTCACCTTCAAAATTGTAAAATTTAGTCTTTTAGAAGTTCCATTTCCCCGCAATATGTACGCAGGATACGTTTGCAAAATTGTATTGTATTTGTACTTATACTCAGAAATCAATGGCCGATTGACCTGCCATCCGTGCACGTACAACTAAGATATTAAAAGATACCTGCAGAAAAAATAATCAAGAAAATTAATAACTCAAAAATAAAATGCTTTTGAATATATTAAAGTTTTATTGATGTTTACCTCAAAAAGTGAAAACTTTTCGAAAATTATTTGAATTGAGAAATTTTAAAAGAGAGTTTTTTTACTTCATTTTATTCAAAATAATAAAAAAAGCTTACTAACTTAAATGCTTTGAAAACGTTCATATGTAGCGAGATGTCCTAATAATAAAATGACGGATGATAATTTTACCCGGAAACAAACTCTCATCTAAGATAGATTATCTTCCAGTCTTTATTTAAAACAAAAGGAGGAAATAAAAGTATTATTACTTTTAGAAATTTATCAAAATTTCATGAATATTCATAACTCAACTCATCACTCGACGCAGTTTTTTAGCTCTCTCTTCATGAGTTATTTGCTTAGTAGGGAAAAAAATATTTTGATTTACTTGAGATTTTTTCTCATGTCCTCGCACGTCAACGTCTCGTTAGAACATTCTAAAGCATCTTGATTTAATACATTTTTTAACTACGTGAATTAATTTTACATTAAAAGTATAACACTAACATCTTTCTCTTTTACATAAACATATTCTTCAATAAGTATCAGATAATAATGCAGAAGTGAAAAGAGACTAAGAGGATGATCGATTTTATTTGATTTATTTAATTAAGGCAAGGAATTCGCGGAGATCTTTTTAAGAAAAACTGACTAGTATACGCGTTACGCATAAGGAAATGCACGAAAAGACCGATCATCGGGATTCGAATCCGGACTGGACTACCAGTGTTCAGAGACTTTACTACACTGACTACTAATAAGTATTTGGACACCTATGCAAATGACGATATCTATGGTCCTAAGGTCTATAGATACCTCCTATCTATGGTCTATCTATGGACACAGCATCGGCTTTAGTCGCATGCAAGATGCCTCGCAGTTCGGAGCTCTCTGATTTCGAGAAAGGTATAATTATCGGGTATCACAAATGTGGCCGATCCTTAAGGGACATAGCTAGCAATCTGAAGTACCCAAAATCGACAGTGGCCTATGTGATTAAAAAGTGGAAGGTGAGCGGTGATTGTCGGAATGTACCCCGAGTCGGCAGACCAATGAAACTGGGAGATAGAGACCAACGAGTGCTGTCCAGAGAAAGTCGGAAGAACCGCACCCAACCGATGGCCTTCATCCGCGAGGAGTTTCAACAGGCATCCGGGAGTATTGTTTCAATGAATACCATCCGTAAGGAAGCACATCTGCTTGGTTTTCATGGTCGTGTTGCTGCCCATAAGCCTTTGATCACAAAGTCCAACCGCGCTGCTCGGTTAATGTGGTGCAAAGCACATCGAAATTGGACGGTAGATCAGTGGAAACGGTTTCTTTGAAGTGACGAATCAAGGTTCACCCTTTACCGCTCGGACGGCATGGTTTGGGTCTGGCGTCTACCTGGAGAACGTCTCCTGCCAGAATGCATTGTGCCAACAGTCAAGTTCGGTGGAGGTGGAATTATGGTCTGGGAGTGTTTCTCCTGGTATGGGCTGGGACCCTTTGTTCCTATTCATGATAAGCTCAACTCCGATGCCTACTGCACTATTTTGGATGGCAATGTGCTTCCTACGTTGTGGCAGTTTTACGGGTTGGATCCCTGTTACTTTCAGGACGACAATGCCAGTTGTCATGTTTCGACGTTAACCAAGGCTTGGTATTGTGATAATGGAGTTCATCGAATGGACTGGCCTGCCCAGAGTCCAGATCTGAACCCTATCGAGAACCTCTGGAACGAATTGCATCGCGGAATTCAGGGGTGCACTACCCGTGCAAAATCGATGAAGGAACTTCTATGTCTTCTCCAAGCCGAGTGGAAGAAAATACCACTAGCTGTCATACAAAGACTTGTGGAAAGTATGCCCCGGAGGGTCCACGCTGTAATTACCTCTCGTGGAGGCTCTACCAACTATTGATTTTGAATAAAGTTAGTTTTCCTTTCTATCACAGGTGTCCAAATACTTATTGGTAGTCAGTGTAGTCGTCCGCTGATGGGTGACTAGTGACTAAGATGATGAAAGCGTCTCTTAACCATCTACAATAGCTTCGCTCATAATCTAAATTATAGTTCATGGAAGGCATCTGGGTAATTGATGCAAATAATTATAGTTGACAATGATGTATAATTTTATAGTAACAATAATATATATTGCCGTATATAATTTAATGTAAAGCATAATTAAAGACTTTCACAAAATGAAACACATTACCTTATAAAAGTCAATAAATCTTAAAAAAAGATTTAATAGAAATAATACGTATTTTGTTTTTCTAATATAGCCAAATCTTCCCATTTTTTGCGTCACGTGACTTTACTTTGCTATAACTATTTTAACAAGCGGGTGTCATGGCTAAAATTATCATTTTTTTGAGTGTCTAACATTCTAAGCGATGACAAAAGAGTTTCCTTTAAATTTATTACAGTATGTTACTTCTAACAAACTATGAGAGTTCTTCCTGAAACAAATTTCGTGATGATTTCGAATATTACAATTTTAGGATTGATAACATTTTTTAAAATCCTCTGACATATTAACGAAGCATTTTTGGTGCTTTTGATCTCGAACTTCTTTCTGTTGCTGTTACCAGTTTCACTTGTCTGACGACACGACAAGAAGTCTGAAGCCCACGACATTTCTTGTGACAAAGATTTAAATGCACCTACCTCTGGCAAGAGCTTTGAGGTATGTAGGTAAGAGCCTTTCAATTTCTTTCTCGAGGTATATAGGTTGTAAGAGTCTTTCAATTTCAAAATCTTTCAATTTTTAATGTAGATATTTTGAGTTTTTATGTATTTTTGCCTTGTCGCGAAGTGAGAACTGAATTAATTCAATGAGAAATATATCTCTAATGAAATTCGAGGAAATAAGTTTGAATGGAAGGCAGAAACTAGGCGTACAATTTAATATCCCGTACAAGGATGTCATGCCGTGCACACATCAGATTTTTTAATTTATTTGAAATTTAAAATAATTTAATCACATAAAAGCAAAAGAATCTATAGACACGAAATGAAACGCTTTAAATACTTTTTTGTTATGTTTTCAGATATTGTTTCTTACTTGAAAAATTACAATTTTTAGTTTCAAAATTAATTTTAGTTTCCTTTTCAGGCGATTTCTAGTCATTTTGATATAAACTCAAAATCATGTTTTCACTTTCCCTCTCCTTTGCTTCTAACTTATTTCAATCATAAATGACATATTATATAAGAGTTTAATTAAGCATATAAATTTTATAGGAATTATATTTAATCGTAACATTCTGTAACCTTCTCAGACTGCTAGACGGATTCCGGACTGCTAAGCAAATTATTCACTTATTCGTACCGTAGTATACTTTAATTAGTATTCAGGTTCCGTGAAAACGACTTTCCCTCTGTTGGAATATGAAGCTTGCAGAAATACCAAGGAAGTAGAGTAAAGGACTAAATATTACAATTTTATTGCAATTTTTTCCCGTATCATATCACGTTGCGATATTTGTTATAATACAACTCAATGTACCACGGTTTTGGATATTTAGCATGGGTAAATTTAAATCACTTCAGACTGTGTGGAGATCTTCTGTGCGGCATCGCCACTCTAAACATAAGGGAAGCCAAAAGTCTTCTCAAGAGGTTGTGGTAGGGGAAGAGGGCTGGGATACTCTCGGACTGTCCTGCCCTGGGGTATCCTTCCTCAAAACTGGGGTTAAAACAGAAGTTCAACCTCCTTGAGGCTCTGACAACCATTCTTCTATGAAATTCGTGGACAAGACAACAACGTCAACATCAGACTTCTTCAAGAGTCGATTGCAAGGTGATGCCAAAGTCGTCTATTTTGTAATCAGTTTCAAAGAAAAGACAGCAACAGCGGTTTGCAGGTTAGCAGGGGGGGGGAGAAACGGGAACAAAAGGCGCACGCTTTTTTTTTTATACTGCAAAGGTGAAGAAAGAAAGATTCAGTTTTGGTTTAACTTCATTTTGATTGGTTTTAAAAGATTTTAGTTAGCGAACATCAAGATTATAATTGACTGAAACGCTCTGTAAGTACGTACATTGCAAACGGGAAAAAACAAAACGCGGCAGTTCTGTATCTCCGATTCTACTGGGCCGATTAATGAAATTTAAATTCCGTGTTTAATATCTCAGAAGCCCGACTTAGGATGTGTCTTAGATGTATATATAGCATTGTTCTAATATAGGTATTTTGACACAAATCGGAACTATTTTCTGAAACGCCCTGCCGATTTTTTCCATATTTCGATTCTATTCCATATTTCGATATTTTGTAAAAATCGCATGAGTAGTTTTTAAAAAACTAGCTCTAAAAAATTTAGCTCCTTAGTGTTAATTGCATTTGATATAGATTTATAATTCTCTCTTTTTTATTAAACTTCTTTGATTCTTCCTTTCACATTTCGAAATGCAGGTTCATTCAAAATAAAATTCGCCCATTTTTTTAAATTTATTTTTTAAATTTGTATTTTTATATAATTTTTATAAATTTTTTGAAAAAAATTTTGAATTATAATCTATAAAACTTTTACCATCAATTAAAGTAGATGTATTTTTAAAGTATTCCTGCAAAAATTTAAAGTTTTTATTCAAAATTTCCGAAGATATACGCGAATTTATATACTGGCGCGTTTATATATTTGGCATATTTGTTGAAAGCGATAATAACATCAAATGTGGTTCAGGCGCTTTGTTAAAATTATTTGAAAGTAAGAACGCTGTGACTTCTTTCCGCTCATGCACAATATAAAAGGGGAAAGGAAAATAGGTCACCATATATTAAGCAATTCGCCAAGTGAATTACTCTTGGCACAAACTGAAAAAATGCACCAAGATAAATTTTTAAAGGTCTTTATAAATTTCACACCAAAAATTACACAATTCAATATTTAGGCATAATTTGTGTATTAGAATCGAAATATAAAACACAATTGGCATGCCATTTAAAAAAAAGTTGCATTTTGAATGCTATATATAAATCTAATATATATCCTAAGCTGGGCTTTCGAGAAATTTAAAAGGCAATTTGAATTTCGTCAATCGGCTCAGTACTACGAAAGATATGAAACTGCCGTCCTTTTTTTGCGCAGCGTACTTCTTTCATTAGCTCTACACTGGTGTGCAAAAATTAAGGACGAAGTCGAAAAATTAGCATATCAGCTGAGCGAAGAGGCAGAGCGGACAGAAAAACCAATCAGAAGATTAAGTAAGGTGATGTACGGTAGCACATGCGCAGATATGCAGGTAGACGTAATGGGGGAGTGTCTGAGTAGTATAAAGCATGTTGTCGCTGTAAGATCAGTATTTCTGGCAAAGAGATTTCACGCCGTATAGCAGTTAAAATCACACCGAGTTGCTGCCTCAGCGAGAAATGGCGAATAATCAATCTGTTAGACGACATCTGGATGCTTTTACCCGAGGTCGAATCATTGGGAAGTTGGAGGAAGGCCGCAGTGTGACAAGTGTGGCTGCAGAGTTCGGAATTGCTCACAGCATCGTTTCACGACTTTGGAGACAATTTCAAACTACAGGAACAGCTATCCGGGGGTTTAGTAGTGGTCGTCCACGAGGAACCACACCCGCAGATGACCGGTATATTGCCTTACAGGCCAGAAGAAACAGGCGGCAGACAGCGGGAGAAATCGCTAGACACACGACACAGGCGACTGGACGACCGATATCGCGTTTTACCGTGGCCAGAAGACTGCACGGTGGTGGTCTGTTTGCACGACGCCCTGTACGGTGTGTACCTCTAACGCCTGCCCATCGGAGAAGGCGTTCTCTGTGGTGCCGGGAACACCGGAATTGGAGAGACAATGAATGGGGACGAGTACTCTTTACAGATGAGAGCAGATTTAGTCTGAGTTGCGATTCTAGACACATACACATCTGGACAGAGCGGGGAACACGCAATAACCCCTTCAACATCATCAAAAGGGACTGTTTTGGAGGTCGCGGAGTTCTCGTTCGAGCAGACATAATGCTTGGTAGCCGGACCGACCTTCATATCTCCCAAGGAGGTTCGTCACCTGGGACTGCTATTGTAACGAGGTTCTTCTTCCTTACATGCGTTTTTTCACAAGGGTTATGGGTCCCCATTACTCTTCATGGACGACAACGCTCCACCTCATCGCACAGTTACTGTCGAAGAGCTGTTGGAGAGTGAAGATATTGAACACATGGATTGGTCGGCAAGGTCTCTGGATCTAAATCCCGTCAAGCATGTACGGAACTTACTAGGGAGACCCGTGGCAGCACGCAACTTATCGCCAGTAACGATTCCGAAACTTCGATTGGTGCTACAAGAGGAACGAGCAGCAGTGTCTCAACAGCTCATTAACAACCACATATCCAGCATGCACAAATGATGTGAAACCTGCCTAGCAGTCAGGGGAGATCATATCCCCTATTAAAGACCGGATGTTTCTTGCTGGACACCCATCACAGGGATGTTTCGGCCTTCAGTCGCATTGCGCTCCATGCTACTTTTTCAATAAAGCTTCTTTTTATCCCTCTGATTTCTCTTTTAGTAAGTGTTGCTTACATTACTCATGTTCTTACGTATTGGGGATCTTACGGTATTAATTGTGTTGATTGGGAAAGCTTTTGTACAAAGTTATATTGAAAAAACCGTCTCGTCCTTAATTTTTGCACACCAGTGTATATAAGGGTTACGTAGCATGTGTTGATTAACAAATGACGCAGTTTAGAAAGATTTATTAGAGGCATGTTACTTCTTTTAGAATAGAACGAGAAATAACTAATTTAAGACGGAGTATTAAGGGGCTATTTGAAATTAAAGTTTTGATTTTTTGATTTTATTTTACACTTTTTTTATATATTTTCCCCACTGCTTCAGAGACAAAAGGGCTTAAAGACGAAAAAGTTTTTTTTTGGAGGAACAGATATTATAATAATAATGGAAGATTTAAATCTTGAAATTTTGAGAAAAATAATGGAATATAGATATTTTAAATGCACTATATATTTTTAAAAAATAAAGGCAATTTTTATACTCCTATTGGAATGCCTGTATTCAGTCAATATTTACAAAGGCTTACAAAGTCCGGATTATTATGACGATAATTTACGAAAGCTTTTTTACCCGAGAGATTATCACAAACACAAAAGTTTTATATAATAATTGCTTCAAACTGAAAGCAAAACATTCAAATGTAAGATTTTAAATTAGGAAACAAAGTAGCCTTAGTTTTGTATCGATTTTTAATAAAACTCTATCGATTTCCAAAGCGATCAGGTACATGTCAGTTTTCTTGAGGAGCTAAAAGAATTTTGAACATTTCGAAAAGCAGATTTTGTTTTCGCCTGAAAAAGTTGAACGTGATTTTGAGTGCCCTCGAAAGCGATAGAAATTTATTCAAAATTTACACCAAAATAACACCGCTTCATTCCTTAATTTTAAGCAGTCTTTATTTCCATACATTACAAGTCACAAGAAAGCATGACATTCTGATTTTCGTATTTAAATCTATCTTTTAACATCATAAATATTCCAATATTCTTATGGTTTCAGTGTGTCTTATACTTCGCCTTTTTATTTTATATTAATTAAAAGTTCTAAAATCTTGCGAAAAAAGTATTTTGATATAAAAATTTACTTAATCTTCATCTGAGTACTGTGCTGTTTCACCAGCAATTAAGAACTGCTAGAAAAGACTTCTCTTTCGTATAAAGAGGTAAGTGACTCCTTTTAGAATTGCATTAAAACGTTCCCATGTGTATGTTAAAGCAAAAGAAGCAGTTAATCAGAAGTAAAAATAATCATCGAATTCTGAACCGTATTTCCTACAAGGTATTCGAATATGTTGAAAACGAATTCGAAGAAGAAATCTGTTCTTTATATTCAACTACCCATTTACATAATTTGCAGTCATTCATCATTATTTATATTTAATCATCACGTTTATATATATATATATATATTAAGTATTTCACATTATTCACAATATATTATATAATAATATTTAATGTCAAAAATTATTAACATATTTATATTTATTATAATAAGACCAAATGTACCAGTTTTCAATATTTTCGATATTCATGCCAGTAAACACAATTCATATTATTCTCTAAAGTAAAAGCTGAAATGAAATGGGCAAATTGTACTTGTAAGTTTAGGATAAAAAGATGGTTTTGGTTAGTTTTTGCTCCTTATGAATGACGAACAAAATAGAATATTTTGCAAATTTTAACATTATTATTGGTTGTAGCGCTATGTTAGCATCCGAGTTATTAACGTAATATAAGAATCAGGTATGAATTTTGAAATAACGCAATTTAGGGAGAGGAAATAACCAAATTAAGAAGGATAGTTAAAGGGCTATTTTAGATTAATTACAAATGTGTTTGATGAATTTTTAGAACAAAATCAGAATATGTTTAGGGAAAAGCATTTAAAATCGTGCAAATTGCTGTCAGATTAATGTGAATATTTTTACATCTTAGGAATGGTAAAAAACAAAGTAAACAAAACTAAACTCAGTGGCACAAATCCCTAGTTGGGGCAAGTGATCAGCTTGTCGCAAAACACCCGGTGTTTGTTGCCCAAGCGAACTTGGGTCTCATTTTATAGACTCACTTAAAGGATGAAAAGCCTCGTCCAGCCTGGGGATCGAATCCCGGACCTGTTGTGCATCTGCGCGATGCGCTAGCCACTTCGCCACCGGGCGGTCAAACAAGTAATAATCTAAGTGAATAATATACAAATATAGGAAATTAGTTTTAAAATTGAAAAGCAAGTATCAACTTCATTGAATGCTTGATTTGTGGTTTTTTTTGCTTTTGATTTCAAATTTAATCTTGTATGTTGCTCACGGTTTGCTGTTTTCACGCTAGATAGCATATTATCACTGATTTGACAAATATTCGTACATTTTTATTACATGCATATATAAAATAAATCATTTAGTCAACAGTTAAACGTTAGTAATACGACTTTGAAGATAGAATATGCACTTTTGCATTGCCTAAATTGATGTTAATGACAGGAATTTGCAAATATAACTTAAATGAGACTTTTATTATTTTTCTTAGTTCCATTACGGACCCTGACATTTTCCTTGGGCTCATTGTTCAGAAAGAACCCCCTTCGTGGAGAACGGAGAGATTTCATTAAGGGAGATAGCCATGATTAAGAATGCCGGGAATGGTGGTTATTGTCCATTGCAGCAATGGGTTGCTAGAAGGACGCAATTCTTTCTTTTGGAATTAAGAAGCTTGCCATAGAAGACATATCCTATGGGGTTTCTTTAAGGAGATTGCGTATTGTAATCTTCAGTAACAAACCTTTTCTTTCATTAAATGGAAAGAAACTTTTAAACCTTCCTTGTAAATATATTCATTATCAAAACTGTTTTCAGCATTCGGTCGCAAGGCGTAATCTAATGGATATTCTCAAAGAACCAGAAAAGAAAAATATTGCCTCAGTGAATAAAGGCATATAATGCAGTTCTACAAAAGGAATATTTTCTAAGATTAATTCCAGATTTATTTTCAAAGATTTATTTGCTGATGTATACTAAATGACATTTTATTGATTCTTACTTTAAGAAAACAATTAGATATTATTGTTAAAACATAATTCTAAGTCTCGAAAATCTCGGATTAGAACATCAATAAATAGATTAACTATTGCTAATTATATATAGAGCACACTGGAAAATAAGCGACGAATGCTATGATTGTATATCCAGAATTTAGTATTGTTGTCGTTTACTTTTAGTGCGGGTGTGTAGTAAATTTTTATGAAATTGTACCAAGTAAAATGTAAGAACAACGATCCTCCAGATCCTCCTTTTTTGTAACGTTTTTACAAAAAAGGAGGATCTGGGAAGCAGAGTGAAAATTAATTGCACAGTGGAGGATTGCAAAATTATAAACGAAACACATTTTTTTTAAAATAAGGCCTGAAAAATCGAGTCTATAACAGTAGGTATTTTATTTACTGTCTTTTACAAGGCCAGCATGAAGCACGCGATTTAATATGTTTATTTTTGACTGTTAATGAATTTTTAGTCCAAAGGGGCAATTTGTCCTGATGCATTATTAATTTCGTTTTGGTATTTTGCGTTGATTCATTTTTTATATTGTTGCCGCCAGATATTATAGTCCTGTATTATATTTAACGAAATTAAATAATGAAGAAACTGCATAAATGTATGTACGTTTCTCGCATTGTGATAAAACAAAGGTACCTAGAGCCCTCAAGTTTTGAATAACGTACGTTTCCACCCAAATATGGGCATCTGGTAGCCCAAATTTGGAATTTATTTTATTATCTATTTCATATTCTCAAAACTTTAACGAATTTTTGATTAACAAACTCAGCAATTTCAAAGCGAGCAATGGCAACACTGTACGTAAAAAACATTTTTATCTCCAGCCCACGAGACTGTGTATGGAACATTCTAAAGATATACTCAATTAAAAATTATTCTGCCATATTGCTGTTGAACTGAGTTTTATGGTTTAAGTGAGAACATAATATTTAATAAATAAAGGTAATACACGAAACGTTAAAAAAACACCCCTTTCGGCATAATGTAAAATCTGAAAACTTATAGATTTTTAGCTTTTTTATATTGACTTTTAGTGCTTGTTTCATATAATGTTTGCAGTAGAGAAATTTTCAGTATAGGCATAGTAACAGTTCCAATGCTTTGACATTTTCGTTCTCTAGAAGAAAGTCATATAAACCTCATATTCTCTAAAAACAATGCAATCTAACCTAAATTTCGCTAATGAAAAAACATAATAACTATTTTTTCCAATTAATGATTTAGAATTTCTCTAGATTATGTTCCTATGACATTTTGAATATCAACCTTTATTTTCTTTCTCTGTGTGATATGGGATTAAGATAGCTATGTGATTATTCATTTGCCTATAAATGATGAAAACAGCAGCAAAAGCAAAATGCAGGAAGACACTGAATTATTTCATAGACTATGTGCACTAGAAAAATGCTAATAAAACTTATTCGGTTCTCTTCTCCCGTGTTTATGTCCACAAAATTAAAAGTTTCAGTAAACGATCTGTAAAAAAATTGATTTTGGTTCTGCATTAGAAATATTGTTAGAAATAAAATTACTGTAAATTGACTCATATTGCTTTCAAATGCGATAGTTTATAACAGGTTGTGTGCAGTGTATGTGAATTGCTACTTGCAATGGTAACTGAGAATACAGTGTATGTGAACTGCAACTTGCAATTATAAGTGTCATTATTTTTCTAACTAGTAACTGTAAATTTAATCCAGTGTGAGATGTTTAAAGTAACGAAATTAAATATTCAATAAAAATGAAAATAAGAATTTTAACAAACCTTTGAATCTGAATAGAGCCTCTAAATGCAAAAGAAATTGGAAGAATAAAATTATTTCACAGTTGTTAAAATTTGGCTATCTTCTTTCTTACTGCCTTTTATATGTTGTTGAGCTTTTACGTGATGACGTTCGTAGTTCTTTCACACAACATTCCGTGTAAAATTTTCAATTTGTAACATAACCATATAATTTATGAAACTCCAGAGCAGTACGACATGCATGCTATGAAAATCAACTCTGGCTATCTTATAATAAAATATATTACTCCAGCAAACAAATGCATAGTATAATAGAAAGCACAATATCGTTTGACAAGTTACGCTTCGACTTACTCCTGAATCTGTTCCGTAAACAAATCTAAATCGAACATATGTTTGTCAAACAACTCTTCTGTGCTTTTTATCCTTTTGTGCTGCATCGAAATTCCTATTTTCATAAGATAAATCTTGACTATCAAATGTTGATGATACGGAGACGTAGGAATGCCAGAGAATAAAACTCCGAAAGGAAATATTTTGGTCCAGAAATAATAAGTAAAATGCTTCAGCATGCTATTCATACAAAATAAACATTCAAAGATTTTTTTTCTTTTCTGTACCTTTAACAAAGTTAAAATATGAAAGACGACATTTTGAATTTTCACAGCGTCGAATGTATTTCCATCAACGGAGTAGGATTTAAAAATTTTGCATACAAGGATGATCAAAAACACAAAATGGAAATAAACTTCATTTTTCTTCCTAAGATACAAAATGCTGATATAGAATCCAATAGTCCCAGAAAAGTAAATATTATATATCAGCAGACAACAGATTTCAATATTTCTAGCTGGTTATAACATCGTAAATTTATTTTAAAACTTCATGAGAATAAGTCAAAATAACCATTTCGTGGCGCCCGTGTCTTTTCTTCATAAGTTTTAGTTCTATTCTATACGTCCTGCTTAAAATTCTTGCAGGCTTTAACATATAATAACATGCAAAATTCTAGTGCATGCTACATACGTGGTGAAATATATACATGTTTTCGCACATTTAAGACAAAACTATTATATCTATCGATTTAAAAATTTTTATGTAGATAGGCAATATATTGTTTTAGGACAAAAACGATGAAATATCACGAATTGCTGTGGTATTTTGAAAGCCATCCAAAACATTCTACAGAAAGAATTCCTAGAAAATAGTCATAAAGTTTTAATAATAAGAGCAAACACCGCACGTATTTCGCAGCTCACATTTATAGCTTCTGTTTAGTATTCCCTCAATAAGAAGCGGAATACAGAAGGCTGAAATAGCATAGCATGTTGTTTTACGAGGATATACAGGTTTGAAGTTTGAATTCCCATATTTTGTGCGAGAATTTTGAAATGTGAGTCTGCATTTAAAATTTGTGTTTCTGTGTGCACTAAAAATTTTGTTCAAATAGCTTGGCGATGGAAAAATATTAAATCACTGAGATTGAAGAACAGTCGTTTTCAATTAGTTTAAAACAGTTTTCATTTTTTCCCCTTCTTCAGAATTAAATACGTATTTTATAATAAAACTAAGGTAATCAGTATATTTTACATAATCATAATGCCATGTAACATCAATTTTTTTATTTCAGATGTGATTTCGTTTGTTTATGTTTTGATGGGTTACATCAATAAGACTCAAATTCGATTTTATTGATAATTGCGAAGTTTCGAAAATTGAAGACGTGAAAATTTCGTACAAAGTACAAAAATATTTTCCATTATATCCCAATTGAAGTTTGCCATTCCTTGTGTGTATTTTTCAGCGAGAATCACTGATATTGACAATATTACTCTCAAGCAGGATCTTTGAAACTAGGAACTTGTAGTTATTTATAGGATGTTGTTAGTTTTTACAGTTTATATTTTTATAAGTTGCACTATTTTACAAACACTGACACATTCAAACTACTGCACCATCAGTTGTACGAAGCATTTTCTCAGATTCGCTGATGGGGATATTTAGTAATTTAATGTTTTTAATGAATTATGAAAAAGGTGAGATAAAAAAATTAAAAAGATGTGTTGCAACCAGGTTTGTCAAACGAATTCTAATACGAATCGCATTTTTAAACTTCAGCGGTCTTTACGCTTGGCCATAGAGTAATTTAAAATTGACATCTGTAATAAAAATAAAATGTTTTCAAGTTCTTTCGTAGTTTCAAATCCACAACATTTTTAGCACATACTTTTGCTTATCATACTTGTCCAGTCTTGCAGATTTCTTTGGTCGTGATGAAAAGGGACCTCTACCTGCTTGCCCTCGCTACCGATTGAAATCTTAACTTAAGTCTACACTAAATTCGAGGTTGATGTGTTACTAATTTGAACTAGTATTGACTTTTTTTAGCCTAGTGTTATCCTAAATGGTTCCTCCTATAATTCAGATAAACACAATTCTGTACTGTCAAACCTTTTCACACTGAAATTTAAAATGTGTTGCATAAAGTATTTTAGTGGAAAATCATTTAATGTAATTGGTATTTTTATAAATTGTTGTTGCTATTTCTGTTTATTCTTTTGTTCATTATGAAAGATAGTAATTTTCACTCAGATTATGAAGAAATAATTATGTACTTGTTAACATGCATAGTTAACTCATTAATATTGATAATAACGTTCTCCAAGTTAAGTTCGAAATTAATGAAGAATTTATTAACAGAAAGGAAAGCACATCAAAAGAAACTAGGTGTAAGAAACCAAAGGTTTGTCGATGTAGAATTTTTTAGATGAACTTTTAGCAATTCAAAACACGACTGCAACTAATGAAGCACGAAAACCAACTGTAACTAATGATTCAAACACGACTGCAGTTAATGAAACGCAAAAAAACATAAGCAGAAGAAGAGACTGACAAAATTTTAAGAACTTCGTAGAAATAGATTACGATGCTCTCGACAATAAAAAGGAAAAAGAGGAAAAACGAAAAAAAAGAGAAAGTTGGCTGGTTAACTTCGAGCTTGAAATATTTAATTTTTTCCATTTCTTGGCATTTTAATCAAACGAAACTGTTCTAGTTTATATACCACATTATACTGAACGTTTTCGTAATTTTTTTCCTATCATATGCTAATTCTTATCATTTTTTCAAATCAAATCAACCTCTTTCTGCATGTTTGTTTGCCGAACTTTCAAGATGTTGGCCCTTGATCAGGAACTATAGTTTTTGAAAGGAGTCACTGCAATGCATAGAACTTCCTCAGCTGAAACTATTGACCAAGCAGTGATTTTTCTTTCCAATTCTGAAAAAAAATGACTGGCTCCACCAATTAATAATTAAACATTATTTTTTTCTATCCCAATGTTAATTAATGAAATGCCTGTATTTTACAGAAATTAAATTTGCTGATTATTTTCCCTCCTGGCAGTAAACTTCACATTTCTGCCCTTAAAGATTCTAATCACGACATAAGTTCGTGGAGAACTTAGAGCATTTCTCATCAGCGCAGTTGAGGTAAACTGGACAAAGAAAATGAGCTTTGAAATTTGCATCAGAAAAAAGTGCTATGTTAAAAAAAGTGAAGCAAATAAATTCTCTATTGCCTCGTATTGTTGGACAACAAACCACAAATTCACTTTTACTTCTGTTAAAACCATCCAAAGCAACTTTTTCAACTGGCGAATTAAATATCCTTCATGCTTTTCATATCCACAGTAAACTCTTTTAATTGATCTATGACTCAGATTGTCCATGACATTTCGATCTCGAATCTTTGGCCTGCTTTTGGGATCTCCCACTTCGCTAGTGTAACTGAACACTTTTCCTTCTCATTCACCTTTGCTAACAATTTATACAAGCGGCTGATCATCATAATGTGCAAAATTGATCCTTCGACATTTGAAAATTTACTGAAAAAGTATAAAATAAATTTAAAAGTGCCTGTGGCAAATTGTAGGAAGTATGTTTACTCAGAGAACAACCATTGAAAAAATTTTAAATCTAATGAGAGAATTCTCAAAATCATACTAGGCAATAACAGTAGTGCCCTAAACGTCCCTGGGGGCATATTTCCTTTACATTTAGTGGCTTTAGTAGATAGAAAACACCATCATGTGTATCCTCAAACTGAAAGTTAATAGTACACTTTGGGATGATTAATTTATACATACAAAATATGAGCGAAGCCACCATGCCATAGGCTTGGTTTAATGTAATAAAGAATGCGCCGACCTTGCTGTACCTGCATTAAGGTCATCTATATCAGAGCTTCTCAGTCAGGGAGTATATGGGAATTTCGTAATTTCAGAGGAAAGTGGTCACTCTTAGGTATTTAGTTTTAGCTTAAGAATATAGAAAGCTACTTTTATTAAAGTTTTGGTATTTACCAACATTTTCTTTACTTTTTGTTACTGAATTTATAGAACACGTTAAAAAATAATTTAAGTCTAAATAAATGAATATACGTATTTTTCAAGTTTGGGGAAGGAGGGATGAGAAATTGTCTTCTAGCAATGAAAAAAAAGGAGATGCGTCGGGCAAAAATGGTTGAAATCCACTGATCTATACCGATGATTTCAAAGATGAGGTTGGAACAACTCGTCGATATTGCGTTCTGAATGGCACAAGCGTAATAAACACGTGGGCTAGAACACTCAAAGATGATGACTCTCTTTGAAGCGGAACTAGCAGCCTTCCGAACTGTATTGAGTATGTGGATCTCTGACGGTTCTTATTTTAATATCCTTACGGACTCTGCTTCAAGCTTTAAAGCAATTCATAGAAATCAGTACGAAAGTAAACAAATACATCTTTCAAACAAATATATCTTTGTTCAACAACGTAAGATTGAAGCTGCAGTGGGTGCCGGTGCATACTAGAATCTTTGGAAATGAAACAGCAGACCACATTTCCAAATAACCGGCAACAGAGCATTTTCAGTATGAAACTGACAACTACTTGCCTAAAATCAACTGCAAGTCAACCGCTTTATAATAAATGCAGAATATATTAGTTATCCGTTAATTTTGCATCGGGTAACGCTCATTTTTTAACATCAGTGCTGAAAATAGTGCTAGACAATGTGTTTGAATGATTAACTATACTAAATCAATAGTGGCCTATTTAGTCAATTACGCCACGCTATGAAATATAAACACAAATATTTTTTACTATATATGGAAGTTTGGTGGCTATTCAATGGGAAAGTTTTATCTTGAATTAAAAGCGAAGTAAAGATGTTTTTGAACAAGATGATAAATAGTTTGTTGATTTGTCAAATGACAAAATGTGGTGTGCTAAGCTAGCTAGCTTTTCTGATATTTTTGTTATTTTTAATAGCATAAATACAAGTATGCAAGAAACGAAAACAAATTTTTTAATCTCAAATGATAAATTGCTGGGATTATAAAATGCACATTATGGAAAAATAAACATTAGTAGGTAGTTAAGAAAAGTTTCAGTCAGTTCCAAAAGACCATTACAAAATTATTCACAAATTAATTATTGATCATTTGACAATATCGAAGCAAAGAACTATTCATTACTTTCCAAATTTAAAAATAAAATATTTTGATTGGGTTCGAAATCCATTTGTGATGAACGACATGGGGGTGCATGAATTAACTTTGAAAGAAGAAGAAACTAATTTCAGTGTATAACAACCGAGATTTAATTTCAAAACATTCAAAACATCCAGAAGAATCAATTCATTCGTTCTGCATTAATCTTAGATTCGATTATTCGACAATGTCACAAAAACTGTGCTCAATATTGGACAATGTAATTTGAAATTTGACATTGCCCAAACTTGAATACTTTCGTCATTTAAACCACTTCTGTCATTGGAATTAAAAAGACCTCGACTAGAATGATTGCGAAAATAATGGCTGGGTATAACTGTGGATCTGTATATATGCTTTGGTATGGCCGCTTATAACAAAAAAGGAGGCACGCAATTAGATGTTATAGTAGTTCCATATACAAAATTTCAACATTATATGGCTAATTGTTTTTGAGTATTAAATTTCCTGCAGGTACTGTCATTCATTTAACAGACTACCTATTTAGCATCGACATCTTTCTTTTTCTTAAAATTTCTAGAGTTATGACTTTGCTTTCTGCATTTTTCCTGCTTAAAAATGTGAACATAATAGTTACATATTTAACTCTTCTTTAAGACTTTCATTATTTCATTTATAAGCTCACATAGAGTACTTTATATTATACGATGTACGTTGCTTAATTAAGACATTTTGATATTTTGTATGATCAATTTTAGGAATGGGTGATTTACTTTTATGTCATCCATGAACTGCAGACTTTATGAATATTTTAATGGAACTGAATTTTATTCTAATGCGAGGTTTTTGTTCCCCTTTCGTGTAAATATTTTGTTAAAATGTATATATTTATATTATGTATAGTGTGAAGAAAAGTATAAAAATTCGGTTATTACAATTTTAAATTAAAATAAATCTAATTAATGATGGAAATGGGAAAATATCTGTTAACCATTGGTAATGGCCATTTGTCCTCAATCATTCTAAACTGAACTGTATTGCATGGAAAGCTAATAATTGCAAAAACAGGCGTGCAGTGTGTAGGCTGTCTTTGTCATACGGAGACTCGACTGAATTGTTAATACTGTCAGTCATAATAACCTAGAGCTCTGCTGTATCAGAAACTTGGCTTTAGTGAATTATCATTAGTGTTTTCAATAACGTAGTATCAGCAAATTCTCTGTAATAACGTGTTTTGTAACTAGTTAAGCACATTTAGCTAGATCAAGCTATTCTATGCAATTATTTCATCGTGTTTCTTAGCATACGCTATCACGTTCATGTTATTCATTTATTAACTTCATTGCAGTACATTTTAGTCCATATGCTTCAGCATTTATTTTCTATATATACAGTTAGTAATACTGTATGATTTGGGTATTTAAATCTGCAATTTAGTACTTATAACCTGCATTAGTGTTTGCTTATTGTAATCGCTACATGCGTGAGTGTACTTCCTTGTATAATCTAATATTGTAAATAACTCTTGCTTCATAATTGTCACGTATAAATATTCTTAATGATTTAATTTTTACATGAGTGTACGATATACACTCTGCTCTTATTGTACCTGTATGCTTAACATGTATTTCAGCAGTGAAAAGTATCTAAAAGAGCTATTGCGTTAGCAGAATTATATTTGCAAAGTTATGAATTTGCAAAGTTATGAATTGCAAAGTTATGAATTATGAATTTGCTAAGTTTATTGTAGTTTACATCTGCAAGATTTTTTTAAAATTTAATTGCACAATTGTTAATATGTATTAAAACTGTGATCATGTTATACCAGACAAAGTTCCTGCTTGCAACATGACGTTTTCATCAATCAGTGCCATGTTGCAGGTTCCTAACAGCATCTTTTCACTATGAAAGATGCCGTCATCAGCAATTGATACTTAATCTCAACCATGGAGGACCTCCATGGTTTCAACAGTAGTGTCCCTGTCATGTACGTTCCATGCAAGTTTCGATCCTTCTTTTATCATTTCTCAACTTTCATCATCAAGTCTCAGAGAACATGGCGTTATGAAGAGCCCCTTACACAGTGGACTAACTGTTCTGTCGATGGTGTAAAAAAAGAGGAAGGAAGAAGAAGAGCAGTAGTGAAACATTAAAGGGATATCTGTAAGGACACAGAACTTCCTCATGACTGAATAGCAACTAATTTCTAATGTGTTTTTTATATTTTATATTATGTGTTTTTTATATTTTATATTTTATATATTTATATATTTAACTTTTTCATTTGATGAAATCATATATCAAAATATAAGAGTACCACGCCAATAAAAAAATTAAAATTTAGACAAAAATGCAACCATAATTTGGTGTAGGTAATAATTAAAATTATCCATTTGGGCGAGGGAACGAATTGGGTGCAATTCCCTGCTTTTCTGGAACAAAAACAAAAATAATTGCACAATATCCACATCAAATTAAGACTGTATTTTTTCTTAGTTTAAATATGTATATCAAGGAAATAATAAAAAGGAAAGAAAGAGGATTAATGTGCTAATTTGTCTTCACGCAGCGCAAATTGAAAGATGTTTTAAGCATGTCCCGTTTTAAAACAATTGAAATGCCTGTGAAATATAGCAAATGTTTGTTAAGAAAATTGTATTCTAACTAAACATATCTAACTATTTCGGGACCGAAATGTTGGAGCCTTATTCTCGGAACGAATGTAATACTGGAAACTGGGAACAAAATGTCTCGGTTTGCAAATTAGTATACCCCACCCAGATAAGATAGTCTACTTCTTATTACAGTTTCCATTCTTAGATGGCATGCTTTCTATCGCTTCGGTTTTATTTTGCATTTTCGTTACAGAGGGTGTTGTATTCGAATATATTCTCGAATTTCTTCTAGTATGACAGCCGGAACACACCACGTAACTCTACGTGCTAATCGCTGCCTAAAGAGGAACTTGAAATTGTTTTCCTGTTTCTGCTAACTGTCTCATTGAATTCCAACTGAAGAAGATGATCGTATTTGAGTCGTTGATAGTGCTTATGGTAAAATAAAATCAATGTAGATCAACGTTGTGTTTTTTCTTAAGCGTATTTCTCAGCAATACCTAGCTAAATAGCAGACGGAATATTTCAGTTAGAAGTGTAAAGCATGTGAAAGCTTTCTTTACACCTAATAAGGTAGTAAATATAATTTATGCAGAGTTCTAAATTGATGAAATGCCTTGAACAAATCATCCAATGTTTGCCAAAGCTCTAAAAGGCTACGCATTGTTATATTTAATTATATCTTTTAATGCAGCGGTTATAACAGAAGCATTCTATACCATTTTATTCTGTTTAAATGCTCGAAAAACATTTAAAGAATAATCTATTTTTATCAGGATTAAAGGCACCGAAATTTAGGAAGCTACGAAACTCGCAAGCACAGCGAAACTCCCAGGCTATATATTATTTTCTGCTTCCATGCTTCGTAGGATTTTCAGGCACATTAAATTCTGTAAATGTGTTTTCAAAACAGATGGTAAGCAAAGTTAAATAATTAAAGGCTAGAAAACCTAAATATCATAAAATCCGAAAATAATTTTTCGAAGCCAATGGCTTTCTCTCGAGGCAATTATGCAGCTGCATATTGGAAATTTATTTGCTCTAAAAATAACGGCTCGTTTTAAACACTTAAGCAAAGCTTCATTGCCATCTGTTAGGCGAAGATTTTAATTTTCTTGAAGAATAAATAATCTTAGTTTTCACATAATGTTCGAGAATTTTTCTTCGTTTCATTTCTTAGAGAAACATTACTAAACTAAATTTAACTCCATTTCTTTTTCCTCTATATTAAAACCCTTCTCTTTATAATACTATAATAAAAAAGGTCTTTTAGATGAAATTTTCTTCCGCTTAAACATGTTTTTTCAGTCAAAAAAATATTGCGTGTAAGAAAGTATTGCATGCACTGAAAAATATTGCGTGTAAGTCTTCCTGCCATTTCCTTTAGGAAGAAGTTGTTAACGTATTCAAATAGCAATTGGAAGATACAATCTTTGCATTTTTTTAAGAATATTCGTCATAAAAAATATAACTATTCTAGAGTACAACTTGGAATACCGCCACTCATGATTTTCATTAGGTTTTTTAATAATTAGGATTCAATAAATCTTAATTTAATTACCTTACTTCCTGATAGTTTTATATTAAAAATTTTTGTTTCGATTTTAATAGTAATTACAAATTTGGTGAATACTATTTTTTATGCCATACTACCTATTATATTTCTCCTTAATTTAAGTTAAGTTAACTTAAAATTAAGTTTGTTTTTTTTTCTCCCGGAAGCGGAGAAGCGGCAATATCGCTGAAAACTACCAATCCGATTGACATTCAAATACCGGCAAAAGGGTGTAGTTTTTTATATGTGTAACATGAATATGAGCCAGTTTCTCAAGAGAACCCCTCCACGAAGGCAATGCTAAATTTTAAAAGTGTGTTCTGTAATGGCCGTAAAGATACTACATAAACTTATCGTACAAAATGAAGGCACAAGGTCATTTTTTTTCAACAAAATAAGCGTTTGTGTTACCACACTTCATGTTAAATCATGAAATTCCATTTCGCAATGTTTTAAGTATCAGCTGGGATGTCAGCAATGAACGTTTGGTAAAATGTGAATGCTTGCGCTCACAGATATGTTAACTAAGAGAATTTTATTACATTTAAATAACTTAGGGTTACGTAAAAAAGGAACAAAAATATTTTGCATTGAGTTACATCAATTCTGAAAATACTGCAGAATTATTCAATTTTTCATATACATATAACTCCCTTTTTGCGAGACGATGCCTTCACGACAATGCTGTAACAAAAGCTCATATATACACATAAACACACATATATATATGCACTGACTACCAATAAGTATTTAGACACCTGTGATAGAAAAGAAAAACTAACTTTATTCAAAAGCAATAGTTGGTAAAGCCTCCACGAGAGGTAATTACAGCGAAGACCCTCCGGGGCATACTTTCCACAAGTCTTTGTATGGCAGCTAGTGGTATTTTTTCCACTCGGCTTGGAGAAGACATAGAAGTTCCTTCATCGATTTTGCACGGGTAGTGCACCCCTGAATTCGGCGATGCAACTCGTCCCAGAGGTTCTCGATAGGGTTCAGGTCTGAACTCTGGGCATGCCAGTCCATTCGATGAAATCCATTGGCCCCATACCAAGCCTTGGTTAACTGGCATTGTCGTCCTGAAAGTAACAGGGGTCCAACCCGTAAAACTGCCACAACGTAAGAAGCAATGGCATTGTCATCCTGAAAGTAACAGGGGTGCAACCAGTAAAACTGCCACAACGTAGGAAGCACATTGCACATTAGCGCAGTAGGCATCGGAGTTGAGCTTACCATGAATGGGACCAAGGGTCCCAGCCCATACCAGGAGAAACACCCCCAGACCATAATTCCTCATCCGCCGAACTTGACTGTTGGCACAATGCATTCTGGCAGGAGACGTTCTCCAGGTAGACCCCAGGCCCAGACCCAGACCCTGCCATCCGAAAGCTAAAGGATGAACCTTGATTCGTCACTCCAAAGAACCTGTTTCCATGAAACATTACTCCCGGATGCCTGTTGAAACTCCTCGCGAATGAGGGCCATCGGTTGGGTGCGGTTCTTCCGAATTTCTCTGGACAGCACTCGTCAGTCTCTATCTCCCAGTTTCGTTGGTCTGCCGACTCGGGGCACATTCCGACAATCACCGCTCACCTCCCACTTCTTAATTACATAGGCCACTGTCGATTTTGGGTACTTCAGATATGTCCCTTAAGGATCGGCCACATTTGTGATACCCGATAATTATACCTTTCTCGAAATCAGAGAGCTCAGAACTGCGAGGCATCTCGCATGCGACTAAAGCCGATGCTGTTTCCTACACGATATATACCGGAGTCCGTGTCGTACCAGGGACCGCAGATATCGTCATTTGCATAGGTGTCCAAATACTTATTGGTAGTCAGTGTATATATATATATATATATATATATATATATATATATAAAGAGAAATTTTTTTATTAGAAA
>KK118618.1:49436-76164 GCA_000611955.2 Stegodyphus mimosarum
ATATATATATATATATATATAAAGTGAAATTTTTTAATTAGTAAATACGCAAGTTACGTTAGTTTCGCGCACTTTCATATAGAATATCACAGATTCTGTACTTTAATAATACACTATATCTATGCACGTTCTCGAATACTCAGTCACTACTACAGTTATCGTCACCAACCTTTCTACTACAACGCTTTTCTAGGTCTTGGAAAAGGTCGAAGTCCACTTTTGTCCAAAAAAAAGTAGCTAACATCAGAGATATTAGTTAAAATGGCTGAAAAGGCTAATTTTTGCCCTCATTTTTCCGAGCGGCAACAGTCTCTCAAGCTGGAGATAAAAATCTGCTTTATTTCGAGAAGTGTTGCCACTGCTCGCTTTCAAATTGTAGAATTTGTTAATAAAACATTTCTAAGTTTTACAATAAAATACAAAGAGCATTGCCAAACATTAAATGCATTATCCCCGATTCCAAAAATTCATGGGAAGCCATTTCGATTACTCCTAATTTCGTACCTCTTTAATCAGCCGAGATATTCATTAAAAACTCTAAAAACACTAATTTATGCACTCCTATCTCAAAGTGACAACAATATCGCGCGTTGGGTGGAAAAATGCTTTATTTTGAAAAGTGTTGCTACTTTTCGCTTCCACATCGTAGAGTTTCTTAATAAGTTTCATAAGGTATTTCTCCCACCTTCTTTGCATGCCTTCGTAGTGTAGTGGTCAGCACACTCGGTGCGTATTCCAGAGGTCCGTGGTTCGAGTGAGGGCGAAGGAATTGCTCATTTTTCACATCTCCTCCTTCAGAAAAAAAAAATCCTAATGGCTCTACAGTGTTACAAAATATATATATAAAGAAGAATGTCTGCTTGTGTGTTTGTTAGCGTTATTGATTTCTGAATAATTATGATCAATTGTTTAGCACATTTAATCGACTAAAATTGAATTTAAGTGACATATTAGATAGAATTTGAGCTTTTACGACCATTTGATTAGAAAGACGAAAATCATGAAAAACTGCCTTCCATTGCTGCTGATATAATGAGAAAGAATTAGTTTATTTTTCTATAGAAATTTTTTATGTGGGTTCTATGTCTCATCAGACTGAAAAATGTATGACTCTGAATCGTATTTGTTGCATCGTTATTAGAGAAGGATTTTAACAATATCCGTCTCTTTGTTGTTAGATAACATTACTCTCAATCTACTGAATTAACTTCGGGTACTTCTGCTTGTAAATGAAATAAATATAAATGTAATATGTGGTTATAAACGTAATAAATGGCTCGGTATACTAAAGTAGATTTGGATGGTTGTGAGATTATATTTTACTGTAATACCATACAAATCTGTTGAGTTAGGCGAAAAATTAAAAGTATGTGATACGATCAGGGCATATATTAATAAGGCGGAATCGAAAATTAATAAAACGTAAGTGAGTAGTAAGTCGAAAAGCATTTTCGCAAATCCTATTTTTTAATTGCATGAGATAGGTATTAAATCTTTTTTTTCTTCTTTGCATGAAGAGAGCTAAGGTATTTAAATGTTTTAAGTGCAACGACTGTGCTAACTATGGAATATGAAGCATGCATTCAAGCCGAAGCTATGACTGTTGAAAAACGTCACGTAAAGCATACGTACAAAATGATTAAAATAAATCGCATATCGATTGATTCGCGATTGCTGCAGGTAATCCAATAACACTTCTTCTCCACTGATGTGCTAAATCACATCGGTATCGATTTCCGGAAAGACAGCCCAAGAAACTTCTCTTCAGCCATAGGCAGAGAGATATCACGTTTTCACGGTAACGATAAAACTAGGAATTCCTGTACAACTCTTACAAGAGAAAAAGAAGTTATAGTAAATATACCTGTTACAATACCAGTATTATATCGGGACGAACTGATGTACCAATATTTGGAAGCGATGATAACTTGCCTGATGACGAGAAATACACTGTGAAAAAAAAGGGGGCAGTTCTATATCCCCCGTTCTACTGGCCCGATTGACAAAATTCAACTTCCATTTTTCTTGTCTCGAAAGCAGGACTTAGAATATGTAATAGATTACTATAGAGCATTGTTCTAATGTAGGTATTTTGACACAAAATCGGATTTTCTTTTAAATGACATGCCAATGTTTTTCCATATTTCGATTCTACGACTCAAATTATGCCAAACAGTCAAGTTTTGCAAAAATCGCAAGAGTAGTTTTTAAAACATCAGCTCTCAAAACATTTAGCTCCTCAATGTTAATTGAATTTGGTATATGTTTATTACTATCTCTTTTTTATTAAACGTATTTTATTCTTCCTTTCATATTTCAAAATTTCGGTTCATTCCAAATAAAATTCGCCTACTTTTTTATGACTAGTTTTTAAATAATTTTAAATAAATTTGTATTTTTAAATAATTTTTATAAATTTTTTGAAAACAAATTTTGAATTAAAACCCATAAACATTCTGCCATCATCTTAAAGAAATGTATTTCTAAACATACCTGCAAAAAATTAGAGTTTTTATTCAACATTTTCTAATATATAAGTGAATTTATATTTTGGCGCGTTTTGAAATTTGGCGTATTTATTATAAACAGTAATAACGAAAATGTGGTTTATGCACTCTGTTAAAGTTGTTTGATAGTGTGAATGTTGACTTTGAAAGTGTGAATGTTGATAATGAAAAAAAGGAAAGGAAAATAGATAGCTATAAATTAAAAAGTTCGCTAAGTGATATATTCTTGACGCAAACTGAAAAAAATCCGCGAAGTTAAATTTTTTAATTTCTCCATAAATTTCTCACCAATGTTACAAAATTTAACATCTAGGCATAATTTAAGTCGTAGAATCTAAATATGGAAAAATATTGGTATGATATTACAGAAAAGTCCGATTTTGTGTCAAAACATCTATGTTAGGACAATTGCTACATATAAATCTAATATATATTCTATATCGGGCTTTCCAGACATAAAAACCGCAATTTGAATTTCGCCAATCGGCCTAGTAGAACGGGAAATACAGAACTGCCTTATTTTTTTGCGCAGTGTTGACAAGCAATACACAATACACAGTTGTCAGGCATAAAAATCAGGGATGATGATGATGTACTTATTGAAGGTAAGCATAAAGATAGAACTTTAGTACCCATCAGATGATCCTTTATTGTTAATATTTCGATCTTTTGACTAATTTGAAAATGAAGAAGAAACTCGGTAGTGATCCAAAAATTTCGAGTAATTTGTCTATAATATTATTGCTGATAAAATGCCATTTAAGAAACGTTTACGAAGAAGGTATAAAGGTTCAGAAGCATTCTAAAATGTACAAATGCGCCTAGATAAAGTGAATGCTCAGAGAATATATTTATGATATGATGTGTTAAAACTATACCAGAAATTCCTATAAAGTCCATCTCTATTAGTATGGAAAACGATATAAGAATTGTGTTCTTTGAGTAATAATATAGAATATCTTATTTACTCGCATATTTATCCCTTTTTTTGATTAATTTTCATCGCACGAAAATCGAGACGGGAAAATTATGCGAATAATTTTGTTTGCAAAGGACGCGGTTACAAGAGCAAAACAAACGAAGTGTATTCATAAATAAACTACCTATAATTATCACAATATTACTTATTTAAAAGAAACCTAAATTCTATTAACAATTTAAAGTACTATTATTATCTACTATTTGATATTAGAATTTCATTTCTACCTCTTATATCTTGAATTTCTCCCATTCTAACTGCTGTCCGAGGCTAATTTATGCTGCTGAAGTGCTGTCTATATGTTGCCATCGTTACCAGCGTCATCGCCTTAGTCTCTGTTCAATCTATCTTAGCAAGTATAACGATCTTCAGAACTACCAAGAACATTAGGTTACTCCGATTACTAAAGTTTCATCACTATTACTACTTCATCAGTGTTGGTCCAATTTCAAGAGCCAATCAATTAATAAGAAGGAAACAATCACTATAATAAAGAATCCATTTTAAAATTTAGGATAATTTGATTTCTGAACGTCTTGAGGAACAAAAAAATTAAGTGAAATACTTCAAACCTTTTCAGAACCTCGTACTAAAAGGGAAGGCAGAAAAATACGAGAACAAATACATATTAAAGTATATTAAGAGTTGTGACTTCCGGTATTGTTGTAATAAATATAAAAATTAATGACTTAAAGAACTGAATAATTGCAGTAAAACTGAAATGAGTATTGAAGTTGCCTATAAAAGTAATTTGAAATTATAGGGAATGAGTATTATAATCATGTAAAGAATAATTTTATGTAAAGTATAGAATTTATTGTACCGAGTACTGGTTCTCAAACAGAGGTGTATATTTTTATCTGAGTGTTTGTTCCTTTTACTCTCTCGTACAAGAAAAGTTGAAAGGCATATTTTTTTAAATATGAATGCAATATTTTCATAGATTCTTTTTCTGTTACGGAAAGCTTCATTGCGATTCTCAAAGGGCCAGTCACCTTATACAAGGAATGGAGGTGTTTTTAAGCAACTGTCGAGCGTATCTTAACCTCTGGTGCAGTAGTACACCAGTAAGTCAATGAGTAAATCTTCAAGCTGATGAAATTAAATGATTGTGCAGCTTTTAGTTTGCATAAAATTAGGAGTTGAAAGCGAAATATAACGAAGAATGAAAGCATGATTTAAGTAAGATGTACTATTGCTGGTACATATTTATAATGTAATAATGATAATTATAAGAATGAAAGCCAAATTGATTTATATTTATCGAATTTATTGTAATGTATCAGTATAAGTGAAGGGTGTCCAAAGGATTTTTATTTGTGTTTTTCCGTGGAAAGCAGTAAACCTTTCCAGAAGAATCATAATAATTTGGATTTTTTAAATGAACGAATATAGAAATGTAAATAGGAATTTTAAAATTGTGATTATTTTGAACACTGAGAAGATCAGAGTTTTTATGTTCAGATTACTATTTAGTTTAAGCTTTCACGATTTATATTTTTCATAGTATAATATTTCTTCATTTTAAGTATTCTAACGCTTTTCTTTAAAAAAAAAAGAGTTTCTGTCACTAAGCCTTTTTTCTTTTTGACGGGGAAAGCAGGTAAGAAAAAATATGTAAACTAAAATTCTAACGTTATTTTGCAATAGTTCCTTAAATCTCCATTTTAATTTGGTTATTTCTCCATGCTGTTCCTAAAATAGTAACTGCTTATATTAAACCTCTCTAAACTGCGTCATTTCAAAATTAATAGCTGTCATATATGGTTCTTGCATATTCTCAAGACACAGGTAACACAGATAAGACTTTAGGTAATAATAATTCTAGGGTTTTAAATAGTAACCAGTCAGATAATGCAAATCGCAACTAGGACTCTCAACGAAAGCACAAGCTACTTCGAACTAAGTTTTCATTTGTCGCTTCTTCTTTGCTAACTTGCCAACGCTTGCTGCTTCAAATATATTTCAAAATTAAAGTATCGATATATTCTTTAAGAACAAACACTTACTCCTCCACTTTGTCTATATTCGCTTGAAAATGCTTGCCAACTAGAATAAACAGCAATATCAAAATCGGCCATGGTTGTAAGCTTTTTTATGAAATAAACTTCCCTTTTCAACATTCTGAATTATTTCATCGTATATATAACAATAATAAGCATCGCACTTTCTTACAAAGGTATGCTTAAGGAATTTATAAATTCGATTGATATAAAATAAAATTTATGTAAAGGATTACGAACCGCATTACTTACATAACTCAAGAGCTTACGTTATTTAAAAAAATTATAAGAAATATAAGATACAGAATTTAGAAAGCTGATTTTATAGAGAAATTCTTTCCTTTACATGATTTACAGACTACAGATAGATGATTACTGTACATTTTTTTATAAACAGTAGGAATCAATTTAATAATTCAAAATTATATGGAATCATCGCTTTTTCCACTGTATATTTTCGTAGTGTAATTGGTAACCCATCCATCTGGCGTCGGGAGATCCGCCGTTCAAATCCTAACAAGAGCTCATGTGTCATGTTTCTCGCTCAGAAAACCTGAAAACCACTACAATGGTGTCTCATTAAAATATGCGTTGGATAATAATAATTCGATTTGGAAGATCAACACCATGGATTTTGCCAGTGTTTTTTCTCCTTCCCCAACCACCCTTTTTAAGTAGGGAAGAATATAAGAAATGTTCGCATTATCTTCCACATGATTTTACGATGTGCATATTTAGCCAATTTCGGAAGATTCGTGGTCTGAATCCCAGAGGGCATAGATGATTTTTCACGTACATCGCTCTCCTAAAAATCCCGAAGAATCTACAGAATAAGCGGGTTTGAAAATGAGTAAGAAAAGAACATAAGAAGATAGCTGCAATCGCATTTCTTACCATTCAGTATTCATTAGTTTCTCAAACTCATAACTTTGTTTTTAAGATAACTCAATAGACCTATATAACTCCTCCATGTTAAGTGTTATTGATTGTCAGCAAATCCAAGCTTTTATGTTACTTTGTTAACATACTTAATGAAGTGCAATGCAGCCTTTCCTCTGTGAGAACTAATAAATGACGCAAATTTATGATCGATGTGAACACCAATACGGCTTTAATCAGTTCTGGTCAACATCCCACACTTATGTTAATAAGCGAAGCAGCCACGCCCTAGTTACTTCCAGTCGTGAAAAAAAAATGAATGGGTGATGAATTAGGAAACATATTGTGATTCCGTAATCATTTTTTCGTAAAAAAGAGAAATAATTAAATATCATTAATTTTTAAGACTTGTACACCAAAAACTTCATAGCACTACCTTTTAGCCCGAGAACATAGCACTAACAGGATATAAAAGATGTAACATAAAAGATGCTATGTATTAATAAATTAAATTCTGTATCGTTTCAAAAGAAAGCGTTGTAGTAAAGATAGACTGCAACACTAGAGTTGTATTTTATGGTAACACTTAGAGTATTTAGCTGTTGAGAGTAAAATTATGCTTCGGTAACAATTAGACGATTAGGGTGAGTTTAGATAGCTTAAAAAACTCTGATGAATACACCATACCTTGTACGGAATACTAAATTACACGCATTTTGCATTTCATTTAAACTTATTGGATTGAATTAATTCTACTTAGATAGCGCATAAACCCCAATAGAATAAATGCATGCTTTAAAATTCACTATATTTTTTTACTATAGCTACACTCTGGCGCTAGGTTCACTTAACAGTGTTACATCTTATTCATTTTATAACTTAGAATGCACAAAAATTGTGTATATCATCTAATGAATTATCTAATCGTTGCCATATGTTCTATTCAAATACTTTGATAAATCTAAAACGATGTATAAAAGAAATTAAACAAACAAACAAACGAAACAGTTTTTCGCAGACGATTGAGTATTTCTCATTCAATTAATTCAGATATCACTTCGCGACAAGGCAAAAATACATAAAAACTTAAAATATCTATATTAAAAATGACGAAGTAAATCTTAAACATTTATTTCCTCGAATAAATTCCAGAATTGATTAAGCATTAATTCGTAATAATAAAAGCAGGCATTATCTTTGTGGTTGCAAAGCTTAGTTTTTATAGATTGACAACAAATCCACTATTCTCTTAAGTTTTAAATGTAAAGAAATATGGCTGCCATGAAAAAAATAATTAGGCTTAGCCGTACTTGAACAACTTTTAGATTGTTGATATTTCTACAAAACTTGCATGCAGATTAACTAAAGTCATAAAACCCTTAACCGGAAGATAAGAACAACATAATTCAATCATTTCTGAAGCAAAAAATCCAAAATTTACCAACATATAAGAATAAAAAAAACAGAGCTCACTGAGCTGGTAACAAAATGGCTATATATGTATACATATATTTATATACTTTTGGTGCAGGCGGATTGCAACAAAAATAGGAGTTGCACATCTACATGTTATAGCAGCCCTATATATATAATTTTAATGTTCTGAGGCTACTCGTTTTTGAGTTATGCGAGATACATACATACATGCGTACGTACGCACACACGCCACGAAAAAAATTTCTTCACAGTCCATTTTAAATCAGTTTTATAATTTTTGGGGGGAAAATAGTCCTTTATTCTATTCTTACGTTCAGATATCACCCAAAAGCATCGTTAAATTGCATTCGATAGTGCTCAAAATGGATAGTTTCGTTGAAATATGATACCCGAAATTTTTCTCGATTACAGTACTTCCTTTTTACTTCGTACAAGGAAGTAAAAAATGTCGCGATCTTTTCTCATGAAAAAGGATATCATACTAATTTTGAAATTGTTGTAAAGCATAGGGTTTCAAACTGCATAAGTAAACGGAATAATGAGTGGAAGCTTTATTTTGATGAAAATGACTTATGTAAAATAAATACAAGGGAAGATAAACAGGCATAAATAAGCAAAGCAGAAAACCGGAAAATAAACAAGGTTTTCCTGAACACGTCAGACATATCGCAGATCACCAGAATCGCTCGCAGGGTAGTTTAAAATAGCAATCGCTGAGTAAAAACCTCGAAAATACATAAAACGATTCGAGAATCTCGATTAACTGAGTGACCACCGCTCGGAATTTCCCATGCATTGGGTTGCGCAAAGCATAGAGTAAGCACTATTGAAAGTTTTAAGAAAAATTCCTAATAGGATTTGGAAAACGCATCTTCTAGAAACTTACAAAATGTAGGCAAGTTATCTACAGAAGTTTCCAGATGTTGTCTTCTGTCAACAGCTATGGTTCTTTTTCAGTTATATTTAGAAATCAAACGTCAATCGACTCCCAATTAAATGATCAAGAACCTTTTTGGCAAGCATGAAACGCGTGCCACTTCCAACTTTTTAACCCTACTATAAATATAAAAAGGAGAAAAATTTTACTAAAAAATATAAAAAGGCGAAACGAATTGTTATTTATAGACTGATTATGCAATTTTTACGCAAATAGCACATTTTCTTACGTAAGTCTGAGTAGTGGACATTTAAAAAATAATATAATAAATAAAGCAAACTGACAAACTACAATTTTATTGTTAATAAACTTTTTAAAAGGTTCAGTCAGTTAAATTGCGTATAAAATAAAAATGAATAATTTGAAGTATTTTATTCTAATTAACCATTAAACGGTCAGTACTTAATTAGTCATGTAATTAGTCATTACAATTTGCGTGTATTAATGTGGTTTTTGAATATGTAAATTTTTACCAAGTCATCTATATTAAGATTAGTTCTTGAAGATGCTAGCAAACTTAGGTGCATATCAGTTAATCTTGAAGGATAGTTTGATTTTATTATATCTATAAATATAAAGAAGAAAATCTCTGTGTTTCTCCTCTAATAACTCAGTCACTATTATAGCTATCGTCACCAAAATTTCTGCACTTCTTTTCTGGGTCCTCGAAAAGGTCGACATCTACTTTTTTTCAAAAAAAAAAAAAAAAAAAAAAAAAAAAACACCTAAAATAAGGGATATTGATTAAAAATTCGGTAAAACGATGATTTTTGCCCTCATTTTTCCGAGTGGCAACAGTCTCGCAAGCTGGAGATGACAATCTGCTTTATTTCGAAAGTGGTTGCTACTGCTCGCTTTCAAATCCTAGATTTCGTTAATAACAATTTTTAAGTTTTACGATGAAATAAAAATAGCATTGCCAAACGTTAAATACATTATTCCCGATTCCAAAACTTCGTGGGAAGCCATTTCGGCTACTCACATCTTTGCACGTTTTTAATCAGCCGAAATATGAATTAAAAATTCTGAAAGCGCTAATTTTCGCAGTCATTTTTCCAAGATAAAAATGCTTAATTTCGAAACGCGTTGCTACTGCTCGCTTTCAAATCGTAGAGTGTGTTAATAAAAAATTTATAAGTTTTACAAAATCTATACATATAAAGAAAAATGTATGTTTGTGTCTGTATTTGTTTGTTGGCGTTATTGATTTCTGATAGATTATGATCAACGTTTTGCCACATTTAATCGACAAAAATTGAATATAGATGAAACATTGGATGGAACTTGAGCTTTTACGACCATTTGATTAGAAAGACGAAAATCATTAAACTCTACGCGCCATTGTTGCTGATATAATGAGAGGGAATTAATTAGCTTATTTTTCTATGGAAATGTTTTACGTGGATTCCATATCGCATCAGACTTAAAAATGTGTTACTATAAATCGTAATTTTTGCATTGTTATTGGAGAAGGATTACAGCGATATCTTTCTCTCTGTTGTTAAATATATTACTCTCAATCTAACTTAATTGGCATCGGGTACTTCCGCTAATTCATAATAAAAACATTTATTCACAACATAGGTGATCAAAATCCAGAACAATATCCAACAGCCATATCGTGTACATTTGGAAAATTGCTTATTGGTACAAATGTCCAAAATTCAATGTAATTTGGATCATTTGCAGTTGAAATAATTTCTTTATATTTATTTTTCAGTGCGTTATGCTGCTGTAGGTGGATAATTTCGATTTTAATTTACGTTGGGTAGCAACTAACATCTTTCGGAGAAACTGAATTATTCTAATATTTATTCTAATATGTTTATGTGTATATTTATCGACGAATTTGATACAGATGATATTATGTTTTCAAATCTTGAAATTTTTCAACAAATCTTGGCGTGCCACTTTAAAACTTCACCGTGCCACACTGTGGAATATGTGTAGCGGGTTGGCTAAGCCTCATTTACGACATATAACGAAATAATGTCATGCGATGTCCACAAACCGAAAATCAAACAAAATATCCAATAAATAAAAATTAAATCACCGTACAGAATGCCCCGAATAAATAGAAAAATAATGAAAACACAAATATACAAAGAATCAAAAAATGTCTTAAACCCGAATTGTATGCAAATAAATACAAATATTTCAACAGTATTACTTCTCAAAGAACATATTACTGTCAGTATAGAAATAAGTAAACTGCGAAACAATTTATGTTTGTTTAAAGTTTGATTTATTAAGTATCTGAACTTTGCGAAGATTTGATTTAGATTCAGTGGTTCAAAGCCAATTTCACGTAGAACCATAATAAATATTTTAAGTAATAAGATCATAGCAACTGAAAGCAAAGTGTTCGGTATTTTGTATTTATTTATGAGACCTCTTTCTTGATTAAATATTAATTTTTATTTAGAAGCTCTTCAAATAGTTATTTTCCTAAGCTCATATGATATTTTCAAAGCAGAAATTCATTTATTTGCAGAATTTCATTTATCTTTATGAGACATGTACTTTACTCGCGTTAAAGCAGTTTTATATTTCACAAACAGACTTTTATTATAGAAAATCCTAGGCAAGAAAACCTTTTCGCATGTACACAAAAGAGAGAATCTGATTTGTGCAGAGCGCAGTCTACTAAATACATCGGTAGAACACTGTATATGTAAATATTGCTTATTAAATTTATTCAACCGAGTGCATGAGTTCAAGTAAAGCACTTAACGTATCATTACTTCTTTTATGATGTATTTTCTCCGTCTTTTCAGCATGCCTTCGTGGTGTAACTGGATGCACACTCGACGCGTATTTGGGAGGTGCGGAGTTTGAATCCCGCCGAGGATATTGTATATTTTTCACATCTCCAGGATCAAAAGTCCTAATACCTCAACACTGTGATACAGCGTTTTTTACTTTTAACTCTTAAGGACCGTTACAAGTCTGCAAGTGTATATATTAAAGGTCTACAAGTGTATATATTAAAGAAACGTTAACAGCAGTGTTTTAGATTATATTTTAAAGTTTGCTACCGATTCTCAAGCGTCACATCTTATTTAGTCCTTTAAAATGAATGGCATTGTTATATTAAAGACAATGAGAGATTAGAAGTATTGGAAAAAGTGCATTTTTAACCGTTGACCTTAAGACTGGGAGAACGAAAGAATCATTAATTTGAATACAGAATGAAGTCTATTTGTCGTTAGCTAAAACTTTATACACGATTAAAGGGCTTTCAAGAGTCGTTGTTTTCTACAGTTTGATTAAAATAAAGAGATGTGCTTAAAATGTCTTAATTCTTTACTAATTCCTTCTGGATTTTTATATTAAAAAAGAATTTAAGTTTCAATTGTGCACTTTTATAAGGAACTTATTACCTAACAAAACTTATGTGTCATCATTATTAATAATTGTTTATCTTTAAATTTAATCAGAAATGTGCTTGTGGTATACTGTTTTTTGTTCAGCAAAATATTATAATAAAAGATTTAGAATCATCACTTAGGTTAGAGCTTAAGTAAGTAGAATTCCTCCAAATTAACAGCCAGCCAGCTGTAAGTAATTATGTTTGCAAGTGGGATCTAACCCCCTTTGATATATGGGTGATCAATTTCAGAACGATGAAAATAAAAAAAAGTTCCTCCTCCTTCCATAAATGGGGTGTTAAAAAAGAGATTAAACGATTCTTATTAATTGCTTTTTCCATCCAAACGAAGAGTTTCTACGGCACTTTGTGTATATACATACATATCGGAAAGTATAAAAAAACTGTCATACCCTAGAATGTTTGCGGTTAAATGTATTAGAACTTCACTAGCTTTCAGAAAACAATTTTTTAAAGTTCTTTTTAGGGGTCATATATTCAAAATTAAAATAATATTTTAGCAACATTTTAATTAATTATCCATCAAATATATAAACTTTCAACTTGCAAATTTATGCCTAAAAGTAAAATTTCTATCAAAAGAAAAAAGATAAAAAGAAAAATACGTATTGAAATTAAAATTATTTAAGTGATGCTGATAACTGAAATTTACACCTGATAGGAATAAAAAATAATCGTTCGTTGTTGACGTTTTCCTAAAACATGACACTTCAGATAAATATTATGACACTTCAGATTACTATACATAATAATTTATTGCAGCAGTTTCATAGTGTATTATCCAATTAAAAAATGAAGGTTATCTTTGCAATGTCTAAACAGAGTTTAGCTAAATTTACGCTTATGGCAATGAAAAGTCTTGCTACATTAAAGATATTTCCAAATAACCATATAACCGATATGTTAAAGGTACAAACTACAAACTTTAAATTCACGAATCACGGATCATCAGTTTGCTACTAACATCAACTACTATGAGATTTTACTAGTCGATTTAGTTTATTCCCCTAAGGCCAATAACTGCAATTTTTTGATTTATGGTGCAATCGCATCTTACACCCGGAGGCGGCGCTGGTTTTTGACAAAGTCAAGAGTTCAAAGCTAAGTTCGTAAATTCACGAAGTTCTTATCAGCGAGTTAATTGAGCATTGCGGTCTTAAAATCTTCAAATTCAGTCTCTAATTCAAACACACCTTTCAGGTAAAAATGACATAAGTGAAAATTTCTGTGACAAAGGAAAAATCAATTATCATTCCAGTTTTATTCGTTTTATAAATCTAAGAAAAGAATTAAAATTAAATACGAAATTTTAAATTTTCAATGAATTAGAACAAAAATTACTATAATAAATGAATAAATGCATGGCTATTTCCTTTTAGTCTTTAAAAAATTCCAGACGACATCATAATTTTCAACAACTATAATTAATATCAATTATCATAAACAGAATAATTTGTTTTTAAAACTGAAATTAATCCCAGTTTTGTAAGATACCTTTCAACGGAAACAGTGTTCTCGTTTCGGCTTTCATATAAATTTATTTTGAAAATTATGCGCTAATTAAAATTTGACGCATCGACGTTCTACGCAGCTAAGAAATAAAAATCGTAGCAATTACCTGATAATCATATATTTTGAAAATTATTACTTCTTCAGATTCAGTAAATGTTAGGTTATCCTTTCATTCGGCTGTTCTTATGGAAAAATATTCCACATTGATCATATCAGGACTTTTATATGTCACGGTAGACGTTATTACTGGGTATCGCATTTTCAATGGCACTGTAATTAAGCACAATTACTTCACTAAATTCTTACCTGTACGAATATAAATATCTGAGGAATAGCAAAGATGAAAGCTAGCAGCCATGACGCAGCAATCATTCTCTTTGCTTGTTTCACTCCTCCTGTGCTGTGGAGTGGAGAACAGATAGCTTGGTATCGATCATAACTCATAGTAGTCAAGATGAATGTTGTACTGGCAAGAGTGACTATCTGACCATATACTATAGCCTTACATGCTGCAGCACCCAATATCCATTCTCCAAAAACCTGAAAAAACGAAAACTTAAATTAAGCAAGACTGGCAATTTCTATCATGTACATGTTTAGACATAAATGTAATGCTGTTTTCTTTCGTCTAGCTAATAAATTAGTGGAAGATCAGATAATTAGACATGTTGTTTTGACAAAAACGTGACAAAAACGCGAAAAATCATCTATGCCCTCGTCGCGTTATGAATTCCGTATCTCCCAACTACTAGCCGCACGTTTATCCACTAGAGCATGCGAGGGGATATATACACAGAGAGAGAAATTATATGCAAGTATACAAATGCTTTATTTTAAAGCAAAATTAAGGGGCTCATTTGAATCTGATCTACCTCCTTTAGATAACATTGAATAAGATTTCAATTATAATTCTCTTCCTATATATTTTCTGTAATTTTGTATTTCACATCTGTAGTTTACAGTAATTCTTCTGGTTTCGCGACAACTGGTTGATGTTTTCTATATATCTACAGGGAATTTTGTGATTTACTGGCTTTAAATTACATTTATTTCAGGTTTTTTAATTTGGATCTAACTAGATCAGGTTCAAATCAGATTGATCTACCTCCTTTAGATAACATTGAATAAGATTTCAATTATAATTCTCTTCCTATATATTTTCTGTAATTTTGTATTTCACATCTGTAGTTTACAGTAATTCTTCTGGTTTGGCGACAACTGGTTGATGTTTTCTATATATCTATAGGGAATTTTGTGATTTACTGGCTTTAAATTTCATTTCTTTCAGGTTTTTTAATTTGGATCTAACTAAATCAGGTTTAAAATCTGGTTTTTTAATTTCTTAGTCCTTGTTTATAACTGACTAATAGATTCTATATTTATATATAATATATATGTAATGTTTTAATGCGTAGATGAAGGAATCCGGTACTTTGATCAGCTTGTGGCTCTAGAAGGGCTGAGTGGACAAGCATTATGATGCATTTAATACAACTGAGCTTGAAGTAACACAATCTTTATTACACGATTTATTTTTACGCATATCAAATCATCCTTTCTGTAGATAAGATATTTTTCAATCATAATTGAATACAATAATTTCCATGCACACGGTTTCTAAAGAACGACGTCATCTTAAGCAAGTAAGCAGCAACGTGGATGAGGATCGTCTTGCCAGGAGGAAAGCTTATGCGAAAAAAGACATTGCGATTCAAGGGGGGAGTCAAAAGTTTCAGTTTCGAGTTATAAGAAATTTAGTTTACAATTATTTTGATTGGAGAAGAGGTATCTGCATCAAGTGTTGCGTAACATGAAAAGATCTCGAATTTGGGAAAACAGATGAATTTAGGGGGAGAGCACCACAAATAGAATAGTTAATTTTGAGATCGCCTATTATTGTCAAAGCAGATATCGTATTTTGTTATATCTTACATACATATATACACTGACAAGTCAAACAATTATGACCATTCCCTCATTTTTCAATAAACAATCCTGGATGACGTGGAGGGGGCGTGAATAAGTGAGAATGGTATTTAACCTCTGCTGAAGAAAGTAAGGAATCATTCTTGCACTTAATTTTGAAAGCGATGGGAAAGGCTGCTGATCTGAGCGAATTTAATAGAGGGCGGAATATAATGGCCCGAAGAAGTGGAATAAGTATCTCCGAAGCTGAACGACTGGTAGGCTGTTCATGATCTACCGTCGTTAGTATTTATGCAAAGAGAATGGCGTCTATTGTCGTTCTCCATCATTTATCGCATGGACGCCGCCAAGATGTTGGACGTACACTCGTCATCAAAGAAAAAGAACATCAGAGACTGTCCCGCTTGGTACAGCAAAGTCGGCGCCAGACAGTAACTCAGTTGACAGCCAAATACAATGCAGGTCCAAGTGCAAGTGTTGCGAAACACACAGTTAAGTGGACGTCGCTGGAAATGGGACTGTGCAGCAGGCGTTCTACTCTTGTACCTCTGTTGACCAAGCGCCATTGTCAACTACGCCTACAGTTGGCCTTAGAACATCGAAACTGGACCAAGAATAAGTGGTAAGAAAGTTTCCAGGCCGGAATTATCATGATTTCTTAGTCATCACATCGATGGTCATGTCAGGGTACTCCATCTTCCAGGCAAACAATTGCTCCCGCATGTATGGTATGGCAAAACAGACAGAGACTGATGGTGGCTATTAGGCTTTGGAGGATGTACTCATGGGCGGCTTTTTGTTGTAGTAGAACAGACCATGAAAGCTGCGGACTATCTCATCATCACAGCAGATTCTTATATGGAGTCTGTCTTCTCAACTGGAAATGAAGTCTTCTAGCAAGACAATTCCCCAGATCACAAGGCTTGTTAGAATGGTTCGAGGAGCATAAGGATGAATTCCAATTATTGTCCTGGCAATCTAACTTGCCGGATTCTAAGCTGATAAAGCACATTTGGGATAGCATGGAACTCAAACACCACCATGTCGAAATATCTCGACTTTACGTGACTGCTGCTCAGACTGGTAGAACCTGTCTCCAGTCTTCCACCAAGAACTTGTGGCATCCATGCCAAGGCGAGTTGCAAGTGTTTTGCAGGCCAAAAGTCGTATAACGCGTTAAGCTATAGATGCATAAATGCATATATATACGTGTGTGTAATATAAATTCTGTAGGTATCTTGAGATTAGAAAAACAGCTGCGTGGATACATCAGGTGACATAACGGAGAAGAAAAGCTTTCACTTGTAGACGCTGATTCAACGTAGTTTTCTAGCGTAACAGAGGGCGCTTTGAAATAGTTCATAAACCGGTCTACACATCATCGTTAAGGATGCGATATGCACCCCACTATTTTTCAAAGCTATGCGTGGCTACCAGCAGTACGACGAAGCAGGAAATAGAGTTGTGCAGTTAGGAATAGCAGTATTTTTAGATTTGGTCCTTTATTTGAATTTTTGAAAGGTGATTGGATAAAAAATATTCACAATGCTACTTTTACACGATGGCGTAATGTAGCTTGATTATGAGATGTTGCTCTTTAAATTCATGAACTAGTAGAATTAAGACAGTGAGGGGACGCAGCCGAATTAAAATGAGAAATTAAAAGTATTCTTGCTAAATTAAAGTGATAGATTTCTTTCATATTTTATATCTTACATATATATGCTTTAAAAAGGAAGATCTCTGCAAATGACGTCTTTAAGAAAGCCGGGGTAAATTAGAGGTTGTATATATATATATATAAAATGTTTCACTATATCGGAAGAAATAATTCTGGTTATCCTATCTAAGGAAAAGGTGTAGTGAAATAATTAAAGTAGTAAAAATAGTAATAACAAGTAGAACTTTAATCATGAACCAATTAAATCCTAATTGTTATCTTAAGATTAATTTTAAAGTTAAAAACCCATGCTGCAGTGAAAGACGAATATATGAAATTTAGTAGAGATAAGTAAAAAATATAAAAATAAATATTAATCTTCCCTGTTTACCATTTCAAAAAGAACTTGTCAAGGCCTAGGTGTCTGAAACTTTAAACTGGTAGATTATAGAGTTCCAAATACATGTTTCGTTTCTCTGGACCACTTGAGACTTAAAAACCCTCTGTTTAACAAATTATCATTTTGAAAAGTAAGATTACATCGAGTCTCAAAAAAGTTCAGAGCTTTTACTACATGCATTCATACTCTTAGAAAGCATACAAATGAAAAATAAAAATTAATAATAAAGAACATAGCCAGTTATGTAATCAAATAAAATATGTTATGTATGTCAAACGTTAACTTTCAGTAGTCCTTTAGTTCTCATTTTGGTTTGTTTGATTTTCCTTTATGTCCCAGTAATTGCTTATAATAAATTTATCCAAACTGCGTTATTTCAAAATAATATGTCATATGATCCTTGAATTCCGTGCATAACGCTGACATTGAGATTTTAAATTTTGAAGCTAAAACTCGTTATTAACCATTAGGGATTAAATGTTAACTAAAACCCATTAACTCTGAATTAAACGTCCATTTAGAAATGTTGCAGTCGCTCTGTATTTATCTCTTTCATTAGACTGTTGGTACTGCGGTTTTTAGCAAAGTCTTAAAAATGTCAATCTTTATCAAGAACAGACGCGCTTACTGTGTCAATTTATCAGTGATGAATCGAGAAGGGCCATCTACAGCCAAACCAGTGTTCCATCAAGAAATATCAGCAATAGTTCTACCGGCTGGGGTATACTTGAAAACATCTCCTTTACTTCTTAAAAATTATTGCTTGTATATATCTGTATCATTTGAATATGTAGTACTGGCTGACTGCTTCTCTGTCTGCCGATTTTCTAACGCTTTGTTGCTTCAAATACATTTCAAATATTATGATAAATGCACAAGAAAATAAGTGTCCGGCCATTCTAAAAAAAAGAGGTGGGAAGAGGCGAAGATGAAAACCTATCCTTTTGTCTTTTGAATCATGTATTTTTATTACGAACTCACTTTCTTTTCGTTTTATCATTTTAGTATTATTTTATCATTTAATATTTCGGACTTTAATTTAATTTATTGTTAGTTTACTCACTTGAATTTCATTTTAATGATAATTCGTTTCATTATTTTTTTCCTTATTACTAACTTATTAAACTTTTTTATCGATTTTATTTTTTTAAGTAAAACGCTCCGAAATTTTTGAGATACTCACAGACAATAAGCGGTCGAAAACAATTCAAGGATTGGGTTTAAAAATGTGAATTATTTTAGCCTAGCAGTCGAGTTTTTATTGGGCGTATAGTTTAGCGTAGGAAGAAGGGAAAATTTTAGGCAAAAGGAAAAATGGAGCTGGCGCAAGGACATTCCTACGCTACGATTTTCTATGACTTTATACTGGGATTAAATCAAGAAAAATGGGTCCAACGTCTACAACTAACATTTAGAAATGAATGTCCATCTCGTGCCACTGTGCTAAGATAATATACTGAGTTTCACGGAAGTCACAACTGTCTTCAGGATAAAGAATACACAGGAAGGCTGTTATACGGAAAACGTTAATCAATGATAATTCCTGCACCTACCAGATGATACACAAGGAACATAACATTGGATCCGGCGTCATACATAAAATTATTCATGACGAACTGCATGTGAAAAAACTAGTATACCGTTGGGTTTTCCATAACTTAACAGAGCACCAAAAAGAGGAGCGTGTCAGAATCAGTTAAGAGACTTTTTAACTGCTTAAAGATGGTGGCCACCGCATTATTTCTAAAATCGTAACTGATGATACATACCTTTTTTTTTATGTTTCATCACGCCAAGAGAGTAAAATATGTGTCTTTGAAGATGATCTCACTCCCTCAATGGTGAAAAGACAAAGTGGCATAAAAAAACAATTTATGCCGTTTTCTTCAAACCTTACAAGATTGGTCAAAGCCGTCAAGCTGGAAGGATAGAAGACACAGCTAACTGGTACACCACTAAGTGTTTTACAGAAACTCTTAAATAAGTGAATTAGAGAACTCATGCTCCACCGAGACAATGCATCTTCTCATTCAGCAATATTGACAATTGAGTTTCTCGAACAAAACACATCAAAGTGATAAAACATCAACTCCGTTCCTCCGATCTAGCTATGTGTGACATTGTACAAGCAAGCCTACAATTTGTATTGCCACATCGTTTATAATCGTCATCGAATCAAGGCAACCTTTCAAGGGACTTCCTCAAACAGTTCTGTCCTTCTCCTGAATCCTGAAGAGCAGATCTCGGCCTGTTCCTTCTCCTGCCGGCATACTAATGCCGTGCTGTTTCTTTTCTACTGCTGCCATACGGAAATTCGTGAAGATATCGACATTCACATAGACAAGCTGGACAACCGTAAGATTTTTTGAAATTCCTGATTCGTGAAGATAGCTGTTTTTTTTTTTTACTTGGGAGTAAGATAAGCGTGAAAGATATTTTCACTATTTTGTTGACCTCGTGGTTCATCGGATAAAAGATAGCGTCAACGAACTTTTCTATCACTTCTAAGAAAATGTATATAGTTTACCATAAGAAACTAAATTAATGTCACATATGAATTTTTGGTAGTCATCATTCTGCATCTGGCTTTTCTAATTTTGGGTAAATTATGTAATTAATGTTTCTTTCCTAGGTGACATATTTTGCATTTATAAGTATTTATAGGTTGCGGACACAACGTAATCTTAGCTAACCTTTCAAGTATAAAAGAATTTCGTAACATTTTAATTCTCTTAACTTATTTCCAGAAGCATATTTAGCTATTTTTTAATCTAAAAAAGAACTTACGCGAATGTTGGTTTCATGTTGATGTTGATTGATGAAACTACAAATAGACTTTTTAATTCGATTCCAAGAAATGAAAGACGTGATGCGTTTCATAGTTGGAAAATTCTCCTACAGAACTGCAATGACGCTAAAGGAGACTATTTTAAACACCTTTAAAATTTCGTAAGTATAACTTTAAAAAACTATGTATATCTCTAAAATTTCAGAGTGACCCTCGTAATTATTCGTTATAAATCGATTTGTCTATTATTTTATTTGTTTTTTCCTTCGCGTTCGCACGGGCATTCTTAAAGCACCAGCACTTCTAATTTTAGAAATTAAGCCCTAGCTGCTTTAGAGCATTTCAGATGCGAGCAATATCTAATAGATCTTCAGTTGAATAACATACATGTGAATCTATCTATGTATCTGAACATACCTGTAAAGCTTTATAAATATGGGATCATGTGAGCCCTAAAATAGTAAATCGATTAATAAATTATGTATACGTCTACATAAAACAAGAGCTACCTTTAGTGGACTTGGTTAGCCTGCTGATTCCATAAATAGATAAAAATATATAAAACTGTTAAATTTAAGTAAGTGTAAGAAGCGTAGGCACAGCTTATCATAGGTATTTCTTATTGGTTATAAAGATTTTACAGCTTGCAGTAAAACGTCATATGAATGCCTTGTAAAGAAAATAGCTATTTTTCAGTTTAGTTAAAACAAAAATGCAACAACGAAATTACAATCATAAATCACCTCTCAAACAGAGTGTGTATCCTTAAATATGAAATTGGTTACCTGTAATCTGAGAATATAAAATGCCCCCCAAATATGCAAAATATAATATTCTAATAATAAGTGGGAATTCACGAGGTTTCTAACTATAGAGACACATTTTTCTTTTAATTACAGGCTGCCTGAAATTTTAATGAATACATCTACTTAGGCAAGTTGAATCGAATTATATATACCCTTTCTTCAAAAACTTGCACGTCAATTTATGCTATGTATAACTACCAACAGTATGCGCAATCTATATATATATATATATAAAGAAGAATGCCTGTTTGTGTGTTTGTTCAAAATTAACTCAGTCACTACTATAGCTACCGTCATCAAACTTTCTGCAATTGTTTTCTGGGTTCTGGAAAAGGTTGAAGTCCACCTTTTTCCAAAAAAAAAAAAAAGCTAAAATCAAAAATATTAATTAAAATCTTTGAAAACGCTAATTTTCACCATCATTTTTTTTCGAGTGGCAACAGACTCGCACGCTGGAGATAAATATCTGCTTTATTTCGAAAAGTGTTGCCACTGCTCGCTTTCAGATCGTAGAGTTTGTTAATAAAAAATTTATATTATTTACAATGGAATAAAAATAACATTGCCAAAATTAAATACATTATTTTAGAATCCAAAATTCGTAGGAATCCATTTAAACTCTTCCCATCTTCGTACGATTTTAATCAGCCGAGATATTAATTAAAAACTCTGAAAACATTAATTTTAGCACGCATTTTTCGGAGTGGCAACAGTCTAGCTAGTTGCAGATAAAAGTGCATTATTTTGAAAAGTGTTGCTACTACTAACTTTTCAAACAGTAGTAAAATTTCGTTAATCAAAAATTTGTAAATTTTACAAAATCTGTATATATAAAGAAGAATATCCGTTTATGTGGTTTTTTTGTTTGAACGCGTTATTGATTTCTGATCAGTTATGATGAATTGTTTGCCACATTTCATGAATTAAAATTGAATATTAGTGAAATATTGGATGGAACTTGAGCTTTTAACGACCGTTTGATTAACTTTGATTTGAAAACTGTGTGCCGTTGCTGCTGATACAACGAGAGAGAATAAGTTTATTTTTCTATCTAAATTTTATATCTGGATTCCATATCGCATGAGAATGACAAATGTATGACTATGAATCGCATTTTTTGCATCTTTATTATAGAAAGATTACAGCAGTATTGTTCTCTCCGTTATTAAATACATTACTTTCAGTCTAAATTAACTGGCATCGGGTGCTTTTGGTACTATAATAATAAAAGAATTGATTCACTGATTTTAGAAGTATCGTCATTAACTGCACCAGCTTTAAATTCTTATCGAACATTTCTAACAATTAATAACTTATGAATATAATTAATTTACTGATTATGCTTGAAAATATATTATAGTGTGATTTTGCATAAATCAAGGAAAATTCAGTTTTGACTGTAGAGATATTAGGTTATTTCGAAGCAAAAGAGATGTGCAAAATGAGCAATGCCCTCGAATCACAAACCTCTGGAATACGTGGCGAGCGTATTCGAGAGTAAAATTTAGTTTTCTACATTAAAACAGTTTGCTACATTATAACATTACACTTCGAAGGCATGGCAAGAAGGCGGGAGAAATACCTTAAGTACTCCCCCTTTTAAAATGCGACCCAGTCACCAAATCCTGGTGGTGGAGAATCATCATCCACCACCTTTTTTAGTTCGGGCACCATTGTAGAGCTATTAGGTTATTTGGAAGAAAGAGAGATGTGAAAAATGAGCAAAGCCCTCACCGGGACTCGAACCACGGACCTCTCGAATACGCGGCGAGCGTGCTGACCACTACATCAAGAAGGCACGCGATGAAGTCGGCAGAAATACCTTATATGACTGAAGAATATAAACTATTTTGCAAACCTTCCCCCTCCAAAAATTCCAATTCACTCCTTTTGTCTAATGAAATTTCAGCTATGCAATATTTAACAATATATTAATAAAGAAATATTGTAGCCAACTGTCGAATACAAATAATTCTAACTTCATTCTTTAATAAAATCTCATTTTAAAACTTGATGTTCAACGCATGCCTGTTATTAAAATGTCCCTGTGTAACACTAAAGGCAGATTTTTGAATTTTGGCGAATGCATATGCCTAAACAAACCATAAATTGATTCTTCATTGTAAAATGACACAATCTTCGTTTGCCAAATAACGCATTTAACTGCATCTAGAATCTAATAGGAAAGCTAAATGTGGGAGGGAATAAATCATGTAATCATAAAGGGGTGAACACAAAAGATTTGTACAATCGAGCAAATTAATTAGTTACTAGCTTTCCATCCTAACGCTAATAATTATTCTCTGCATGTTTAATAAAAGTCGCAACAATTGACTCAGACGCTATTGTGCATTAACAACAGAGCACGCAAAAATGCTCTTTTAATGTAAATAGCCACATAATGCAGTAAGATATTATTAATGGACAATATACGTTGTTCTAAGATGCATCATTTTTAAGAATAAGTGGTTCTTTAACATTTGGCTATGATGACATCACTCGTGAAAATTCAAGCTTCATCCAAGGAAAATATTGAATTGTTCAAACGTTGAAGCATTCCCCATAGGTTCCAAATTTTGTTGGTATGATTGAATGGAATGTTTCCACTGTAAAGCATCCTAAGGTAACATTCCATTTCTCCTTTCGGCAAGTTGTTTGTCTATATCAAGTCTCTATTGTTTTTAATGGTCTGTCTAAGTTATGCATAAATATAACTCTTTTTGTGAAACTTCATGTCTCTCAATTTCACAAACAAAAAAAAAGATTACTTAGGTTGCAACGCTCCATTATGTTATTCTAACCACTTATTATGATTTAGATTTTTACTGTCACTTCTCTCTTCGTTTTCCTACCAGAATGCAAATTTAGTTTCAGAGTTAATTTCTGTGTCTCCGGCAATTTACTAGGTTTCACGCGCTTAAGTTTGTAGTCTTCAGCTTTGCAGTATAATTCCCGAAATTTAAAGTGTTACGCCGGTAGAAATTTGAGCCAACTCTGTTAGCCAACCTTTGACTACTAGTTATAGTTTTAAATTTGAAATTGACTCTTACTTAAGTTTAATCCTCATAAGTGGTTGCTTGATCCTGTTCAGCACGATGAGTGCATTTTTTTGTTCAAAGATCTGATTTAATAAAAAGGCTATTTTGTAACTTTTAAAGTCTTTTTATTTACCTTCAGGCGCAGCTATAATTCGTTCCAAATTAGGACTTAGTTTGAGCTACCAAAGAAAACTAAATTCTATAAGGTTAGTAAATATAACTATTGTTCTGATGTCATTCAAAAGCATAAAGCGCATATTACTTTAATTTAAACACCAAATCTAGTTGATTATTTCAATGATTTATTTTTTTTAAAATACGTAGCATAGAATATTTGAAAATATAACATGGTACATACACACACACTCGCATATCAGAAAGGATTGGTATTTAAAAGCTTCATTCCCATATTCAGTTTTCTCGTCTGATCTAAATACCTATTCTTTGCATCCAGATTTGAAGTTAAAGTACACTGGTGTGCAAAAATTAAGGACGAGACGGTTTTTTCAATATAACTTTGTTCAAAAGCTTTCCAAATCAACACATTTAATACCGTAAGATCCCCAATACGTAAGGACATGAGTAATGTAAGCAACACTTACTAAAAGAGAAATCAGAGGGATAAAAAGAAGCTTTATTGAAAAAGTAGCATCGAGCGCAATGCGACTAAAGGCCGAAACATCCCTGTGATGGGTGTCCAGCAAGAAACATCCGGTCTTTAATAGGGGATATGATCTCCCCTGACTGCTAGGCAGGTTTCACATCATTTGTGCATGCTGGATATGTGGTTGTTAATGAACTGTTGAGACACTGCTGCTCGTTCCTCTTGTAGCACCAGTCGCAGTTTCGGAATCGTTACTGGCGATAACTTACGTGCTGCCACGGGTCTCCCTAGTAAGTTCCGTACATGCTTGACAGGATTTAGATCCAGAGACCTTGCCGACCAATCCATGTGTTCAATATCTTCACTCTTCAACAGCTCTTCGAGAGTAACTGTGCGATGAGGTGGAGCGTTGTCGTCCATGAAGAGGAACTGAGGACCCATAGCCCTTGTGAAAAGACGCATGTAAGGAAGAAGAACCTCGTTACAATAGCAGTCCCAGGTGACGAACCTCCTTGGGAGATATGAAGGTCGGTCCGGCTACCAAGCATTATGTCTGCTCGAACGAGAACTCCGCGACCTCCAAAACAGTCCCTTTTGATGATGTTGAAGGGGTTATTGCGTGTTCTCCGCTCTGTCCAGATGTGTATGTGTCTAGAATCGCAACTCAGACTAAATCTGCTCTCATCTGTAAAGAGTACTCGTCCCCATTCATTGTCTCTCCAATTCCGGTGTTCCCGGCACCACAGAGAACGCCTTCTCCGATGGGCAGGCGTTAGAGGTACACACCGTACAGGACGTCGTGCAAACAGACCACCACCGTGCAGTCTTCTGGCCACGGGAAAACGCGATATCGGTCGTCCAGTCGCCTGTATCGTGTGTCTAGCGATTTTTCCCGCTGTCTGCCGCCTGTTTCTTCTGGCCTGTGAGGCAATATACCTGTCATCTGCGGGTGTGGTTCCTCGTGGACGACCACTACTAAACCCCGGATAGCTGTTTCCGTAGTTTGAAATTGTCTCCAAAGTCGTGAAACGATGCTGTGAGCAATTCCGAGCTCTGCAGCCACACTTGTCACACTGCGACCTTCCTGCAACTTCCCAATGATTCGACCTCGGGTAAAAGCATCCAGATGTCGTCTAACAGATTGATTATTCGCCATTTCTCGCTGAGGCAGCAACTCGGTGGGATTTTAACTGATATACGGCGTGAAATCTCTTTGCCAGAAATACTGATCTTACACCGACAACATGCTTTATACTACTCAGACACTCCCCCATTACGTCTACCTGAATATCTGCGCATGTGCTACCGTACATCACCTTACTTAATCTCCTGAATGGTCTTTCTGTCCGCTCTGCCTCTTCGTTCAGCTGATATGCTAATTTTTCGACTTCGTCCTTAATTTTTGCACACCAGTGTAAGTATCATACGTAACATTTCAGTATGGGTACACCAATGTAAATCATCGATTAGGGAATCGGAAAGGGAAATAATTAAGAAAATTTAAAAAAAAAACAATACATTGTGTTTTTTTTGTGACTGACAAACATCTATTGTGTAGAGAGACATTAGGATTTAAAAATGAGCAATGCCCTCTCCGAGACACGATCCTCTCGAATACGCGCCGAGTGTACTGACCACTACACCACGTAGGCATGCTAAGAAGGCGGGAGTAATACCTTATTTACTCCCCCCTTTTAAAGGATGACTTGGGGATTAGTGAATTAAATCGCCAAATCCATCTACTTCTGCAAGTTATCATCATTTTAGTTCTGCACTTATCACCTCTTATCACCATTTTAGTTCGAGCGCCACTGTGGAGGCATTAGATTTTTGCTGCTGGAGAAGTACAAAAGTCAGGAAT
>KK118618.1:95350-133905 GCA_000611955.2 Stegodyphus mimosarum
GTTTTCCTATTACTAATTGATTTGCTCATGGATTTTAGAGCATGATCTCTGACTGGTAAATAATAGGGAAGAGTTTCAAATAAATGAGATGATGGCGGTTCTGAAACTTATTGCACGGGTGATAGTCAGAATGAACTATGACGTTGATGACTTGCAAACTGTACCAAACGACTCAGGCAAAATGTCCATCCCCAGTAAATGATTTGGGGCCAAGGGATCAGCAGTGGACAACAATCAGAACATGGGAAATTGAAGATACAGAGTAGAAAAAATGAAGATACATCTTAATATACTATATTATAAGTTAATATTATTACGTTTCGTATTCTTTGGGCGCATAAAGTATAAGAAACGTTTCAAGATGAGAAGTGAATTATTTTTATGTCTTATAAGATACCACAGAGACTGAGAAAGGGGGTGAAGGACCCTTTATTTAACTCAATTGAAGTTAACAGAAGGCCCCACTTGTGCTTAAAAATATAGCCAGCAATTATGGTTTAAATTAAAGATAGTGAAATTGACTTAATAAAAATAAGCTATCTTAAAGGCTAGACACATAAATTAACACGCAACCTTTAGTCAAAGCAAGTCGGCTTTGACCTAAAAGTCGGCGTGACAAGCACAAAGGCGAGAATAACACAACACCACAGAAAAATACTCTTAGGAGAATAGATATTAACAAAGTGGCCTTCAGTAGGCAAAACACACTATGATTCTACATCTTTCTTTAAATACTTCCTACTTTCTGCTTCATTTGAATATCGCGCGAGTTAGAAATGTATACATTATGGCAGGAAAATAGAAATGTGGAGTACAGGAAAGATCAGAAAACTAAAATAACTCGTTAGAAATTAAACGAGATCTTACAACATTACTATACATTGTTACTCCTATGTAGGTTTCTTTTAAATAAATAATATTGTTTGTTACCGTAGGTTATTCATGAATAATTTTCATTCATGTGCTTAGTGCGATATTCTTCAAAAATTAAAGTTATTCACATAATTTTTCCCTCTCGAGTTCTGTATAATAAAATTAGTAAAAAAAAATGGGGAAATAAGCGAGTAAATACTGCATTCCTTTCAAGCTGATCATTTATTTCATGCATTATGCTTGCTTAGTTCAAGGGAAGATATGAACTGACTGAAATGGCATTTTTAACAACATCAAGTTGATTTTATGACTGTTTTTCTTCTAGAACATAGTTTAAATTTCTTGCTTTTCTCTTTCATCTCAGTTCTGTTATTATTGCAATTATTTTTATAGCTACGACATTGATAAAAGTAATAAATATATTTTAATAAAAAATAAAAAATTATACGCAGCATTGCCTACATTTTCTGATCTAGTTAGGAATATATACATAAGGAAGTATATCAATACTGCCTTCACCGTTTCATCTCTGAATATCTGGACATCTGATTCATTAACCTCATTCACTAATTTATGTAAATTGAAGTTTACGCAACACTGTCAATATCTCCTCATCCATGTGAATATGGATATCTTATTTGCAAATCTCATCTTGAGATACACACGGTTTCATGTACATCTTATCCTTGACAAGGTAAAAGAAGCCATAGACGAATAATATCATCTTAATTGGTTCATCGTAGTTGAGAACAGATTCTCTCGAGGTGAAATTGATTCTTTTAAAAGTATGCTTTGAGTTAAAAATAAATAAATATATAAATATCTTCATGACTCCAGAGATATAGATTTGCCACATAACATTGTTCGTGAAACAAATTCAAAATTTCCTTTTCGAGGAAGAATTTATTTTAAAAATGTTTCTGGAAACTTATTCTATTCTAGTTTAGAAGCTGTAGAATCATTAGGTTTTATATGCAAGCAAAAGAGACTGAAAAAAGAGCAACGCCTTCGCCGGGAAATACCTTATGTACTCCTCCTTTTAAACGACGACTGAGGATTAGGGGCCCTAATCGCCAAATCCTGGTGGTGGAGAATCATCATCCAACACCGCTTTATTCGGGCGCCAGTGCAGAGACATTAGGATATTTCGGAAGCAGGAATATTGAAAAATGAAAACTCCTTCTCCGGGAATCGAACCACGGACCTCTCGTTTACACGTCGAGCGTGCTGACCACTACACCAAGAAGGCATTCGTAAACGGCGGGAGAAATACCTTATAAAGTACTTTCATCTCTTTACGTTTGAAAGATACATAAATTTTAAGACTCCATTCAAAATTTACAGTAGTATCACTGAGCTTTCTTTCTTATCACATATCCATTTAAAGTAATTTACAAATTTGATATCAATAATATAAACGGAACAATGAAAAGAAGTACATAATATTGTCTCTATAATTCGATTTACAGTTTACAACTTAAAACAGATATATATATATATATATATATCTGCGATGAAACACTTGTTCAGCAACTGAGAAGACAAATAACCGGATAAATATTGTTCTGGATGTCGCCGGAGTTGACCCCAGCTGGAGATGTTAGTCATTCGATAAAAAAGATGCAAAGCTTGTCTTTCAAGTAGAACAGAACTTTTAGCTGGGATTTTATAAGATATGGCTAACCTGTCTGTGTTCTAAATTTCCAAACGTCAACTCGCGCCGATGAGTTTTCGTCGTCGCACGCTAACTAATGTGTAAATTGAATTTTAGTAAATAACCAAGGATAAAACTCAGCTAAGGCTTTACTTTTGCCGCTTCTTTTAGTCTTTCATAAATTGTAACCCAGAATTAATACATCTTTTCCTCATACGCTTAGTGCTTTAAATTAACCAAAGTATTTAAACCCAATACTACTTCTGCTTATCAAGCTTTGGCTCCCGTTGGCTATCTGCAGGTAACAGTAGTTCTTAACAAATAACAAAGCGGGCTCATTAGCTTTCTATGGAAAAGTGGCTGTTAATCACATCACTGAAAGTGTTATATAACGATAGCACGATATATTAATGTAACGATAGAGCGATATATAATATAACGAATGCGCGATATAAAACCATCTGGACAGCATAGGTTGGCATTGCTAGCTAGACAGTTATAAGGTATTTTCTCTCTCCTTTCCGCATGCCTTCCTGGTGTAACTGGAAGCAAACTCGATTCATATTCGAGAGGCCCCGGGTTCGAGTCAGCCCCGAAGACGGCATTCCACGTTTTTCACGTCTCCTGCTTCAAAAGAACTAATGACTCTAGAACTGACGCCCGAACTAAAAGGTGGTGAATGATAATTCATCATCACCAGGATATGGTGACAGAGTCTCCTAATCCCCACTCATCCTTTAAAAGGGGGACCACACAAGGTCTCTCCTTTCCGCATGCCTTCGTGGTGTAATTAGAAGCATAATCGACGCGTATTCCAGAGGTCCAGGCTTCGAGTCCTGGTAAGTGCATTGCATATTTTTCACGTCTCCTGGCTCCGTCCAAAAACATTATTACTTTATAAGGTATACATCTACTTGGAAAACCTAGATCAACATCTGTGCTCTCCAAAATATTGCAAGTATTCTTTCTTTTAAGGTGAACTAAATTTTCCTTCTTGTGTAGGTTGACGAACAATAGAGTATACATAATTAACATAAAATGACTTGCTTAATTACAGAAGTCTTACAGCCTTATAAAAAATCTGCTTAAAAATCTTTTGGCATACATTTGGCAGTCGGTGCTTATATTACCTAATTTTTGAAACACATCGAAATTACTGCGATGGGAGAGTTTTAAATGTAACACAACGCGAACAAATATTACCGCTAGTGTTTACTGTATCATACTGCAAATGGCTTAGAAATAAATAGCATCCTAAGGGCTTAAATTCTATACAGATAATCCCAATGGGCCAAGGGTTAAACAGACTACTCAAAGGCATTGAAACGTCTCATTATAGAATACGATTTTGGTCTTTTATACGACTGCTCAGGATTCAGATTATACTTCTGAAATGCTTTTCTATAATGAGTAGAAAACGAATATTTCTCAGTTCTCAGTCAAATTTTCGCAAAACATTTGAAGTAACACCTTGCCAACAAGGAGCTTATTAAAAACTTAAAGACATTTTAGGAGACAGATGTATAAGAAATACCCCTAGGAACTTTGTTCGGAGAAGATCCATAGGTTCTTACGAATAATGTGAGTTTCACTTGACGAAAGTAATGTAAAATAAAATGCGCAGAATTCGTCTCTAATTAGTTAAAGTCTATAGAGACATTAGGATTTTTGATGTTGAGAGACGTGAAAATTGAGCAATGCCCTCTCCGGGACTCAAACCTCGGACCTCTGGATACAGGCCGAGTGTGCTGGCCATTGCACCACGAAGGCATGCTAAGAAGGCGGCAGAAATACCTTATATGCGTGTCTAGAGTTAATTAAAAATTAAAATAACTTCTCGTAATGAAAAATTTATTTTCATGATACGAAGTTGAATAGTACTTTATTACTCGCAGTTAGTGGTTAAATGAAATGTGCATACATTATATGAAAATTCTACCTATTTTATATTTCTGCCGCTGTGTGTATTAATGATAAATTTTACTTAAATTCTTTTTATTTGTTCGTATTAAGATTTTTGTTTTAGGTTATAAAAAAGCAACCCTATAAGAATTCTAATCATTCTTATTAAGAATGTATCAAGCTGCTTTTGTCATATGCCATTTAGAAATGGAAAAACATTTACTCTATAATCACCATTAAAGCCTCATTACAAATCAATTTCTCTTCCAATAATATGAGTGTAACTTCCAAAGAGTGCTTGAAAAGTAATTTTTGTTCTTTGTATGTTATAGCAAGATGTATTGAGTTTTCATTGAGAAATATCACAAGAACATAAAAAACTTTCGAGTTTGGATGCGGAATGAAAAGGCAATACAATCAGAGGATGAGTAGAAACAAAAACTAAAAGTCGTCAGCTTATGTTCTGATCTTGCTATCAAAGATTTGGTGATTGCTGAAAGTACGTGATAAGGATTCAGAAGCGGTAGGAGAGAAAAGTTTAGTTAGTTTATTTGTTTGTTCGCTTGCATCCCTCATATCTGACATTTGTTTAAGTAAAATTAATTTCTAGTAAATTTTACTAAATAAAAGTTTGAATAATTATTTCTGTAAGTTTTAAATGATTGAGATTTACACACGTTTTTTACATCCTTGTAGGAAGCAAAAAGGATGTATTGTAATCGCGAAAACTTTCGGGTATCATATTTCAACGAAAATATCCATTTTGACCGCTATTGAATGCAATTTAACAATGTTTTTGCGTGACATCCGTACGTAAGGACAGAATAAAGGACTCTTTTCCTAAAAGAAAATTATATATAAAACTTATTTAAAATGGATTCTGAAGAGATTTTGTTCGTGGCGTCTATGGGTCCGGATGTACGTACGTACGTATGTATTGTGATACTTCTTTCGCAAATGAAGCAAACTCCGTTGATGGAACACAGCAAAAAATTTATTTAACACTTTAAATGACGACATACAAGCAAGAAGAGAAAACATATTCTAAACTATTTTAAAATAAAAAATAATTATATTCTTCGTGCGTCTAAAATGTTGCCGTTCAGATACATATTAATGTTCGTCTATTTAAATTGTACAAAAGATTGAAAACAATATTTAAAGCTGTTACAGTATGCATCTCGCATAACTCAAAAACGAGTAGGTTGAAATTTTGTATATAGAACTGCTATAACATGCAGATGTGCACTTCCTACTTTGGTTGCTAATCAGCTGCACCAAAAGTATATATATATATATATTCACTCTGTTACTCAGCTCAGTGAGTTCAGTTTCTTTATTCTTATATATTTTTAAATTGCACATTTTTTTTGTTTTTTAAAAATGATTGAATTATGTTCTTATCTTCCGGTTAAGGTTATTATGCTTTTAGTTAACCTGCATATTATATTTGTACAATGATCAACAATTTAAAAATTGTTTAATTGAGGCTAAGTCTAATTTTTTTTGGCCATAGCGGCCATATTTGTTTACATTTGGAACTTAGCAGAATAGTGGATCTGTAATAGCAGAATAGTGGAATAGAAAATAAGCTTCGCGACAACAAAGATAACGCCTTCTTTTACATAGGCCCACCAGCGGCCGAGCGGTAAAGACACTGATAGTTCGGTCCGAGGTTCGAATCCCGCGAATGGGCTGGCTGCATAGACGTTTTCGTGGTTTTCCCCATGTGTAACGTGTATACGAGCAAGTTTCCCTTAGAAAGTCCTCCACGAAGGCATCCCTCCCTTTAGGCAGATAGCCCTCGTGTGCTTTGCCAAAATTGAATAACCTAACCTAACCTTCTTTTATGATTGCAAATTAAATCATGCTTAATCCATTGTGGAATTTATTCGTGAATTAAGTGTTTAGGATTTACTTCCTAATTTTTAATATAGATATTTTGAGTTTTTATGTATTTTTGCCTTGTCGCAAAGTGAAAACTCAATTAATTGAATGAGAAGTACTGAATCATCTGTGAAAAGCTGTTTCTTTTTTTGTTTGTTGTTTGTTTGTTTAATTTCTTTTATACATCGTTTTAGATTCATTATAATATTTGAATAGAGAATGTGGCAACGATTAGATAATTCTTCAGATGATATTCATAAATTTTGTGCATTCGGAGTTACAAAATGAATGAGATGTAACGCTGTGAACCTAGCACCAAAGTGTCGCTATGGTAAACAAATAGAGTCAAAAGTGCTTTTATTCTATTGCGATTTATGCGCTATCGACGAAGTAGATTTAATTCAATCCGATAAGTTTAAACGAAACGCAAAATGAGTATAATTTAATATTCCGCATAAGGAAGTCTTGTGGTGCACACATGAGATTTTTGTGTACTGTCATTGTAAAGATGATAATCATTTTTTTTCAGATTTAGCTACATTTTGAAATTATCTAGAAACATATCTTTGCAAGAGTAGGTTTATTCTGAGGGATTTTAACAGAAAATTTCAGTAATAGCGTTTCACTGTCACCACGTCTAACGGCAAAAACTTGCTCGACTTTAAGCTGTGGGGTTTTACTATTTAATCCTAAAGTTCTAACTTAGAACCCCATGAACACTAACAAGTGAACAATCGCTTAAGTGTGTGAACAGAACACATAAGATTTAAAGATGGTTTATAACCCTTGATTTGTCAGTATATTTACAGTCAGTTCCTACTTGGAACTTTACACAAAGCCGCCACTCTGGCTTAAAATAATAATAATTTAAACTAAAATTAGTTTAAATAAGTATTTAAAAGGTATAGCCGAAGCTATCAGAGATCTAACTAGTTGGCTCCTAAGTATTAATTAAATCGGCGAAGCCAAGCAAGGGACTAAGGTATGGCCGAGCGTAGCAACAGCTCAGAGAGACGTAGCCAAAAGGCAAACGCGCGCTAGTCAGGGAATCAGACTCTCTCTGTTGAAGTCGGTGAAGACACGACTTAAATAGTACTCTTTCTCATTTGCATTAACTGCGTTTCTGAATTTACATTCTGGTAGGAAATTGCAAGCTGAAATTAGAATAAGATAGGAAAGATACAAAACTTAAAATAACTGTTAATGAACTTAGGATAAACTTTACAAAGCTGTAATTTTAGTTCTGAGTTCAACAGTATAATTCTCACAAATGGCCGTTGGAGAAAACCGCTGAATAGTGTTAGTTTGATCCGGATTTCCGTTCCGATGAACAGACTGGCTGCAGGTCATTTTCGTGATTTCCGACACGTATAGTAAATGCATGCACATACTGAGGATTTTGGACATATGCTTAAATATAGTCCATGACATCTGTTTGGACTGACCATTTTAGTCAACTTGTCAAAAGTGTCACACTTGGAATGACAGCAGAGGAGTAGTAGGAGTACTAGCCAGTTTCCTTACAAATACTTCCAAAAAGGCATTCCTTTCTTTGAGCAAATGACCCTCATATGCTTTGATTTAATCGATTAATCAATGGGTCATCACTTGATCTACATTGTAGAATTCACGGAAAATGGTTGCAATTTTTACAATACATTTTTGAAAATTTGAAGCTGCCGATTTTCAATCAGCAAATGACCTTTAATTTTGAAACGGATTTGGGTGAATATTTTGCCCTTTGTTGGCATTGCTGATACTAAATTTTTTTATTTCCATTTTTGCAAATGCTTGTTACTTTAGAACTGTAGTTACCTATCAAATTTCCCTTTCTCACCCTACAGGATTTTTCAGGAGATCTGCAGGATTTACAGGAGGATTATCCTGCAGGATTTACAGGACATCAATACAAACCAAGTTATCAGAATTAATTATATTTTGGTACTCCTCGGATTAAACTGAATCAATAAAACAAGGAAACTCGCGACAGCTCTGAGGTCCCCCCTTCATAATTAAGCAACTATGTAACTTACAACAATTTTAGAACAGAAAATGATATAAAATATTTTTTTACGCAAGGTACCTAACGATGTTTTCTATTTGCAATTATTTTGTTCTATGGGAGAATTTACAAAATGTGCTTAAACATTGTTGCACACGAATCAAAATAAGGCATAAAATTTGGCCTCGAACAAAACACCTCAAATTTTTAGCAGAAATTCCACCGTGAATGAAGGAGATGACTGAAGAAACACTTTTGAAATTCGTCTTTCCAACTACGAAAAAATCAAGACTTTTCGTTGTTTGAGAAGAACAATCTGAATCAGAGCGTTTGACCCTAAGGTCAACGGAAAAAAGTTTGGCAACGTTCCTTTCTTTGTCGGAATTTAAAAATTCTTCAGACTGCTTTCGCCCTTAATTGCTCCTGAAGCGCATATCTTTTAACCATTAATGAAGTACTTTTCGATGTGTATTGAGTATAAGCTTAGGAATTTTATTAAAGACATAAGAAAATGAAGGTCTTTCCTATACTTTAAATATTCTTTCAACAAATAAAGCAAAAACTTCCTAAACAGGACTGTATTCTCTGCTAAACATAAAAGTGCAAGGTTTTTAAAAATGATGTAATATTGCGAAATCAGATCAATAAAAACTTTGGTAACTAAAGTCTAATTAATTTCGCTAATGACTGAAACGAAAAGTTCAGTAAAAGTAACAAACTGGAAAACACGAAAAATAGTTCATGCTCTGAAACACAGCAGAAAATCCAAATCTTTAAAAGATACGATGTATAAAGATAACCTATAATAATTGTACACTTTAAAAAGGATTTCTTTGTTAAGCCGCATTTTTTGTTAGCATTATATATTTTCATTAGCACTGTTTACTTTGAGAAATCGAAATTTGTTGAGAAAAGAAAGGGATTAAGTAAAATGGAAGATCGAGTAAACAGACTCCATTGACTGAATTTTTGAGGGATTTTTAAAATTAACAAGAAGAATATCTTTTGGTGTGTTTTTTTTACTTTTCTTTTCTCTTTTTCCCTTTATAAATCAGTTTTCTGTATTTGAAAATGTAATTCCTTTACAGTATTTTAGATAATTAAGTAGAAGACAAAATTTTACTCATATTTATAATTAATTCAAAGTTTAACATTAAATGTAATATATTACAATAAATGCAATTATTAAATGCATACAATATATTAAAAAATCTGATGTAGACACCAAATGACTTCCTTGTATGGCCTATTAAGTTATACACATTTTTTGCTGCATTTCATTAAACTTGTTTTCTCGAAATTCATTAGAGATAGATTTCTCATTCAATCATTCAGCTCCCACTTCGGGGCAAAGCAAAATAGCATAAACACTTAAAATAACTTCATTAAAAATTAAAAAAATATGAAAAAACATAAAACACCAAATGTAGTTAAAACAATTTAAATTTTTTTCAATTAAAATTACAGTTTCTACGCAAAAACAAGCAATCCTGCCAGCAGGAAAGAAGGCAGATTTTTCGGTGCACAAAACTAAACGTTTGCTTTTTGTTCCACTCGGCAAAAAGACACTGAAGGTGCAGAAACTGATTTAATTTACTGTTCTGCTAAGTTTCAAATGTAAATAAATATAGCTGATATGGGGAAAAATAATATTAGCCGCACGTAAATAGCTTTTGAATTGATGATAATTCTTTAGCTGTTGGATGCAGATTGACTACAGGGAACACAACCTTTAAGAACCACATTTTTAAATCACAATATGCCCAATTTATCAACTATAAGGTTAGAAATTTAAGCTTATTGAGCCGGTAACAGAGTGAGAATATGTATATAGTATTTATATGCAATTCCTCCCGCCGATAGAAAAGAAAAATGGAGATGCACAATTACTTGATATAGTAGTATATCAAGTATTGATATAGTAGTATATACAAAATATCAACACTCTGAGGCATATCGTTTTTAACTTATGAGAGATACATGTATAGATACTTACATAAGTAGTGGGAATAAATATATATACATACACTGCTCGACATTTAAAATGCAACACCAAGAAGGAGTAGTCAGAAATTGATGAAATTTGGAAAAGAGACAGAGACAGCAAGCAGTAATAGGGGATCTATATTTCAAAATGATAGTCAGAATACAGAGCGAGAACGGTGTCGGCTCAGTAGGATGTAGGACCACCGCGGACAGCGATGCACGGAGAAACACGTCTAGGCATAGAGTCAATGAGAGTGCGGATGGTGTCCTGAGGGATGGCTCTCTATTTTCTTTCAACAATTTGCCACAGTTCCGTCTTCTGAAAGAGGCAGAGTCTGCAAACGGCATCCAATCATATCCCATACATGTTCGATTGGTGACAGGTCAGAAGATTACGGTTGCCAGGGAAGTATTTGTATACCTTGCAGAGCATGTTGGCAGATGCGAGCACTGTGTGGTCGGGCGTTATCCTGCTGAAAAAATGCATTAGGCAGCCCCTGAAGGTAAGGGATTGCCACCGGCCCCAGTACATCATCCAAGTATTGTTGGGCCGTCATAGTGCCCTGAATACGAACTAGAGGGGACCTGGAATCGTATGCAATGCAATAGCGCCCCAAAACATTATGCCACGTTGTCGCGCGGTGGGGCGTTCCACAGTTACTGCCGAATTAGATCTGTCTCCACGTCGACGCCAGAAACGTATGCGGCGACTGTCACTGGATAAAAAGAAGCGTGACTCATCTAAGAACACGACGTTTCGCCATTCTGTCATCCGCATCGCTCCAGTCTGGCACCATTCTAAACGTTGGCGTCTATGCTGTGGGGTCAATGGCAGTCTTCTTAACGGACGCCGTGAGTGCAGGCCACGTTCAACCAATCGACGGGAAACGGTTCTCGTCGACACGGGAACATCCAGGGTATCTTGCACATGCTGCAGAATCGCGGTACAAGTGACTTGAGGGACCGCCACAGCTTGTCGGCGGATGCGTCGATCCACGCGTGCTGACGTCACTCTGGCTGCACCTGCACCCCTCCTTCTTCCCACATTCCCTTGTTCTAACCAAGTTCGCCATAGCCGATGACTGTGCTCTCATCCATGTGCGTATCAGCTGTGATTTGACGTAAGGACCAACCCGCCCTTCTCAGTCCGCTCACCATACCCCTCGTAAAATCGTCTATCTGCTGGAAGTGCCTTCGTTGACGGCGGCCTGGCATTCTCTCCTATTACCCGTAACCTCCGAGACAAAACCCAACTTTCTTCGATAATTCGTCTGGCAGAAATAACGACACGAATATTGCCCATTCTGCTCGTTTCTTCTCTTATATCTTACTTCATGTGCGTCAGATAGCTGCGCATTTCACATCATTCGCATAACTCAGTGACGTGCGTCTTCTCTAAAATTTGGATAAATTTCTGACCACTCCTTCTTGGTGTTGCATTTTTAATGTCGAGAAGTGTATACATATATTTATATACGATTGATGCAGCCGATTGCAACGAAAAAGGAAGGTGCACAGCTACCTACTTTCCATACATCTACCTGACATACAATCGCAGGTACCGAATCTACCTGCAAAATCATAAATATGTATATACATACATACATACATAGAGGGAATATATATATATATATATATATATATACTTGAGGCATAGGCTGTTATTTCAGTATTCGAAATAAACCTCAATTCATTACTGCTTTGTTCGCTGAACTGTGAACTACCAGGCTTAACAATCGATAATGAATGAAATACTAGGATTAAAAAGCTTATTGTCTGTTAACCATGAGCAATATTTAATGTACTTTTAAGTTAGCCTTGACTGCGTGAAAGGGATAGAATACTTTACTTGCGATAAAATGTTACTTACACTTCGTATGGTACAATCTGATCGAACCGTTTAAAATATCTTTAAAAGTTATCGCTTGAATTATTTCTTTGCCACAATTAGTTAAGAATAAATCCCTTAAGCAAATTTTTTAATTAGCTTTTGAACTTGGGGAATTCAATTAATTGAACGATTATTTACGCATATTAGTACTGCTTTATTATTCCATTACGGAGTACATTTTTGATTCGCTTACATAAAAATAAAATAAAAATGCGATAACTAAGTAACAGGAAGAGATACTTATTTCGAAATTCCAAATAAACTCCTTCATTTACAGCAAATAACAATAAAAATTTGAAATCTCAGAATTTTAGATTACAGTCTAAATTTATTATCAAAGTTACGAAAAGTTAAAGAAAAAGTATATTTAACAAAAATTAAGATTAACATAAATTACAATCTGATTCTGGGGTGAAAACATAAGATTAGATTATAAAGTATTTATCCCGCTTTCTTGGCATGCCTTCATCGTGCAATGGCCAGCACTCTCGGCGTGTATTCGAGAGGTCCGAGGTTCAAGTCCCGGGGAGGGCACTGCTCATTTTTCACGGCTCTCAGCATCAAAATTCCTAATGTCTCTACAAGATTGCAACCTGAAACCTCACTCAAATATATACTATGAACCCTCTGGTTTAATGTATCCCTCAGAAGTTTAGGATGGTTAGATGTTTAGGATACAGAACTTAAAATCTTGCGTTTAGAAGGAGTGGTTTAAAGCAGTAAAGCCAAATGTTAGAGGAAGGAGTATTGGTAGGATACAGTATTTCGTCATAAATTACCTTCATATAAAGATTTGTAAAAAATAAAGAAAAGACTTGATTATTCAAGGCGTAGCTGTACATTTATTTTTATTTCACTGTATGGCTTGAGCACTTGGAATAAGATCTCTCTCATCAGGCATTACCTTTTACTATCCTAGGACGCGAGAGTAGGGCTTAGGTTCCAATTCGGAGAAGACATATCTGTTTGTTGTAAGTATATAGTATCTTTGTAATTTGAGGGAACTCAAAATATATGGCTAGCCGGAAGTCCTCTTGATTGGCTTGGTGATACAGGAAGAAGACAGGAGACGCTTGGATCATCCCCGGGCCGTTTGCAATGAAATCTGGAGCGGAGTGTAACACTAAGTGGGTCATGACTACACCAATGTCGAAACACCGGTGTTCCATCTAACTTATATCTGTACCTAACTTGGAAATGCGCCGCATTGATCAGTGTAATATTTAGCGTTATTGGTTGCTGTATTGTGAGCGTAGGGTCGAATTCTGGAGAAGATACTGATACTTTTAAGTTGATAGTATTTGTGTGGCATTAAGGCAGTTAAAATACTGGCAAGCTCAAACCCTCTCAAGAAGCTTGGTGTTTGGGACAGAGGTGTGGGGGACCTTCTTTTGCATCGCCACGTGGTATAAGAAGAAAATGTTCATTAAAATTACGAGAGAGCATGTATCCTTAGTGAGGTGGGACTATGTTTGCATAACCACTGGTAAAATTCTGGTGCTCGCCCACTTCTTTCTAACCTGTCCCGGAAACATTTAATGCCTTCTATGGATGTCTTCCAAGAGAACATACTTGGTGAATAGGACATGAGAAAACTTATCAGTGATGAACACACGCACATAAAATTTTGATAGAGTGACGCCATTCTTTCATATTTGTACAGGGTTGTTAGCAATATGGCTGCTGAATTTAGCAGGATGGATGAAAGGTCCTATAAGGAAGCTATTACGGCTAGGTGAAGTGAGATAATGCCACTGAAAATCAAATCTTGAAATTGAAGAACAATACACAAGTAAGATCCACTTTATTGTCTTTTTCCACTTTTTCGAAAGCTTCCCGAATCTTCACTATTCTTTTGCCTTGCCACTCATATTGCGAATCTTCTCAGGTATTTCTTTTGTCCGTCCCGTTGAATGTTTCACGTTGTTAACAGCCAATTTAGCCACTTTGCAACAGTCTGTGGCAAACAATGCTGCATGGAAATAATATCCCTTGAGTCTGATTTCCTCACAAATATTCTGTTATGCATTTGCACTTGCTGCAACTGTAATATGCTACTGTCCCGTGCTGTCATGATTATTGATATTAGCTCCAGAATAAGATAATTACTTGAAATGAAAAAGAAATCAATTTTAATATGACATTTATCATTTTTGTATACCATGTAGAATCGTGATCTCTTTGTAAACTCTTCTAGATCCTACTAAGGAACCTGGCGACTTCTCGCACAGGCGTAAAGGAAACCAGCAGAGAAGAAGGGTAAAAATAACCCTTTATTCAAACTCTGAACAAAAAATGGCATATACTTCGTGCTTACAATAACACCGACTGTTTGCGGTGGAACTTAAGAATCGTTAAACAATAATTCAAAAGTTAAAGCGTAGTGCTGGACTAAGACTTTAAGGCTAACTTGGTTCACTCGACAACCTACCCGGAGGGATAATTATTTAAATGGCCAAAATGGAACATCAGCAACTCCGTATAACAACAAGGACACTCCGTGTAACGTGTAAAAACTCCGTGTAACCTGTAACGTTCGCTCGCTAGCGAAAACACTCTCTGAATATGCTCCAAGATCCACCCACTCAAATACTCACTTCACTTATATTTTAATTTGCATCCTGGTAAGGAAATGCGATGGGAAGTTGAGGAGTTCAAGAAAGATAACACAAATTTGAATAATTGGTTAACTGAACTAAGGGAAACACTACAACGATGTTAAAATAGATCACTACCTTTAACTCAAGCCTGTTAAAATATTTCGGAATAACCTGGTATTTTTCGTTTTGTTATGCAACTGATTTCTCTGACTTTTTATTACTTTGTTTTCTTTATTTTTATTAAAAATATATTGAAAATGATATTTCTGTAAATTTTTTGACCGCATTTGCATACTTCTGAAAGAAATAATATAGTTATTATTTTTATGGCTATAATTTTAATCGATTTCCTAAAATAATATATATAAACACGAATCTGTTTCTTCACTATTAACATCTTAACGCGAAACTACTTTTAATAGGTTTTGCCGACAAAATTAAATATCAATGTTTTATAAAAGTACATTACATTTTCTTATTATCGTGAATATAGATTTCTTAGGTAGGTAAACTTAATAAGAGTAATTTGGAGAACTTAGTGCACATCTAATTAGGCTTATTTATGAAGTTCTTAAAGGAGAAAAATACTACATCTGCAGAGGCTTCGGTTCAGAAATTTATAATAGTTATCCTCCAGATTTTCCTACGCGGAAGATAAAATTCTAAGTCAAATGCAAAGATGGAAGGTGCCAAAAATCAATTATTTTTAATGGAATATATTTTTTGTTTTAGCCCTCGGTATTGTTATTTTTCGATTAAATTCACTTAGTTGTTCTTCAACAATTTCTGGTATGATGTCAGTTCAAATCAGTTCTGTTTATAGAAACGAAGAGTACAAAATTCTTTAAGAGAAAAGCATTGTCAAGCAGGATTCACTGACACACATGCAATGCTCTTCTTTGGGCATCAAATTACCGACAGATTATTAATCGCATTCTTACGCTTCTCCTCTCACCAAATTGTGATCATCTTTCTGCGGCACATGAAGCGATATTTCTCATTTAAAGTGATGGCTTCAATTAGAGAAGAATTTACCATCTTTATTACATTTACACGCTCTATGGAATTTATATATTTAAGGACTTTTTAAAGGGTAAAATAAGTATAAAATTTAACTTGAAGCAATTTTATATTAGAATAAAAACTGCCTGAGAGTAAGTGAAGATTAAATGTCACCTCTTAACACATTTCTGTTGTCAAAATATTATCACATAGTGGAAATTTTTTTTGTAATAGAACAGACGCACACTCTTAATAATTTATGGAAAAAAAAGCAGCCATCTTCTGTCCCTATTAGAAAACATATATCTCCTTAGATTGTAGAGTCACGAGGTTATTTCGAAGCAGGAGACATGAAAAAGTAGCAATGCCCTCGCCAGGATTCGAACCACGGTCCTCTGGAATACGCGCCCAGCATGCTGACCGCTACACCTCGAAGGCGGGAGAAATACCTTTCATGCTCCCCCTTTTAAAGGACGATTGGTAAAGGCCAAATATTGTGCAGAAGAATCATCATTCACCACCTTTTTTAGTTTGGACGCCGCTATAGAGTCAATAGGATTTTTGGAAGCAAGAGAGATGAAAAATGAGCAACGCTTTCGCCGGGACTCGAAACACGGCGCTCTGGAATACGCGCCCAGTGTGCTGACCACTACACCACGAAGGCATGCGAAGAAACGTGAGAAATACCTTATAAGATGAATTAATTAATTAGTGTAAATATTATAAAGACTATTGTGGGGAGGAATCAAAAGTTCTGCAATAAGTGAATCTAGTCACATTTTTTTTTTTTTTTCGAAACATGAATTTTCAAGCTTATTTCGAAACACACATAAATTTATTAATTTTAACTGATACTAATGCCAAATTTCCAACGTCGAAATTTTAAATGAATAAACGCTTGCGCAATGAATAAACACTTTGCGCAATGCTTTGAATAAAATCGAAAGATGCGTTAATGGAAGCGAAATGTGTAGTTACCCGCTTTTCATATTTTATTCCTGTAATATTTCGATACTAATATCCTTTTTTGATAGTTATTACGAATGCTTGATTGAGGAAGCTACGTATCAGAATGCGGAAAGAGCTACAACTGAGATTTATATTAAATTTCTGTCACCAGGGTTTGTAGAATTTCCTTTCCAACTTCATCCCCATTTGGATAAAGAACATACTGGAATCTGAATTAAACTTTATCGTATCCATCTTAACTTGCTGATAGGCTCTTCAGGACTGCAAGTTACGGATTTCAAGTGACCTTGTTATACATAAATACAGTAAAGGAGAAAGATCACGTCATACCCGTGATTACCCAAGTTCTTATTTTTATACAAAAAAGGAAAAATGGTTCATACTTTGTATGTCATTTTCGAAAGTAATTTATTTTATAATATTTACTGCTTAAAATGGATTAAAATTTCTGGTTTTATTATTTTTATTTTCTTTTAAATTATATCGGGGATAACATTAGTTTGCAATAACTATAAAATTTAGAATTGTTTAATTCTTGAACCATTATTAAATGAAGATGGGAATAATATGATGAAAACTAGTACTGTTGCAATTTAAATACGTCAATATTTTTGAAAAACACACAGCTGAAAAAATTCAGTAGAATAATTTGCAGAAATTTTTTTATTTTGCAGAAAAAAATTTGGGAACAGAAATTAGTAATAGTAAAAAAAAAGCCCATACTCTAGTGCCAGAAATTTCGCGTTTTTACAAAATATTGTGAATATTACTTTATGAAAAAATTCTCAGTATTCTTGTTGTTAAGATTGTCAGAAATTCTTTCCTGATAATATTGGCATTATTTCTATTGTATGTAAACTGCATTATCCCTTACATGAAAGGCTCCAAAAGTAGATTGCCTCTCCGGAAAAACAAAGCTATAGGGGTAAGTTCACTTAATAGTGAGGTAAAATGGCTATTTCTCCAACTTGGCGCATAGTGCTAAGCTCGATGGCTTTGGCGACCAAATGTCAAGCCAATTTTATTGCCAAAACTCGCTAAACGTGGCGAACATTCGGCGATATTTACCTGGAATCCCTATGCAACTGTAACTGTGTAAGCCTTCCAGCTATTTCGAGACTTGACAGGTGCAAAACAAGACATCTGTCTATTTGTCTGTCAGAAACTGAAGATAATGGAAGTTTCTTAGCCGGGGAGCGCTCTTTAAATACACTGTGCATTATGTTGTGTTCAATTTTCTTAGTAGTTTGAAGTGGTAACTAGTGACAGGGCTTTGTCGTACTAATAAGAGCCATACGACTGAGTTTATGATAAGTTCCAGAACAGTAAAGTGTTTCTTTGGTAAAACAAATTTTATCTAGCGGTCATTGACTCTGTATGCATTCCATTCAATAGGAACCCTCACGTACATAACAGTCCGTATTTACCTCAAAAGAACTACTTAACTGAGGAAAAAAATAGTTTTATTGAAGTGTCGCTAAGCGAAGCTCTGGATAGTAATTCATAAACCAGTCAATTTGTAATATCAACATTTCATTTTTCCAAATAAGATGAAAATAATTAAAGCTATTATTAGCAACACTATTTAATGATCGAATTTGCTTTTGGTTTTTTCTGTACACCTTCTCCGTCATTTATCATTATAATTAGTAGTTTTCTAAGGAGAACCATTTTAAAAGCCATAAGTTTTCATTATTGCTCCCAGAACTTAAATGTTCCTTTACATTCAAATGTTAGAGTTTTATACATTTTAATTAAAAGAAAACATCTGATTTTCGTTACCATTTTTAGTTTATCAACTATCTAACAAAGTTCGCACAGTAGTTCTTTTACTAGAACTTCCATTAAACTGTAAGAGTTATACGCATCTCTTCTCAAAATTTTGTTCAACCATAATTTAAATAATTGATTTCTGTACTGAAGCGCGATTCGCCCAAGTTCTCCATTGATTAATCGAATGTTCATTCGTCTGCCATCGTCATTAACATAACTGGGTTATCTCTTAAGGTACTTTTTAGCCCAAAGGAGTGTTAGCCTCCAAACTATAAGAGCTATTAGCCTCCAAACGCCATTTTGCGTCGAATCACTTTTGAAAATGTTGCCACCAAATATTTTTGCCCTGTATTACATTTAAAGAAATTGAATAATGAAGAATCTGCATGAATGTATATATGCTTCTGAAAAATCGACGTTCTCTAGACCCATCAAATTACGCAATCCTCCACCCGAAAATGGGCACATGGAAGCCCGAATTTTGAGTTTCGAATTTGCTTTATTGTTTATTTCTCGTTTGTAAAACTTAATGAAGTTTTGATTAACAAATTCAATGATTTCAAAGCGAGCAATGACAACACTGCACGGAAAAAAATTATCTCCAGCGCACGAGACTGTCTATCAGAAAGTCTACAGATATGCTGTTTTTAAATATCTTGTGATATTGTTTTTGAATTGAATTTTATTAGGTTTAAGTATGACGAGCATGCTATTTAATTGATAACGGCAACACATAAAAAGTTAAAATACCCCTTTGGGTGTAATACAAAATCCGAAAGCTTTTATTTTGCAATTTTGGATATTATTTCAGATAAATTTTACCTAAACCATATCAGACTTTTTTATAAAATATGCTGTCAATATTTGAATCTATGGAGCTAGAAATCATTGTATTCTGTAAATTGGACTTTTTTCTCATAGTCACGAAACTTTATCAGTTAAATTCTTGTTGGAAGTTTAAAGTACATGCGGTTTATCGTAACCAAAAATGCTTTATAAATATAAGAAATTTACATTTTATATACTACGGAGTTCATGAAAGGCGAGAAGTGGTCGTAGAATTGACTGTGAAGGCAGCAGCTCCAAATGTTTTCAGAATTGTTTTTTTCTGACAATTCAAACCTGGAGTACCACAACGTATACGCATTTCGAACAGATATTTCGTTGCTATGAGCAGCTTTCATGGAACATCATGAATTTTATTCTTGTCTAATTACTTGAAACTGAATATAATACTAAACAATACCTGTAATGTTTGGTTTCATTATTATATCATCTCATATGATTTATCCTAATAGAGAGATTCAGAATTCATTGCTTTCATATGGTTGAAAATGAAAAATAAAGTAACTGCCCAATGTAAATATGTAGTAGAATTGGTAACAACTCACTATTTATCTTTGATTATTACGATTGTCTTTCTCTACTTAGTTTATTAATTAAATTTCATCTTAATTATGCAAGCTTCTCAAATATGACCTTATTGTTAAAGCTTTCATTGTTAATTAGTTTCACACAATCGCTGCAGAAATGCATTTATTCCGGATAAGGATATTATATTATAATAAAATACGAAAGTTTTCATAATTAAATTAAAATTATATAGAAATTCCCGTAGCACATAAATCAGAAACACTCATAGATTTTAAACTAAAAGTGCGACTTCAGTTTAACGATACTGTTGATTTAACGCTTATTATAATCGTTCCATTCCCAAATGTGCAAGAATAAACGTTAAATTTCTCCTACGTAGCAATGAACTCCTTAATTTAATAGTACCGTTTGATGAAAATTAATGACTTCTAAACCCATCCATGATTCTCCAAAACCCATTATATTTTACTCCGACTTCTCTCTTTTACTCCCTCTAGAAATGGTGTTCCTTGGTTCAAAGAAGCCTTCTAAAAACGTGGGTGGAATACGAATTGCAAATATTTAAGTGACAACATTTTTCATTTGTGTAATAGGCTTAAATTACTTAAATTACGAATCTTGTTGCGGGATAATGCAAATTGCCATTCGCAGATTGAAATTTTTTGAGCGCTGAAGAAATTTATCATGAATGCAAAACAGATGGGTAATAATCGGATTATGAAAGCGAAGGCGAAAAGGATAGAACGAATGAAAGTCATCTATGATACAAATGAAGTCATACAACATATTAAAAAGTGCTTCTGAATGGTAATAAAAGTTCTGTAAAGCACACAAAATTATATATAATGTTTGATATAAATGAGGCGTTTTAAATTATTTTCTGCTGTTGGTAAGGTTATAAGATATTTTCTCCCTCCTTCCAGAAGGACTTTGTGATGTAACGGTAGCATAGTCGGCGCGTATTCGTGAGGTCCAGGTTAGAGTTCCGGCGAGGACGTTGAAGATTTTTTACGTCTCCTGCTTCGTAGCTTATTGACTCTACAAAGTACGGACCAGAATTGCTTAAAATATAACACAAAACCTAACTGTCTGAAAGAATTCTTTAAAAAAGTAACGTTTTTGTTTGTAGTTCGTAAAACACCAAAACTTGAGATAACTTCTAAAAGAAAAATATTAATACATTGTGGCTGCTCTATTTTAAGCATGAATTCTAATTTAATTAATTGTACATTAAATAACTGTGTATACTGCATTACGTAATGTTTCAATTTATGCTTTTGTAACAGTAACTCTGTTAAATGTTAATTGCCACCCTCAATGTATCACACAGTTCAATGTACTAAGCATATCCAAGTTAATAAGTCATACCTTTATCTGTAATGTAACTATCTACAGAACTCATTAACTATTCACGTCGTGGAAGTCCATTAATAGTATTTAAACTGTATCTATCCATCACAATCTTCCATGTGGACACAGAAATCGTTTTCCTTACCTGCATTACGCCCTTCTTCCATCTCCGAACCACTGGATTGTCCAGCACATTTTCTTGCACCTCTCAGCACTCCTTGTCTTTCGATTAGCACACTAAAGTGCTTTGTAAAAGACCAACAAGAAAAGGACAGAAATACAGCAGTTTACTTGTCCCTCCGTCAAACATAGGCCTGGAAGCCTGTAATCCATTAACTTTTGTAGCAAAGGTAATTCCGTCAGCGGGGCCACTTGGCCGATAACTGCCTCAATGGATCGGCTAACCCGCCGTTGGTGGAAAGAAAGAAAGCAATTTGTGGCATAAAATGATCTGTTACGGCATAAGTTTCATTTCCCGCAAAGGGAAGAAAAGGAAAATAGAGATCGGAGCAGTTGGAAGAGGAAACCAGGTATATTAGTTTATTAATTCCCACTTGATCCCGCAATTTTATAGCAAATTGTGCGTTAATCAAGTAGGTAGTAGATTTTGGGTGCCGCTCAGATGAATAGTACCGAAAGATTTGGGCTGGAATCCCGGAGAAGGCATGAAGGCAGACCCCAAAATATACGACAAGTTGGACTCCTGTCGAGTAATTTGTTGGTAGGAGATGAGAGGAAGAAGCCTGTCGAACCCGTCATCAGAAGCGATGTTCTTTAAAATTAGACAAAATAGGCAAAGTCATACTGTCATCTATATAATGCTGAAGGCTCATGCCAAAGATAGACGCAAAGTTGCACTCCTTGCGGCCAAAAAATTGTAAAATTGTTTTGCTTGTGTAACAAGTGAGATTATCTGCAACAACAAGCTGCTGGGTCTTGTTAGAAATGAGCCAGCACAGGATTTCCGAGCAACGTCAGGCATTTTCCATGAAACTTAAGAAAATCTGGTTCTGACGCAATTAGCTTTTGAGGATAGCGTATGGATATGCTGCTTTGTCTTTATCTTAAGTTGCCAAAACATTCATGCAAAAAAAAGAAACGTTCTTCATAGTCTTTAAATTCAAAAGAGAACAGTTTGATTCACACAGGAGCCGGAGTCAACAATAACCGATTATTGTAGAATTGAAAATAAAATGTTCCTTCACGATGACGTTGCGTCATATTATAGATCTTTGCCTGGGAGAGAACCTGTGCCTCAAAGAAAGCCACAGTACGCTTCCTCCGTACATCTATAGACTGGCAATTGGAAATTTTCTTTACTTCTCAAACTGGAAGCGTCGATGTCCGAATATACTCAGGCATATGAGACGAAGAATTTGATAACATCTGTAGTGAACAGTTCTTCCTGTATTTTGGAGAGAGGTAGCAACGCTTCATTAGTTTACGAGATATCAGGCTTGTGGATGATATACTATTGTATATGTATTCAATAAAAGAAAATCAAATCTTTCCCTTAACTCTTAAGACTGACCACATACGTCATATTTAAAACTGAATTTAAAAGAATCCTAGATATAACAATAATGTAAATTATCGTATGTTTCTTGATAATTTTAACGTCTGGATTTGAATGTACGAAGTGATGAATAATGATAACAGGAAAATTAAGGTTGAAACCTTTAGTACCTTATTTCTCATTATAACAGCAAAAGCGTTCTTGTACTATTAAGGTCAATGTCTCTAATGACTCTCTTTCTCTATTAGTTATTAGTTATCATATTATAAACAGGATTGTTGATTTATACAGAAGTCTGAAAAATCATAGAATTCAAAGTAGTTGATTTTCGTAAAAAATTGTCATTTGGATGATATTCTTCATGAAAACCGAATATTGTTTTCCTTGGTGAGAGGCAAGTACCCACATTATCTAACTGCACTGGAGTTAGAAACCAGAAAAAGCTAAATTTTACTGAAAATGAGTTCGGGAATGATCTAATGAATTCGATAAAGAAGAGGGTTTAGGTATGGAATTTTGCAGAAACATCAACAATTGCAAACAGACCTAAATTGTAGGATGGGTTTAATAGAATAGATTATTTGGATAAAGGTTACTGCACTAAAATGTCTACTTTTCTCCACCAAAAGTCTTTCGATGTGTGACCTCAATAATGATCCAATCAAAAGCAAATATTCCCTATCGCCTTTGTGTGTCCATTTTACCACCTACTATAAGTCATGTAATGTCCTTGAACTTGAGTGTTGAAAAGAATATAACATTGTTTGTCTTGTATCAGACCTTAATTTGGATTATGGCAAGAAACACGATTTCTGTCTGCGTAAGGGCTAATGCTTTCGTAGAGAACAGTTTAAAGGAAACTAGATTATTTTACGTTATACATGGAGAAAACCGCAGAACCTCCTACGCGGCAACTCGTTTGGCATGACGAACTAAAAGTATTCTATGGTCTTACTCCTTGGCCGTAAATAGTGATAGCAATTTAGAAAACGATTTACAGCATTTGTAACCTTTAATGCGGGTTGTAATTCTAATTTTGTGTGTAAAACTTTAGTATGTCAACCCAAGCTAGTGATTATTCCAAATGTCAAACTGAGATGATGGGAAAATTCAATGAATTAAGTTCTAATACTGAGTTTTCTCATAATCTCATAATATATCTCTAATTTAAGAATTCTTGGAAACATTTACGCAGCTAAAACTATCTCATTAGATAAATTAACGCCAGTCAAAGTCAAAATCATTTGTTTACAAATTTAACTCTGTATTAGTTTTTATGCAGTACACAAATTTGTTAATTAAAAATTCGTTAAAGTTTTACAAAATATGAAATAGATAATAAAACAAATTCCAAATTCCAAATTTCGGCTTCCAGATGCCCATATTCGGATGGAAACGTACGTTATTCAAAATTTGATGGCTCTAGGTACCGTCGTTTTATTACAATGCGAGAAACACACACTGGTGAAACAAATTAAGAGAATTTGCATATTTTATCGAACTGCATGAAAATAACTGAACTGAAAGAAGAACCACTGCTTCTAGATAAAAATGCAAATCTTGTACGGTAAATACGTAAGCGTACACGTGCGTGTAGGCGGAGCCAGCAGAAAAATAGGCTTTATAAGCGCGTGGAGGGTAAGACGCATTGCGTTCGTTAGCACACCTCGGCGAATTTCTTGGTATTATCTGACAACAATCGGTAAAATTCACATCGGGACAGTAAAAATGAGTAACCGCCAACGTTTAGATGATGGAATGAGGTGTGAATTGTGAGAAAGCTAGGGACAGGCCAATCGCAAGTCCAGATATGCAGAGAGTATAATTTATCGTCCAGCGTCGTGTGTAACCTATGGAAACAGTTCCAGGATACTGGATCCATCGAGAGAAAGCCTATTCAAGGTGGTCCAAGAGCCGCGACGGACAGAGAAGATCGCTATTTGTCCATTTTAGCGAGGTGTAACAGAGGGTAACGTCTCAGCTCTCCCGGGACCTCTGTGCAGCCACAGGAACCCATGTAACAAGGGTGACTGTTTCCAAAAGACTGAATGAGAGAAGGTGTTTGACAGAAGACTGGCTGTTTGCGTCCCGCTCACGTCTACGGACAGGAGTGTCCGATTAGCGCGCTGCAGGCAGCATAGTGATTAGAGTACGGAGCAATGGGCGACCGTTCTGTTCACCGACGATTCCCGTTTTAGCCTAAACACCAATTCTCGCCGTACTTTCATAAGGAGAGAGCCAAGGACTCGCTACCTACACTCCAGTGTCCGCTAAAATACAGTTATGGCGGTGGAGGTGTAATGGTCTGGGCAGGTATCATGTTGGATGGCCGCACACCTCTCCACGTCTTTGACAGAGGTTCTGTGACTGGTGTGAGGTATAGGGTTGAGGTCTTGCAGCCCTATGTTTGCCTATTTCGGGGTGCAATGGGCCCCGGAATCTTACAGGACTATAACGCGAGGCCCGATAGAGCTCTTCTGGTCGACGAATTTCTTGAGAGTGAGGATATTACCAAGATGAATCGGCCAGCCAGGTCTCCAGACCTCAACCCTATAGAGCATTTCTAGGACGCTTTGGGGAGGGCAATTGAAATTCGAAACCCCCCTCCGAGAATCATCCAGGAACTGAAAACAGCGTTGCTGAATGAATGGGACCAATTGCCACAGGCACTGATAAACTGCCTTATTTGCAGTATGACATGACGCTGTGAGGCCTGTATGACTGTAAGAGGGGACCATACCCCTTATTACCCCATTTCTTTTGTGTCTTCTGCAACCACTGTTTCAGAGCTTCAGACTCCTATGAGTGTTACACACGAACATGTGTCTCTACTATAACTGTTTAATATTTATTTTGTTTGTATTATATCAAGCTATGTTCACACCAAATTTTATTAAAATCTGTCCAGTAGTTCTGGAGAGCGTAGATGAAATATGAAAATTCTCTTAATTTGATCTTAATCACAAATGTATATACAGATTCTTCATTATTTAATTTCTTTAAATATAATACGGGCTGTAATACTTGGTGGCAACAGTTTGAAAAGTGAACCGACATTTAAAGTTTTCAACGCCAAATGCCAAAACGAAATTAATAGCCCTTCCGAGCTGACGCCCTTTGGGCTAATTAAACATAAATTAATGAAGTAGTAAATATTATCTAATTAAAAAATGGAATAATTATTTAAACTTTAGGAAAAAAATAATCATGGCTCGTAAAACCTCATAAAGTTAATGTGTCTTACTTACCCTTCTCAATGTTTTAAACTGTGTTTGTAAAAGAGTATTGAGGAATTTTCTAAAACGTAAATCCTTCAAGTCTTGGACGATTACTAAACTTCAAAGGTTAAACCGCTAAATACACGAATTTACAAAATCCTAGACAAATCGTGTGACAACGAAGTTACCTGGTTATTATTCAGTTTAAACTGAAAAACTAAATCTATTTGCCGTTTTATAACTTCTTCCTAGATTTGCACAGATTAGTTTCTTATACATGTCATTTACCATTTTCGGGATTTCCTTTGTTATCTAATCCACATATATTGAGAGATTTTTCCCTGACACTTCCCCTTTTTCTTCCATTATTCAGGTCACCTTATTTACTTTTAGCTTATATACGACTACTTTATTCCAGATCTCATTTCGACCTAACGAAGAGTGATGTGTTCTACCTGAATATTTGTCCAGACACTATGTTATTTATCAGTGCAGTTCATTGTATTTGAGTTCTATTGTTATATTTATATTGGTAGTTTCTTTCCAGACATTTTTAGCACTTTTTGAGTGAATTCACCAATCTCTGGGTAAAAGTGTAATCAGATTAAACTTTCAAGTCACATATCCTAGGATCAGTAAACAGAAGTTATGGCCAGTTCCAATATAAAGATTTCATGAGATATGAATAAAACATTCCTAATTTGTTTCCAGCTTCTCGCAATGCATCACGAATCATAAAGAAAAAGCAAATTTTACACATTGGAAAAGTGCAGATTATTTTCCGAAGACATCTGTAAAATCGTGTACAGTTTCTTTATGGGATATTAGAGACTTCGAGTCAAACTGTCAACTTTGCTACTTTTTCTTTACACATAGAAGCAGAGGGAAACCTGTTAGTAACTTTTTCTCATGATGTAGGATCTACTTCTCTTTAGCCGGCCACATAAACTAATCTAGATCCTATTAATGAATCAGGTGACTTCTCGCCAGGCGTGAAATAATACCAGCACAGATGAAGGATAAAAATAACCCTGTATTATTTTCAATTATGAAGAGAAAGGCACGTACTTCGTGCTTTAAAATAACACCGACATCTAGCAGTGGGACTTAAGCGTTGTTACACAAATCAATTTAAGTCTAAAAGAAAGAGTAGTGCTAGACTCGCACCATAAGTTACTGCTAAACTTAGGTGCGAGTCTGTTAGGTTGACTCGACAACCTAACAGACGTGGTAATTTTTAAAATGGCTAAAAGGCGTATCAGCAACTCCTTAAGAGCAAGGTCAGAAACGATACGTGCGCTGGCTAGCGAAATTACGCTCTGATATAACTCCAAGGTTCACCCGTTTAAATACTCACTTCACTTAATTTTAAATTTACATTCTGGCGAGAAAATACGATGGGAAATTGAGGAGTTCAGAAAAGAAAACAAAGTTTTGAATCATAGGTTTATTGAACTAAAGAAAACTCTGCAATGTGAAGTAAAAACATCTAAAGTAAATGTCTTCTCTCATGGGAAGTAAAACATATAGATTCCAAAGCATAGCCACCATCGTATGATCTTTCAGATACCTCTGAAGCAGAGATATGCACAGCTATCGGGAAAACGTGGAGATGAATTTATTCTCATTTATTATTAAAGAAATTTCAAATATCTGCTTTAACTGTATTATCCTTCAGTCACCGAGAACTCAAACTAAAATTACTATGAGCAGGAACGTCCAGTTTCGAACTCAACTGAACTTAATGGAAATGAAATTGTATTTCCGTTTGTTGCAAGCAAATGTGTAAGGTTTTAGTTAAACTAACAAAGTTTTTTTTTTTTTAATTTGACTCTTTCTATCCCTTCTCATTTCAACTTCTCGTTAGAATAAGCGCGCGTTTCAGCTTTATGCTAATTTGAAGTGGAGCCAAGTAGTATTTAAGCGAGAGGTAGGAACCTCTCAGTGTGAGAGAGCTTTTAGTCTCAGACCACTGTTACTCTGTTCCACGTTCTCTGTTCTGACTAGCTAGTATTTAAATTCTAAGCCTTAGCGCTGTTCTGTGATTACTTATTGAAGTAAATTTAAGTGCGTCAGTATTTTAAACCTTGCTACGCACCATTTAGTTTAGAGGCCAACCTCGCGTTATAGCTCTGTTAGCAACGACTATTTAATTTCTAATTAGTTTTAGTTTAAATTAATTTGATTGCTCAGTTTAGACCTAAGTGGCGGTCGTTATTTTCTGTATCCCTCCCGAGTTGGGAAGCGGCTGTAAATAACTGTGGTTTAATAAAAGAGGATTTTAAATCCCTTTAAAGTGCAGCTTCTTCTACCACCTAATCACAATATTCTACCACAGAACATAGCTGCATTCAGCTTCCTGTTCAAGATCAGGACTCAAGTACTTTCACGAAGATGTTTGCCAAGAATATGCACCGAACACTCAGTCCTGACAAATGCAAATGTGAATATTAGTCTAATGCAGCTTAAATTAGTGTCTAATACAAACTCATTTATAAAGGCAAAAAAATTAATAAGTTTCAAAATCTCCATTCATAACGAACACAAACGAGAAAGAATTAGAATAAAAAGTTAGAAAAGCCAGAAATGGTAAAAGATCTTAATTACCTAATGATTTAAGCAAAGAGAGCTCTATTAATATTCAAAAGAATGCAAAACAAGGTCAAGTAAGTAAGTTTTTAATGTTTTTGACTTGAAAAGTTCCTATAAAATTGTAAAAAATGAACGGAAACTGCAGCAGAGAACGATTTCGGAAATTAAAGTTAAATGGGAAGGAAATGCTAATATAAATGTGATGCAAGTAATTGAAGGAAAAAAGTTCCAAGAAGATAGGAGTCACGATTCGAATACCAATAAAATTAAAGTATTTCATAAAAGGTTAATGAATGAAATGCAATTAACCGCGTCTGCGTTTGATTTATTATGATATAAGTGATGTTATTCTTGTATGTTCTTTTCTGTGAAAAAATGGATCTAAATAATTTTCTTAACGAAATGTACGTAGATAGTTAATGCATTATTACGTTTAGTTTAATTTAATAAAAAAGGAGCAATTCATTTCGAATTACAAGGCTTATTTTTAAGTTGAAATAGTGAAAGAAGCTGAAACTTATTAAAACTAAAATAGAAGCTGCTCAATATATCTTTTTAGACTGAGAAACGTATGAACCAGTGATTGAAATTTGTATCTATTAGAGCATTAGATTAAAATCTGCATTAGCTGAAATAGCATTTATATGCTTTAAATAATACAGTTCTGGAATCTTTTGAAATAGTGAAGCTATAGTTTATAAATTTTTAAGTTTAAATCTGTGAGGAGTAGTCTAATAAAACATTCAGCTAAGTTTTCTTGTTTTTCTGTGTTGCTGAAGTTTACTTAGACATTTCGTTTAATTGTGAAGACAATAATTCAATGATACTGTCGCGTGAAATTAGATGTTTAATTTACTTTACACAGAGAAATACGGTAAATTAGTGTTTGCAGGACTTTCAAAATATCTTTTATAAGACGTAAAAAATGAAAACGGCATATTTTCAAAATTTTAATTTAAGATGTGTAATTGCTTATGCCAGCTTAAATTTATTTGTTAATAGTGATTTTAACTACATACACTCACGTTTGTGAAAATTGCAACAACAAGAAGGAATCGTCATAATTGAATGCAATTTAATACACAGTTGAGTGGTAGTGGTACAAATAAATGATTAAATGTTCAAAGCAAACAAACAAGAACAAGAGATCAGAATCAGTATTTTGTGTGGCCACCACGCGCCGCAATAAGTGCTGCTACACGACGTGGCATGGAGTCAAACAAAGTTTGAATGTCTGACTGAGGAAGAGCATTCCATATCGTTTGTACGCGTACCCAAAGTTCGTCTGCAGACGCAACAGGACGAGGATCACGAGCAAGACGCCGACCAATGACATCCCACACATGTTCAATTGGCGACATATCCGGGGAACACGCAGGCCAAGGAAGAAGCTGTACCTGCTGCGCTGCAAAGAAGGATTTAACAATCCGAGCAGTATGAGGGCGGGCATTGTCCTGTTGAAATACAGCGCCTGGCAAGCTTTGAAGGAAGGGAACAGCTTCGGGCTGTAGAACTTCACGGATATACCGGTTGCTGTTCAGATTGCCCACAATTCGTAGCAATTGAGATCGTCTATGATATGCTATGGCGCCCCAGACCATAACTCCGGGTGTTCGTCCACTGTGGCGTTCGATAATGCACTCCGGAAGGTGGCGTTCACCGGCATAGCGTCTGACACGAATGCGGCCATCATGGTACCACAAATTAAAGCGGGATTCGTCAGAAAACACGACATGCTGCCAATCAGCACGCCAGTCTCTATGCTGATTGGCCCATTGTAGCCGCAGGCGGCGATGGTCGTGCGTTAGGGGGATCCTGTATAAAGGAGTCCGTGCGCGCAGTCCACACTGCAGCAGACGTCTACGAATTGATGAAGCACACAATGAAACACCTGTAGCTATTGACCACAGTGCTGCCAATTGTCTAGAGGAAGCTGTACGGTCCGTCCGCGCCATGCGGACCAGGTGTCTATCATCGCGAGCTGACGTCACATTTCGGGGTCCACTCCCGGATTTCCGAGTTGTCCGACACTCGTCCGTCCACTGCTTCCAAACGCGCATCACTGTGCTGCTGTTACGCTGCACACGAGAGGCTACTGCACGATACGACAATCCAGCTTCACGAAGGCCGATGATTCTCCCTCGTTCAAACTCTGTAAGTTGTTCAAATCTCGCTCTCTTTCGTCGACGAGGCATAAGTACAGATTGAGTTAACGTTTACCACTAGCAGATAACCACCGATAACCATACACGCCTCGCTACAGCCGTCTATTTATTCGGATCCATCAGCCGTTCAGAGGGCGCTGCTCAGCATACGCATGCGCTACGGATTTGCAATTCTAATCATTTGCATATCATGCGCTACTTTGCATTTCCTGAAAATTTCAGCTCACTCGCGTAAGTCCTTCATGGTGTTGCAATTTTCACAAACGTGAGTGTATATTAATCCCATATACATAAACTACATATATTAAATTTAAGTTCATATAATACATTATTATATGAACTTAAATTTATCACCCTACTGTTAATGCGTTTAAAATAGTATCTGCATTTTAAACAGAAAAAATAATTCGTTTTTAAACGTACAAGGTTAGGAAAGGGTATATAGCATTTAAGATAAGAATGACGTAGTTCATAACTTTAATTCATCTGCCCATCTTAAGTAACCAATAAGTTTTATACAACCTGAATGGATTACGTGCTTGAATTTAATTTTGGAATTAAACAAAACTTTTAAAACAAAATAAATTTTTTTAGTAGATTGTTTTTCTAAATATCATATTACAGCATTTCTGAATAGTATTACATTTTCACTACTTCGTTATGCTTGAAAATCTCTCCGAAAAGCTTTCACAACAACTAAAAATTCCTTTGGGAAATATTTTTTAAATTGTTATCTTTTGGAATCATCATCTGAGCCTAATGCAATGAAGCACCACTTATACGTTTCTTTTTTATGCGTTTGGTTTTTCACTTACACGCTGTATTTATTATATCTGTCTCGATTGTTCGATATTTAGATTAATATTTCCTTATATGCTGCAAAATCAGTTGTATTTTCACTTTTCCTCCCGAGTCTTTCTTCTATTTCCGTTTTTGCAGCTCAAATGATTTCTCCAGAGGACATTTCACTTTTACTGTAGCATTCGAAAATTGAGTACAGTGATAGAGAGGAACAGTATGAAGACAAAAAAGTAATTCTCTCTCTTATGCCAGCGAAATGTTTTTTATGCAGGTTGTATAAAACTAATATGGGGAATTAAGAAAATGTTAATTTTCATAGAATTTATTACAGATTTTAAGACATTTTAATTTTTATAGAAAAAATTTTATTTTTCAAATACTGTCTGAGGTGCCGTTTGATTTCAGTAACAAAGGTGTTCATATATAATAACAACCAATTCATAAGCTATGCAACGTAATTAATTGTTTTGATGCAAAGAGCCGTTTCGAGATTAATATCCCATTCGGGACTACCGTCCTTTTTGGGCTAAAAATCTGAAGGGTTTCAGATTTTAACAGTCACCAACAAGGATTAGTTAAGATTCTTTACGCTCTTGCTGAGCCCGCAGTCTGCTGTTACACTCACTCCTGCAAACTCATTTTTTATCCTTTTGCCTTTATTACTAAGGATTATTTTATTCGCACTTCCGTTATACACAATTGCAAAAATTTGCCGTATAAGTGATTCATATAAGTGATTCATATAAGCGATTCATATAGTGCCACATACGTCACAGATTTATGTGCGCTTACGCCACGTAAAATTTGATTCAACAGCAAAATCACAGTATATTTAAAAACAGCATTTATTTAGAATTTCTTACAGAGTGTCTTGCGCGATGAAGACTAAAATTCTTATTCCGTACAGTGTTTCCATTGCTTGGTTTCAAAGCGTTGAATTTGCTAATCAGAAATTTGTTAAAGTTAAACAAAATATGAAATAAATAATAAAAGAATGTCAAAATCACAATTCGGATTTCCAAGTGCACATATGTTTGGGTGGAGGATTATGTTATTCAAATTTAATGGCTTTAAGTACCGTTGTTTTTTCCCAACGTGAGGAAATTACATACATTCATGCAGATTCTTAACTATTTAATTTCTTTAAATATAACATAGGGCGATAACAATCGGCCGCAACAATCTGAAATTTGATACTGCATTTAAGTGTTCCGATGCAAAATGCCAATTCGAGACTAATATTCCGTTCGGGACTAACGTCCATTTTAGACAAAGAAAAAGATTGCAATCGATCTTGCTAGTTGATTCTTGCAAAGAGTGTTGGGTTAAATTTTCCCAATTCTTTTCATTCCCGCTATTTAAAATTTTATTCCGAAATCTGTTTTTAATCAGATTTTCGGCTGCGCACAGTACTAACATCATTAAAAACGGCATCATTATTGACATATTACATAAAACTAATGTGTCCTGTTATGAAATTTTACTTTTTTTCATCTATAATCCCAGTTTCATCATCACTTTCTTTATCAAGTTTATCTTTCACTAATTATTTCCTGCAATTGCGTTCCGAATCGGAGTGGACTGAATGTTTTCCTTTGAATGAAACTAGATCTAAAGCTTACAGTCCATTTTTACCAACTGGTGATAAAAAAGGATTAAATTGATTAAAAGGTCCTTGGTTAAAAATATTTTTGCCCTGGCATATCTGCAGTTTTCTAATTGAAGAAAAAATATCTTTCCTACTTAGCTGCAATGAATTTCGTTTGATTTCCTCATTAGGATATACCTATTTGCTGGAACGTATAGTATAAAATTAAAAATACAGTAAATTGGCTTCAATAATATGCTTAATCACTCACCATCTTTGAAGGGGCTTTTCCTTAAAGTGCTACCGTGATTCCTATTTTTTTAAACAATTAAACAACTTGTTTTTTAAACAGTTTTTTTTTGTTTTGTTTTTAGTTTGGCGGAGGAACTGTCAATGTTCTAGAAAATTGTCAATGTCTTTGTTAATTTATCAGATTCTTTTATAATTTCAGATTTCCTTAGAATTAGAAGGTCTTATATGTCATCAAGATAGTTTAGCACCGAAATCGTTTAAAAAAGAAGACCCTGCGGCAAGTAACAATCCCGAATTAAAACGCATTTAGTACAAGACTTAGGGATGGGCCGTCTCCCATCAGTAAGGCTGACTGATTAATAGACTTCATTCTCCATTTCATTCCTTTCAATGAGCATCTTTCCGTTGACCAGCCGCCATATTTCACTTCCTGTAAGAGAGTGAAATATCTTTCGTGCTCATCCTCTCTCCAAATGCTACCGAAAAAGCGAAATTATTACCAAAGAAATGATTGAGCTGAGAAAAGAGAAGTGCATGAATGAGTCAGGGGAAAATGTTAAGGGTAACTAATGAGTGTCAGATATATAAAACATTGATGTGAATAGCAATGAATCGGGACAGAGATGATATGGCCTATAAATATAAAAGACGTATAAATGAAAAACGTATAAACGTTACTTCAGTGCATTATTCTCAGATATCCAACAGATAACACTTTAAAAAATACTTCTGAAAGAAATTTTAACTTTGTTGAACATTTTCCAAAGAGTTGTTGAAATATTACAACAAAATATCCAGTAAATAATATGATATTTAGAAAGACAATTCACTTATAAAATTGAATATTTTTCAATATTCTGTTCAATTTCAAAATTGAATTCAAGCATGTAATACGTTTATCAGATTGTACAAAATCAAAATAATAAAGAAAATAATCTACAATATATTTCAAATAACCATGATCTGATTTCTATTCTTTCCTTTATTTATAAATAAAAACGAATAATTCTGCCTTCTCTTGCATATAAATATATTTCTCTGGAATGGAAAGATAGATTATATTTTATGTTTCTGCTGAGAAAAATCCACTGTACGAACATTATCTATAAATATTACGATTTCATTCATTTTCATCACATTCGGTTTCATATATTTACATTTGAAATCCAACTTCAGTTTAAAATGTATAGCAAAAACAAAGAACTACAATTTTGTAATAAAAGTAAATTGTATTAATCAAAAATAGAAATTTATATATTATGCATTTATGGAGTCAGTTTAAATAGACGTAAATGACACTAAATTTCTGTATTAAAAATTTATTTATTCATATTTTCATTTGAACCAAATAACAAAATACTATTGCATTCTCTAGAAATAAAACCAAATAAAAGTTAACGTATACACATAACACAGATGTGTATCTTATATACTATAAAGGATATTCCTTTGTTTTTTTCTGAGTTATTACTGCACATTCTAAGGACAATGTAAATTGATCAGCAACTCAAAACATTTCAGATATTATTTCTCCCGTTCTTCTAAGAAAAATAAGAGATATCGTGAAAACTTAAAAAATAAGATTTGCCGCATAAAAGAGCATACTCAAATTCTTTATAGTTACCTTAACAGTATAGTTTTTTATTTGATATCATACTGTCTTACTGGCTATCTAGCAATATTTGAAAGTATTTAGATACAGAGGTGTCTAAGGCACCTTAGGTATCTAAGATATTACTTACAATATTCCACGAATATGTTCTGAGCTACTACATATTCCCGATTTTTATGGTTACCTATTTTGAATCAAATATTATTTATTTTTAAATAGCTTTAAATAAATAGTAGCAATTTAAATTGAATATTCAGATATATGCTAAATATACAGAGTGATTCCAAAATATTCGGTAAAAATCTAAAGGATAGTGAAACGACGTGATTTTGAGGTGGAATGTATGAACGAAATAGCACTTTAAGGTTGTAGAGGTCGTTCTTGTGATCGGTAGATGAACACAGTCTATTGAGAGAAATTATCATTCGCCTTGCGAATTCCGAGTGGAAGGAGAAAGCGAGGAAAAGAAGAACAGTCCGAGTCCGAGCGTATATATCGCTACAAGAAAGTGAAGCTGCCCGATATGTAACCAATTTAAGAGACTGCGATCAGAAGCGGAGCAATTGGTCAAAGGATATGCAGAGAATGATTCCTGACAACTGAATCGCTGCAGATGAGCGGTAACTGTCTAACCTTAGTAACTTCAACTCTCTTTGTATATCTCTATGCACGATTTGCAAACGAAACGATTTCCGAAGAAATTATTTGATCTTTAAAAGGAGAAGTTGATGAATGAGCCAGAAGAAGATGCCATATAATCGAAGTGAAGAACATAATTTCACACAAATGAAATAGTTACATGTATAGCAATTAATCGAGACAAAACACTGATTTGCATATAAATATAAAAGACGTATAAATGAGAAACGTATAAACGGTATTTCACTGCATTAGCCTCAAATGATGATTCCAAATGATAATGTTAAAAAATATTTCCAAAAGAGATTTACTTTCTTTTGGAAGGTACGAAATTTGAGGAGTTGCTCCGTACTTGAAGGCGTGATATAGTCAGAAGACGATTTCACAGAACTCGTGCAGTGGAAAAAACTGTACGCAGTACAGTTGAGGATAACTCTGTTACACGCATAAGAGCTGTTAGATGTAAGCCAACCGATAAGCGGATAAGCGACGGAGGACGTGGGCACCACCCCTCTACCATTATGGTTAATTGGTATGGCGCCACGTCCACCCTTATCTGAAGCAGGAGAGACCAAGTAGTGGGAGCCACCCAGGCCGCTCACACCCGTTGGCGAAACCCAGCGTCTGAAGCATACCAAGCCTGCACTGCACCAACAGCAGCCACAAGGAAATTATTACAAGATTCCAATATGATACAAGGAACCGTACAATGTCCTACAAGGTTAAACCTTAAGTGAGTCCTATGTAGGTATGCACTAAGAGAACAGAATTCATTTGCAGATTTTTACAGAAGTATAGATTGAGGGCACTGCGGATAAAGTTGCAGGAATTATTGATATACTGAACGGGAATGGTGGAGCTAAGAAGCAGTTACGGTTGGCATCCCATGCCATTGTCATAACTTTAGTGAGATTACAATCAACATCGAAATAATTGTGGGTGCATAGCTACAGATCCCTTGGAAATTAAAATAAACATTGCATTAACACATTACAATATACTTTACCTAAAACACATTACAATAGACAGTACGTAAATACAGGTACATGAGGTATACACAATTTTTTTTTCTCAAATTAAGTTTTTTTTTTGAATTGCATTTTTATCTTTTTTTATAAGTACCATTTACATAAAAATAATTACTAATCGCACATATTCATGAATTTACATGAAGATTATTACATGAATCATACAGTAGCAATAATGCGCTTGCCATGGGTGCTTAACATATAGGCAGTGCACTAAAGAGAAAATATATAATAATTAAATACCATTTGCATAAAAATATAATGAACATTTGCACATATACGTAAAATTACATGTATATTATTACATAAATCATACTGCATTTAATAGGCGAATACCATGGGTGATTAAAAACTTTGCGGTAAACTAAAGAGATGCAATATACAAACCAATTAAAGTCAGCACTTGAGTCTACAACAACTATATTGCTATGGACTTGGTGTGCATTACACAATTGTCAGCTTATCAAGCATTACACCGGATGGTGCGTAACAGGTTACGGGTGCGAGAAATATTGTGCTAACTGCCGCAGTGCAAATGTGCATATTACTGATGCGATTCCTGCATATGATGTTGGGGAGTAGACATCACTCTACTTGGCATAGTTCGGTGCCATAGTTGGCAAGCTCATCCATAATTTGAGTAATCCTCCGCACAAAGTGTTTTTGCTTGATCATGTATTTGCTGAATGCTTGTTGATTTGCCGTCGGCATTGTGATGTGAAGTCTGCTGGTAAGGGGACATGCCGTCAAATAGTGCTCTGGGGTCCCGGTATCATTGCAGACGCAGACGTCCGTTGTTGTAATGCCGCGCTTGAAGAAGTAGGACGGAAATGGCCCATGTCCCGAAATAAAACGCACAAGCTGCTTATTAGTAATATGTCTATTCGTGTCAACATAGGACATATGATAATAGGTGCGTCTGCCGGTGTCAGAGACATCCCATTCACTTTGCCAGATGGAGATGGTTTTAAGACGAACAGCTCTCTTCAGATGGGATGCAGGCCATTTGACTTGCAGTTGTTCGGCACCGTCGCCCTCTGCAGCTTCTTTAGCTAGTTTGTCCGCTAAGGTATTACCAGCATCACCCGCATGGCCTTTAGTCCAAACCATGTGTATGCGCTTGCCGTCTAAGTCTCTGAGCTCTTTTCGTATACCCGATATTATTGGAGATGGATGTGCGCTGTTCTTGATTGCATGCAAAGAAGACAGGCTATCTGTGATTATCATAACATTGCGCACCTGTTTATTTACAGTGTGCTTAATTGCTTGGGCAATGGCTGTAGCTTCCGCCTGAAACACGCTGTTGTTGTCTTGCATTCGACCTTTCCATTGGAGTACCTCAGTATCATTTTGATATATGACTAGCGCACATCCTGTATTATTCTCTATTTTCGAGCCGTCCGTATAGATCTTATAGTTAGCAAGATAAGGAGAAGGTTGTCTGTCGTTTTTAAGATAGACATGAACACCTTTGCCCTGTAGAGAGGGGTGAAGTGCTGAGCGCAGCAATGGTGTTTCGTAATCTTCAGGCTGATATAATTCTTCGTCTAAAGCGGCGACTTGTCTCAGTTGTAGAACATTTTGCAAAACGGCTTCTTGGGAGGTGCGCAGATGGAGAGGTATTATACCGGCCATAACGTTCAATGCATTTGAGGAAGTGGTGCGGTAACCTTTCGTTATGCTGAGTGCGAAAGGCCGTTGTAGACTTTGCAGAAGGCGTGCCTTTCGTACCTGCATGGGACTGGCCCAAACTGCCGCTGCATATGTGACTATGCGTTCTATCACTGTGAGGTATAAGGTTTTTAGAATTCTTGAATTTAGCCCCCATTTGTGGCCCTGCATCCGTCTTAATATGTTAGCTATTGTTGTTGTTAAATAGGA
>KK118618.1:141590-176195 GCA_000611955.2 Stegodyphus mimosarum
TATTTAGAGTGCCCCCTGCCGCACGGACACTATACACTCACAAACATCCATGACTTGTCTGGGATTCAAGCCCGGGCCCGTCGGTAAAACAGCGTTGCTAAATATTATCACGATTGGGCGGCTAGACGTTTTCATATAGATAGATATATTTCCCAGAAATTAGCTTTCTGACCAATTCAAAAACCCATGTGAGTATTTAAAGATTTACGTGTGCATCCCGCGTATGAAAAGTAATACAAGTCCAATGTAACTTTATTCATCTGTAGGATTATAGCAACGTTTAGTCTATCATAGTTTTACTACACAAATAACATTTTTCTTTGAACTTTTGAAATAAATTTGATGAAATAACAAAAATAAAAAATAATTTTTAAATTAATACATAGTCATATAAAACTGAGTTTTGTCTGATATTTTGTGCTCCAAAACTTTATTTTCCTGACATCATAATCCATTTCCCTATTGTTTCATTTACTTTTATTTCCTTTCTAAACATTTATTTTCTTTAAGTAAATTATTCCTGAAAACATAGCGAAGACAATTTCTAACTCGCTAACCGTTTTTCATTACATCATTATACAAGTGAAAAATATTTACTGTAATTACTTTTACGGCATAGTTATTCTGGCACATTTTTCTAGTGTTAAGCTACCGTAATTTGGATGACGTTTAAGAATTTTCCGGTAAACTAAACTAATTAAAGTAATTTAAAAACCGATTTCCAATTTCTGAGAAACAAGGTAAAAAGAGTTTTCAAGCTTTATTTTTCTTGCCTTTTCCAATATATGTCGTTACGAGATTTAAAAAGTAACTATCTTAACGTAAACACAATAGATGTAATTTAAAGTATGAAAATTACTTACAACTTATTTAATACCTAGTTCTTAAACTGACTTTTTTCTTTAACTTTCAGAAAAATAAGCATATATAACATAGGAGGGAAAAAAATAACTTTTGCTACCGTTTAAAAAGAAATATGAGTTGGTTTTAAAAGAGATATAAAAGAAATTCTTATAAACTGGGAACCATTCCCAGTTATATGCTAAATTAAATACCTATTTAAACTGGATATGCGACAGGAATTTTTGAAAGGGTGGAATCCATTGAGTTCATATCAGAACTAGATATCCGTACCAATGGTAAATTAATAAATAGAGATGCAAACTGAAACTTAATATATGATAATCGATTTTGGAAGAATGGAATGTATTTTACAGAATGTATTGAATTTATAAGGTATTTCTCCCGCCTACACCATGGAGCCGCTTCTCAGCATGGCTTTATGGTGTAATAGATAGCATACTCGGCGCGCATTCGGTAGGTCCGAGATTCGAGTCCTGGTGAGAACATTGCTCATTTTTCAAAATACTGATTGCATTGAGATTAACCATTTATTTCCCTACGGTTTATTCGATTATGGCAAAGAACTCGAGGCTATCTGCCTAAGGGCACGGACGCCTTCATGGAGGACTTATAAGGTATTTCTCCCGCCTTCTTCGAATGCCTCTGTGGAGTAGTGGTCTACATGCTCGACGCGTAAACGAGAGGTCCGTGGTTCGATTCCAGGCGAAGGCGTTTCTCATTTTTCAGCTCTCCTACTTCTAAATAACCTAATGTCTCTACACTGGCGCCCGAACTAAAAAGGTGGTGGATGATTACTCTCCACCACCGCAATTTGACTATTGGGTCCCCAAAACCCCAGTCGCCCTTTAAAAGGGGGAGTATATAAAGTATTTCATGTCTCCTGCTCCGAAATAACCTAATGTCTCCACAGACTTTCTGAGGATAACTGGCTCGTATACACGTTACACATAGAAAAAAGAACAAAAACTCCCATGCAGCCAGCCGGTTCGCCGGATTCGTAACTCGGACTAAACTACCAGTGTTTAGCGACTTTACCGCTAATGGGTTTTCGTTCAGTTATTTTCCAATGGAACTTTTAAGTCCCAATTTCAAATAAAAAAAAGGAACGAAAAACTGCTAACATTTCTGTAAGTTTAATGTGAGATATTTCTCATGCATAAAGAAATAAAATAAAAAAATTTAAACTCTTTTTCGAAAAATAAAGTAAGTAATTTGACACATAAAGGGTTAAATAAAAACTAAACTTTAAGTACTTATACCGGATTGAATAGAGATGCAAAGGCATGATTTTTTTTTCTGAAAAGATGGAATCTAATGAGTTTATATAAGAACTAAGTTTCCGTAACTCAGCAAAATGGTTCAAATTTTCGAATTTCCAATTATAGGCTTAAAACATAGGACAGACTCAGATGATACCATAAATATATAATTTGTACAGATTTGGAAATTATAAGGTCCTAAACTACGATATTTAAAAATGCAAACAAACAGTGCCACGCCCTCCCTCTCGTAAGAGACATAAGTTTTCCACGTTTTTCACCATTCTTGCTCGCTGAAAAGAGCAAATCCTCTCTTTAATTTACCCCTATGGTTTATTTCCTTCTTTCTACAGTAGCCAAACTACATTTTTCCAATACATTTCTTTATTTTTCTGTTAGAAAACGTTTGCGAAAATGTACACATGGAAGAACTCAGAATCCAAATCAGGGTTTTAACCATTGTTTATGGGATCACTTAACTAAAACTGTTTTTGTCTCAATAACTACTTTGATAATACGTGTTTTACATGCGGTAATTTGTTTTAACGATGGGGTTATAACTCTCACAAACGTTCTAAAATATTTGGGACTTGAACCCGGCCATAATATGAAATATTCATTGAAACCAATTGATGAGGCTCAAGTTTGAGAAGCATCTTTAAGTTTCCGAAATCTCCCTAAATCAGGCAGAGTGAAAATTAAAATAAGGAAACAGAGAGCAATTGATGTAGAAATGTTAGGACAAAATTATTATGGTGCTGCAAGATTTTAAAATAGTACATTTTAATCATTGTGGGTAGGCATACAGTTTTTTGCCTTTTTCTCAAAATATAGTTTTTTAATACTTCGGTACATTTTTCTAAAACTCTATTTGAGGTAGAGTATTTAAAATTAGTTATACAACTAACTTGTTTCTTTAAAACTACTTTAAATTATAGATCTAAATTGAAAAAGGTTTAAAATAATGAAAACAATTTTCGTAAAATTATTAAAATTTTCCAAGTTTTTCAGCAAAATAAATTTCATTATATTTTCTTTAACCAACATAAAAATTGATTATTATTATTCTCAAATAGTATATTTTATTTTACCACACCGAATGTTAAGGGCATAAACCCAACAGGTGTTTAGAAATATATACCGAACAGACATATATTGTTAAAAAAATTTCATGTAGCTATGTAAAAAGTTAATTAGCTCTTTCAAACTAATTCATGCAGCTAATTATATTATTTTTTATTTAAATATAAGCTGAAACATACATATTTACAGTGGGAAAAAAATCTCAATTTTATCTGTATTTTTAAATAAAATATATATGTCGTTGAATCTTTTGAAAATACTGCTTCATTTCTCCTGTCGAGATGTTCCATGTACTCTTAATATCAGAATTTTTATATGAAATATTTAATTTTAATTATAACGTACTCTATTTTTAATGTATGATAGCGAAATAGTTCAGTCATTTCTATACAAATCTATAATGTAATGTGTGAAAAATATTTCCATATTAATTTCACGTTTTCTCACTATCTTAGATCTTATAATAATCACGTTTAGTATAACTTAATACCAGGATAATGCTATTTTACATGCATTACAACCGCATCTCTCTTAATCTAAGATTTACGTAAGTGCAGTAAAAGATTTAAAATTATTTTAATTTAATTTAAGCAGAGAAAGAGAGGAATTAAGGGTGTCTTTTAGATTTTTAATTACTTTATACACTTTCTAGTTATGTTATCCCTTTGCATCGGAAGGGTAAACAGCGGCTGTTTAATTAGTATGGTTAATTTGTAACAACCAAACTGTGGTTAATGAAGTTATTTTTTTTTAATTTTAATTTTCTGTGTTTTAAAGCCTGAAATATACTGTTACGTTAGATTTTAATATAGATTTAGATTAATACAATGCTCAAAGATTTTAGATTTTAATGTAATGCTCAAAAAGTTGTGGTCTCCGCTCAGAAGAATATTGTCAACTTTATTTAGTACATAACGTGTATCGTAACGAAACTCAGGCCATAATTCTTTTGTGAATGTTTATGGAGATCTCAAGTTCAGTCTGTATAAAACTGAGTTACATTAAAAGCAAAGGCATCTGGAAACCTCTCATTCGACCTCAGCTTGGATAAGGAAAGCTTGACTCTCGAAAGTTAGTTCAGGGATTCGAAATACCGCAGTTATTGAGCTACACAATGCCAAGATATCCTTTAGTTCAGGTCCGGAAACTCCAGCCACATGGCGGGCTTTCTAGCCACTGCTATCTTACTTTTTATAGGGGGAGGTAGAATGGGAACTCAACGTTTAATAGAATCACTAATCTCTATGGCCGAGAGAGGTGGCATAGGCATGGCTCGCGAGCCTCGTGCTGCTTCTAATTTATTTATTTATTCCTGAAAACTTTTTAACTTATTCGAAAATATTTTAACACTAAGCATTGCAACTTCTCGATCGCTAAATTAAAAAAAAGCAAAAATAATTATTTTGATGCTAAGCATTACATTTTTTTTTCATTAGTTGAACTGAAGTGGGCTAATACATGATTTAAACTTCATTTTTTGGCGGTTAACTATTGGGATTCTTTAAGGATTTATAATCCAGGTTATTCGATGTTTTTTGTTTCCCTCTTACAAATTATTCATTTTCACTACACCATAATTAGAGTTACAATAGAAATTTATCCTAATTATTTTTATTATAAATAATCAATGTTTAAAATTCGTAGTTCATTTAATTTCTTTACTTAGTCCATGTTAGGCTTAGCAATAGTATTTAGGTGTTGGGCAAGTTGAATTAATATATTTTCGTTTCAAAACTTTCGAATATATTGATGTTAAACTAATTTTATCTTCGTATTCAGCAGCTTATTCTGAAAATATGCCCTATTGCAAATAAATACTGTGTTTTGCAGCATTCCAAAAATCAATAATGTCTTATATATTTGGCAACGATGCTACAGGATCTATTTTCAAATCGTCAAATTTCATACAGTTTTTTATAATTGTGCTCACCTACAGTCCGTTTCTCTCATCGAAATTTTAATATCTAGATTTAATTTTATGTACTTCGTGCGCCAGACGTAGGGTTCTAAATTAATCTGTACAGACCGATTCAGAACTTTAATAAAAATAGCAATTTTATTTTATATATGTGTTAGCCAACCATATTTATAAACACATAAAAATAATTTTAAAATGTATTTCAGATATACTTTGAGATTACACGAGAAAAAAAATCATAATGATGTGACTTTGGCTATTAATTTAGAGGTTTTCAGTCTTTGTTTCGTTCAATTTATTGTTCGTTTCTTTACATCATGAGTCGGAGTATCATGCCCGTAATAAATTTTGTTACAAATTATGGAGTCCAGATAACACATAATAGCGTAAAGATATATTTAGTACACTAAACACAACCTACATTTTAGATTCGTTATATTTATTAAATATAATATTACTAGTTATATATTTATTAATGTATACATTTTTATTATATTTATTAACATAAGTAAGAAATTTTTAACTGCTCTTGCAGTAATGTTCTCCCCTGACTGACAATTGAAGAGGTTTTCGAGTTTTACTCTTTTTTTTCCAATGGCAGATTATGAACAGTTACAGCAAAGAACAAAAAAACGTAAAATACAATGTAAAATGCAACACACAATTTAATGCAACACAATGTAAAAAAAAGGCTACAACAGAATCCATTCTTGCCTCCCAGTAACGGTCGGCGAGATAAGTCTTGCGCAGAGCAGGACAGGGGGATAGATGTGCGGCATCCATCACCTCCCCAGAGCTGCACAGAGTGCATATCGGAGAACGAACAATTTTGAATCTATGAAGATGATATTGTAGGTAGTTATGTCGGGTGGCAAGGCGGAATTCAGCGACCGTTCTACGCCTTGGGCCATTACGCAATTTCGGGATAGCATTCTTCCAAGACTTAGAAACACGATGTTAGAGATCTTGCTGAGCACGTTTTTTGAAAGATCTTTGAGGAAGATCCCTAACACTATGGAAAGACAAATGACGAGAAATATTCTGCATGATTAAAGCACTCCTCTTTGCCAAGAAGTCGGCTTTCTCGTTACCCGGAACCCCACAGTGGGCAGGAACCCACTGCAGGACTATAGGTTTTTCAAGTGAAGCCAGGTTTTGTACATAATGTCGACAATCCAATATGTCCTGTGATATGGGATTTTTATCTGAAACGATAGCCAACAGAGCAGCTCTGGAATCACTGAGTATAACAGGTCTTGTGAATTTTTCCAAGTGGCATCGCAGCTGGTACAGAGCTGTGAGAATCGCAGCAATTTCACCGTTAAACGCAGAACTTCGGCCCACAGGGATGTAGAAAGAAGTATTTTGGAGAAAACTCCGGCACCTGCGTTACGGCCATCAGACAGGAGGGATCCATTAGTAAAGATCCGAAGCCACTCTGGCGCAGGGTAAAAAATATTTAATACTTCAAAAGTGAGGACCCTAAAAAAATAGACGGATCCGTGTTACTTTTGGTTGTTTTGTCTCAGGTCAAAATTAATTTTCAAATTTATTGCATTTTGTAGTGGAACAAGTAATTCTGGTTCATTCGTTAAACCAAGTGAATTTTTTATCTGAAAAACTCTCTGTAGAAAGCCCATCTGGGTTTTTAAATTTCTAGTAAGATCTTGATTGACTTCATTCCTTAGCGAAAGACATCCAGAAACTCTAATGATATTTTCCCAGAGAATTAAGACCTTCTCTTGAATTACGGTTCTTAAGTTACACCAGTTAATATAAACAAGGCGTCAATCGGGGTGGTTTTCACGGCTCCAGAAACAATACGTAAACACTGATTTTGGATTTTTCTAGAGTACATTTTCCACGGCCACAACAAGTGGTTCACAGTAGTAACTCAGAAGAGGAAGGATAAATGAATGATACGTATGGAGCAGGGTTTGTCTAGTGCAACCCATCTTGTCCCAGCAAGGTGTTTAAGGACACTGAGTCTCTTCTTAGGACGGTTGGACAAGTCCTCTACATGTTGCTTCCATGTTAGTTTGAGGTCAAACGTCACACCCAAATACTTAAATTTATCGCAACAGTTCATTTGGGTACCCTTATACGTCAGCTGAAGATCTAGAGATTGGCTCATAAGTGAGAACGTCAGGCAGTGTGATTTATTTAATTTCATCTGCATATTATTAGTATCACACTAAACTTCCAAAGCATTCAAGGCAGCAGAGAGTTTAGTCTCTATGTTTCTCACTTCACTTTCGTTTTGAGAAACTGTCCAGAAAAACCAAATAATCAGCGTATAAGAGGCACTTGACGCCAGAAATCTCTCGTATTTTATAAATCAAATCATTAATATAGATGTTAAAAAGGGAAGAGCTACTAACAGCTCCCTGTGGGAGACCTGTTTTTAAGATCTTCTATTTCGATCTTCTATTCGATATTCTATTTCGAGAGTTGAAACCTGACTCTGAAGAAGTGTTGGCACAGAAAGCCTCTAATCCGATTAAAAACATTTGCTGTAATGCCTAGCACCGACAATTTGAGTAGGAGGCACTCCCGCTATACTTTGTCGTAGGCAGACTTGAGGTCAATAAAAATTGCGGTCAGGACCTGCGTATTATGCAGGGTGTCTCTGACATATTGACTCAGGAGGGTAACATATTCGTTAGTAGATCTGGAACTTCTAAATCCCGCCTGCTCCTCGTCAAAACATCCGCAAGTTTCTAAGTAATAATTAAGTCTTCTTACAATTATTTTCTCCATAGCCGTCCCCATAATAGTAGTAAAAATATTAGTAACTATAGACCAATATTTTACTGTATCAGTAAAAGACCAATATTTTACTGTATCAGTAAAAACTGAATCAGTAAAAGATTCAAATTTCGACTGCAGAAGTGTAGTTTTTTGCATAACTCTGGACGAATGTATTTTTGCTCACATGTTTTTGTTATTAGCTCTATAGAAATGCTGTGCAAAAGCATTCACTATAAAAGAATCCGAAGAAAGTTTATCTTTGATTGTAAAGGTTTGTTTAGGTGAGCCAGCAGGATCATTCATTAGGTTGCCCACAAATTTAAACGTTCTTTTACTATCAGTTTGGTAATTTATTTTTGAAATAAATTCATTAAATGAGGTTCATTTACTGGCAATAAGGACCTTCCTAAAGTATGCAGAATGTTTTCTCCAAGCCTGAACATCGCAGGGTCGGGAGGTCAACTCTGCCTTTCTTCTAAGCCTGTCTCTCTTAGCTTTCAGGAAGGTCAGTCCATCTGTCCAGAAGTATTTATTTTTCTTTTGCCTTCCTCTATGGATGGACTTTTTAGCACAAGATATCACTGTGTCCTTGATAATTCTTTAAACTTTATTAAGATTATTTATTATTTAATGGTGATTAATTCACATTTAAAGGCAAAGTTATAAGGTACTTTCTCTTTCATTTCTGCATACCTTCGTGGTGTAACATTAGCACAGTCGGCGCGCTTTCGAGAGGTCCAGGTTCGACTCAGGGTTAGGGTATTACTTATTTTTCCTACCTCCTGCTTCAAAATAAGCTAAGGACTCTACAGTGGCAACCGAACTAAAAAAGATGGTGGATTATGGTTATTCACCACCAGGATTTGGCGACTGTGTACGCTAATTCCCAGTCGCCTTTTATAGGTGGAGTATATAAGGTATTTTCTCCCTCCTTTTTGCATGCCTTCTTGTGTAACGGTAGCACATTCGGCGCGTTTTCGAAAGGTCCAGGTTCGAATCCCCGCGAGGGCAATGTTCATTTTTCATGTACTTCTGCTTCAAAATAACCTAATTACTCTTAATTAAGTATTTATAATTTTGTTATGCTTTTGATACGTTTAATTTGTAAAGCACTTTCATTAAATATCTAAAAATGAATTTGAATTCGTATTTGAAGGTCCGTGTAATCTTGCAAAAATTCTAGAGTATAAGGAAATTTTAAAACATGATTAAGCATTAAAACATACAAGTTAAAAGGAAAATATTAAAAAATAAAATTAATGAATTTAATAAAAAATCGCTTTTATATCATTTGCCATTAAACGATGTTCTTTCTTTCAAACGTTGCTCAGAATCCCTCCCTTTTGGTTAACGAGAAAGGTTACATTATTCAAAGCCACACATTCTGACATTAATGATAATTCCACATGAAATATGTAAAGTACAGAAAAAACACTTACCTCGAAAAGGAGTTCTGATGTCATAGTTATGAGGCAAACAGCAAGATCCCCAATAGCTAAATTGAGAATGAAGATATTAACTCTTGACGATCTCTTTCGATATCTTGATCGAGATAACACCAGAACTATGATCGTATTACCCACTAAAGTTGCAGTCATGATGATAGCCAACGTCACAACCCGTTGGATAAGTTCTGCATTCCAGACAGCACCTTCAGGGTAGACAGTGACATTATGGTATGGGCTAACGATGCCACCCCCGTCATGCCCTGCGGACAGTGAATTATTGAAGTAATTAATGTTATCTTCAGTAGAAGATGGAATCATAATAAGCGCGGTGATCATAATCCAAGTGGCGCTTTTGTAAAGCACGCGACCGTTTCCACTCATGTTGGAGGGAGAATAGGCCAGCATGGCATAGTGGAAGCTTCTTGTTGAAAGTTGCACAAAGAAAAATATTGCCTGTTATGATTATTGATGAATGATGACAAAATAAACGTTTTCTTATTTTCTGAAGTGAATAATATAGGAAAGAAACTAAAGAAAATTGTCATTTTTCAGTCTAACTAAATTCATGTTTCAGAAGCTGTTAAGTAAATAAAAATTTTTTCCTTATATTTTATACATTAATCTATTACATTACCTCCTAAAGCTCTTAAAAATGGTAACGAAATATATCCTTGTGCAGAGGGAGGATGTATGAACACAGAAATTCAGAACTATACTAATAGAGAAAACAGTATTGCTATTTGTAGCACTAAAGGCCTATTAATAAGTAGAGTGCTATTAACGATTAGACCTGGCCATTACTTAAATGGCATCATAATTCAAAAGCTCATCCAATCTATTAATCTTCTTCATAAAATATAGCTCAACAGATTAATATATTTTTTCTTTTTTCATTTATCGCAGTAGATACTCTTTTATAACGTCATGAACCCTATGAAGATCTTCTACCGTCATGCTAATTACGCATAATCATTGAACAGCAGTAATAGTTCTTATTATGCTAATTATATATTATACAACTGTTTCTTTTACGGAATGTTTATTTTCTGTATCTAATTTCATCGTTTAAAAATACTGAGATTTTTAGCACTGCAGATATAGTTTACCTTTGTATAAAAGTCTTTGAAAGCTGAACGCTCACTGACTCAAAATTGTATTTTATATATTACTTGTGAAATATCTTTTACATACTGAAGCTTGATAACATCCATAAAAGTCTGATCTAATGAAATGAATATACCCTGGTAATAATTACTTATTATCTAACATGCTTCCAATTTTTTAGCTGATAACAATGTAACACATATCACTCGAAATATAATTTCTGACTTATAAATATACTTGACTTGTTCTATATACAAGGATTTAATGAATCGGCTTCAGTATCAATGATGAGTTTTACGATAATTAAAGATTCATCCATCAAATTTAAATAATTATGATATGTGATGCATATGGGAGAGCTTTGGAAAGTAGTAATGGCACTATACATCATAATTTAAAATGCTATATGACAGGATAAAACTCAGGAGATAGTGAGAGCTAAAGTGATCTAGAAATACTTAATCGACAAGCAATTAAGTTTTGTAATCCTTGTTTCATTCAGAAACTTAAGTGGTGTTTTATAAGATTCTCAAGTTTTATCATGATGAAACATTTATGCGTTTTCTTTTATTTTCTGTCTGTTGTTTGTTATTTTTTATAGTTGATATTCAGCATATAGCAAATTTTATTATCTCACACGGCAATGCTATCATATTTGGGATAAAAATAGTTTACACGGACTTAATAAACACAATTCATTTCTTGAGAATTTTCTTCAGATTTTCATTATTTCCGTGTACAGTTCTTGCTAATTAAGTTGGAAAAAACTAATTTTGTTACTTTTAAAAAGTTTACCTAAAAATATAAAGATCATAACAATCCTTTATTTCTTTATTTTATAATCAAGGAATTAAGTAAAGTTGTTTTTTGTTAAAAGATGAGAATTGCAGTTAAAATGTTGATCATAGTTTCACAAATATATTGTTTCTATAAAAAGTTTCTTGTTTTATAGGAGCACAAAGAAGGATTCGGCAACAACTAAAATACTGTAGATTTATCAGGTGCAACAATTTTTATAATTAAGAGAAGAGATGTTCAAGAATCATACGTCTGTAGAAGAATGCAGCAATATTAGCCGTGCGAACCAACAAAAATGAAATTGAAGCCAGTCCATTGCTCTTTGTTTCTTTCAAGCATCAAATCTGGGTGTCCTTTAATCTTATCAAAAACTAACTTGCAGATGATTCGTAACGTGCTGAATCTGTGAAAAAAGTAAAAAATGAAAGAAATTATTTAGTTCATAATTCGGTTATTTTAAATAAAACATTCAAGAACAGCAATAGTCAAAACATTTCAGAATTTTCAGAGACTGGATAAATAAATATATTCTGATTTACAGGCAGTATTTATAAAACTAAAATTTAAGGCAGAATTTAAAAAGTTTGAATACGTTTTTATACATTAGATCTAGCAAATGCGTGATTTAAATCAGAATCTTTAAAAAATAAACCCTTATTCTATATAAATATAAACACACAAAATTTCAAGATAAACAATGAGATTTTGAAAGGTGTTACAATAGTGTTTAAAAACCCCTTGTTTAAGAATGCAACAGAAAATTATAATTTACAAATAAAAGCAGAAGTAATAAAAAAGTCTGAAAGTTATCAGATTTCATATTACGCCCCTAAAAGGAGCGTTTTTTAACGTTTTGTTTGTTATTTATTAAATATCATGTTCTTCGCACTTAAATTACACAAAATACAATTGAACAGAAATATCACAAAATATTTAAAAACAGTATATCTCAAGAATTTCCTACAGACAGTCTCACGTGTTGGAGATATTTTTTTCCTATAGTGTTGCCATTGTTCGCTTGAAACTCGTTGAGTTTGTAAATCAAAAACCCGTTAAAGATTTACAAAATGGGAAGTACATAATAAAACAAATTCGAAATTCAAAATTCGGGCTTCCAGGTGCCCATGTTCAGAAGGTGGATTACGTTATTCAAAATTTGATGGCTCTAAGTTCCGTCATTTTTTTATAATGTGAGAACATAACTACATTTATGCGCATTATCCTTTATTTATTTTTCTTAAATAATACAGGGCGATAATATTTGGTGGCAATAATTTGAAAAGTGATTCAGCCTTTTACAGTAATTCAATGCAAAATGCCATTTCAAGACTAACAGTCCTTCTGAACTAACGCTGCCTCGGGGTAAAATTTTGATGCCTATTTATTACATATAATACGTACTTTTTAATAATTTAGAACGTATTTTTATTAGCAAAGTATTTTTACGCAAAATTTTAAATTTTAAAAGAATTTAAATATGAGTTCGTGTTATTTATAATTTCGTGTTATGCATACATTATTCCTGATTTGTGACTTACACATGTGCGCATTAAACTCACAAAAATTATTTGAAGCAGGCATTATGCAGGTTTCCGAAATTTTCGTATTCTTAAGATGATCTGGATTTATAGCAGCCAGATGTTTGGATTTTATATTCTACTTAGCACTGAAAGAGTTTTAAAGGAATAATGCAGTGTGACAACAAATAATTATCTGCGTTTTTGTGAAGTCGAATAAATTTTTAAGTGATAACTTTAAAATACAGCCTCCATAAGAAAGTATGGAAATGGAGATGTTCAAAGTTTTGCCCATTCTGAACTTTGAAGTATATTTTTTTTTGTATACAGTGCTTAAAATCAGCAATATATTTCCTTTAATATTTACATTATATGACAATTAAAATAGAAGGAAAAAACCGCAGGAAATACCTCGCGTTTTCTCTTCACTGTTAAAACAGAAGTAAATATGTAAAATTAATAAAATATAATATCTGTATTTAATCCGAGTACTTAATAAGTGTTTATTACACAAACATATTATTAGCAGAAAATATTGCCAACAATAAAGCTATTATCTTTAGTGTTATGACGAAGAAAGTTCATTGCTAACAATAAATTTATTTCTTACAGTGAAACGTTACTAGTAATGAAACTATTACTTTGTAGAGACATTAGGTTATTTAGAAGCAGGAGACATGAAAATTGAGCAATGCCCTCGCCGGGATTCGAATCTCGGACTTCTCGAATACGCGCCTAGTGTGCTGCGAAATACGAAGCCATGCTAAGAAGGCGGAAGAAATACCTTGCATACTTCCCCCTTTTAAAGGGCGACTGAGGATTAAGGGATCCAAAGGCCATATCCAGTTGGTAGAAAATTATCACCCACCACCTTTTCTAATTCGGGGGCGCAGTATAAACATTAGGTTATTTCGAAGCAGGAGTCATGGAAAATTAGCAATGCCCTCGTCAGGACTCGAAATTGAACCTCTCGAATATGCGCAGAGTGTGCTGGTCATTACACCACGAAGGCGTGCTAAGAAGGCGGGAGAAATACCTTATAATTTCATTATTACATATATTATTTCCTTCATCAAACAACATTAGCTAATCATTCTATATAAAAAAGCTCATTTATGAGTTAAGAAACTATTAAACTAATTAAAATATACTTTTAATATTTCTGTATTAGCCTCCCAAACGGGGAAGTGGTTAGTGACGGTATGGGCCTCATTGGAATCCCGAAGAAGACATGGATGCGGATTACCTATTTTTTCATAGGAAGTAACGGTGACCACCTGTTATTCTTCCCTATAATAAAATAACCACCGCTTCTGTCCTTAGTAGCAGCCCAAGCTTAAAATGGCTGGTACCCGCCATTAAAAAATAGCCATTTATTACACTTATTATTATGAAAAATTTTGTGATTTTAGATGTTTATTAAGAGTGCTTTTGCTTTGTCCTACTAAGTTTACCTCAACTTGGTGAGGGGATGGCAATGAGCAGAATGGACGAAGTACGTTGAGAATTTCTCCTGGTAGGCTCAGTCTTGGCGTGAGGGCCCAAGCTGTACTTCTCTCCTTTTTCCGTGAACGAAACAGTACTACAAACCTGACCTTTTTGGAGATCTGCTTAAGAGTTAAATCTACTCTGGCCTCTTCCTGGCATTCTCCTCCAGCTCATGATTGGTACTTTGGCCGGCAGCCGCGAGATGCTATTGCTTTCAGAAGTAATCGCGCTCAACAGATTACTTTGACGAGACTTCTAAGTGGACACTTAAAATGCCTTACATTTAACAGGGGAAATAAGATCTATCCCATCTGTTGGAAATCTAATACTGATTCTCCTACTCCTGAATACTGGAAATTTCGGGTAATTTTTCTGGATGTAGTAAAACAAAAGTGATTGTTAACCCTTAATAATAGAAAGGTACTCTACTTCTACACCAAATTTCATCAGTAAACCCATTACCACGCAGACATATCAGACTAGTTTTGTCATTGCAAAATTTCATCAGAGGCAGTCGCTGTATTAGGCAATTTTTTTGTAGGATAGAGTTCCACCTCGCATTGGCCTATCGATACAGCGGCTGTTACACGATCACTTTACAGAACAAAAGTAACTTTCTTTCCACTAGCATGGCCGCTTCGCCCCCCCCCCGCAGATCTAAACCCATGTGACTCTTTCCTGTCAGGTTATTTAAAGTCCATCTTGATAGAGTATAAAGGACAACATAGCACGGGATATGCTGATCACTCCTGGGGACATGTCACGTTCGGTCATCGAGAATATTGTGTACAGAATGCAACGGGTAATCTACGAGAAGGTGGTTACATTGTAAGAAATCTATGCCCTCGCCGAGAAAGCGGTATATTGAATAAAGTGCGTATGTATTACGCACTGAATTATCATCACTGTAACCCTTTGGACAATTCATTTACTGCACTAAAGCGGTGTTACATTGAAATTGCTTCTTTGTTACTGACTTGTTTAGTTCTCAGGTGTGTAGATTCCAAATTGCCCCTATTGACAAATTTTGAGAATATTTGTTTTCACGGAACCTTTTTGCTATGTCGTCGTTAGTGCTTCTACCAAATTTGCTGACATTCCAGGTCCGGCTACAGATGACTCTACTCAGAAATAAATGTCGTTTTAAAAAACTATTAAAACTAACTAATCTTTTACTATATAGTTTTAAAAACCTGCACATATATATATACAAGTCGTTTGTTTATGTATATATAGAGATAGATAGATAGATAGATAGATAGATGAAATAAATATAACTTAATAATTCTTTTTTCGCCTCGCTGTTCTTACACCTGCTTTAAACTAAACTAAATTTCAGTTCCTTTTTTGACTTCTGAATTTCATGATTATTTAATTATTGTATGATTAAAAGGAATATATAAGGAGATTCAAAATGTTCCGAATTCAAATGACATTATTATTAGCCCAAATGGGCGTTAGCTTAGAAGGGCTATTAGTCCAAAAATGGCATTTTGGGTCCAATCACTTTAGTGCGAAACGCTTTTTAAATTGTTGCCATCAAATATTATCGCACTGTATTATATTTAAGGAAACTAAATAATGAAAATTCTACATGAATGTATGTATGTTTATCGAACTGTGAAAAAAGCAACGGTACCTAGGTTCCTCAAATTTTGAATAATGTAGTTCTCCACCCGAACATGGGGACCTGGAAGACCCCACCTTGAATTTCGAATTTGTTTCATTGTCTTTTTCATATTTTGTTAAACTTTAACGACTTCTCAAGAATAAAGAAATTAAATTTCAAGAAAAATTCAAGAATTTCAAAGCAAGCAGTGGCAACAATCTAAGGAATAAAACATTTTTATCTCCAGCGCGTACGACTCTCTATCAGAAATTCTAAAGACATAGGTTGTTTTTAAATATATCTAGCACAATGTGGCATTAGCCAAAATGCTCTCGAAACGTGTTCGTGTCTATAAATGAAAACAACGCCTGTTTGTGTTTAATTTACAATCTGAAAGCTGTCAGATTTTATTCATATGTTTTTAATTTACGAAATGAAAAGAAAATTTTTCTTGTTATCTAAAGTATTTTATTTTAGCCCAATAACTTTAAATTACATAACCAATGGAACGTTGATATTTATATTCTTGCCATTCATAAATATTCCAACGTAAACTTTATTATCATCTCTGCAGTAACACAAACGGGAGTTTTGAAATCGTTTATGCTTGTAACAATACAGCATCTTAAACAAACTCCGAATGAATAAAGTTGTCCATGAATAAAATATATGACCTAGATGTTTAATTATGAAAATTAGCTATCATACTGTTACGGATTTTCTATTTATTTAGCTATTTTTCGTAGAATTGTAATTAAAATTGTCTTATTTCCCCGTGCAATGCAACAAGAGACTTATATGAAGAGAAAGCTACGCCGGAGAAGTAAAAATATAAGAGCGCGTGCATTTAATATTTAATAAATATATATCTCGTAATTATACGTACTCGTCCATACTATTTTGCTATCCAGAAAAATGGGGAAAATAGATTTTACGAGAATATTCTCGCGCTTAATTAAAAAGCTTATAAAAGCCAGATTAAAACATCTTAGCCCAGTAGTTGTTGTTAAGTGTACTCTAGTTGTTTACTTAGTGCTGTTATTGATTGTAGCGAAATCGCGGTGAGATCGAATTAACTTTCTCTGTTTTGAATTGAGTTCTGTTTAAGGTTCTAGTATTTCAAAATATAACTACTGTAAAATATTATGATATTGCACGAATATCTCTGAGGAAATATTTCAGCATTTGTTTTATTTCTTGCCAAAAGAATTTCTTGCGAATTTTATTAGCATTTTAAAGACTTGTGCATTCAATCCATTACGAAACCGTACTCACGCAACAATACTGTGAATTAATTCAGCAGAGAAGTATTTCTTTAAATAAACAAAAGGAACACTTTGATGATATTCAAAAACTCGTATTGGAGGGGGGGAAGAAAACTTCTTCCTCATTTGATCTACATTAAATTACTATATGCTTAATAGATACTTAATTCATCTGAAAAAATGAAGTCAATAATTTTTGTATCCCTCCTGTAAATAGTATAAAACTATGAGGTTTAAAATGCACACTGGTGGTCAAAATTAAAGGATAATGACAAAAAATATGTTCACTAAGTCAGTGTTGCAACCAATGCCCAATTCTGTATTTACTTATGTTAATTAAATACAAATGAACACAATTTGCACTTCCGAGCACACCTTAGTGCCGGAAATATGAAAATTCGGTGACTGACAACGTGTGGATGTATGTTGCAGTTCCATTCTGTAATGTTGATTAAAGTGAATATGATTTATGAGAGTGAAGAGTATTTTGTAGTTACGGCTCAAAGGCGTCATTTATGTGAAGATCAAAAGTGGCGAATAACTGGTAGAATCGAGGGAGGTCAAACACACATGGAGATCACTCAAGATTTAAATATCCCTGAAGTGTCATATCAAGAGTTTGAAGCTGTTTTTAAGCACTGGATTAGTTGATGGACAGCTTGGCCACCAACAGCAATAACTCCATCAAAAGGCCATTTTCTATCGTTGTCGGCTAGAAGAAACCTCAAAGCGACTACAAGAAATTTGATTTTAGACTTTTAGGCTGCCACAGGAACTAAAATTAATTATTCTACTGCTGCACGAAGGGTTAAAGAGGTTGGACTGTGTGCGAGGAAATCAATGGTTTGTGTCCCACCTAGCCCAGCTTCCAGGGGGTCCGTTTAAACTGGTGCCGCCGTCATGTTCAATGAAGCCAAGACGACTGGGCAAGAGTATTTATTGTTTACTGACGAGTTCAGCTATAGTCCCCAACAGCACGGCGGCGTTGTTGCCGTATTACAAACCTGTCACACTATAACCATTCCAGTATCATAGTGAATTTGTAGGCATGGCATAATGTCCGCTTCTTGTGACACTGTGACGTTTATGTGATGTTACACCGTGATGTTAATGTGAAGTCACACTGCGACATTCATGTGACGTCAAATTGTGACTTTGATATAACATCTTAGAGTGACATGAATGTAACATATAAAATCGCATGAATGCAACATCACTAAACATATGAATGCATATCACAAAACACTGCGTTTGAAATGACTAGTATAATATCGCAGTTCTCCTGTTTTAGAGAACTGCTTTGGTAAAACAGATAAAAACAACAATGTTTATTAATCCACTAAGAAGTTATACTCTTCAAGGAATTAAAATATTTTTATAATATTCGAAATTGTTAAATTATTGAAAATATTCATTATAATCATATGAAATTTTCTCATCGTACTAAGGTTGCATCCTATTAGGGTTATATAACTGCGATTCATTTTTAATTTATTTCATATCTGTATAAAACGCAGTGTAACTGCAAATACAGAACGTACTGTATATAATCCAAAAATTATCATATGATCATTTTTTAAGCATATTACATCGGAAATACGTTTGAAAATTACATGTCCAGGAGCTACATAATTTTGCTTTCTTTCTTTAGAAATTAGTATTTATAGACACTTCATATTTTCAAAAATTTCTGAATTGGATTAAAAGTCTGGGTTGTTATTATAGCTTATTAAAAATCTAACTACATGCTTAATTTAAAAGCTTTTTTTTACTAATTAGAAATATTTAGAAAAACTCTATTTGGCTTCCAATATTTTTTCTAATTGTTTGTCTTTTAGTACTGCTTTTTCTCTCTTCCTATTTGCTTTTTCCTCTATAAAAGAACTAAATTATTACATTTGATAATTAGTTGAAAGAAAAGCCGTTTTAGTATTATATTCACAGGATATTTATCTATTTGATTAATTTCTTCTGCAATGAAATGTTTCGGTTTGAATAAAAAGCCGTATGGACAAAAATTCAACAAAATCTTTTAATACAATCTTAGTCTTCAAATTAACGATTTGTTACTTAATCAGTAATATTGAACGAATATTTATGGGTACAAAAATCAGTAGATTGAAACGTGGCTCTGGGAAATAAATTACGGGAAATTTATATATAATGCATTCTCTTTCACCACTGTTTTCCCATTGATAAATTACAATTTTAGGCGATCTTTGAACTATAAATTTAAAATAATTTTTTTCTGCTACAGAGCTTCAAAATATTTAATTGTATCAAGTAGGAATGTTTTATAATTTGATTCATTAGCTGATTGATGTGAATAATTTATTTCAAATATTTCTGCATTCCCTAAACAAGGCATTTTGCTGCCCTCTTAACAATTAAACTTAAAATTTATTGCAGTTTTGTACAGATTATTTTGCAAAGGTATAATAAATTTGTATGAATTAATAATTATAGTTCATCAAACAATTATTGTTACCAAAACAGAATTACGCAGAATCTATTATATTCGCTTCTAAGAGCATAGGCTGTACTATAATCTTCATAGCAATGCTTAAGTACTGTTAATAGCTGAACAGAATGTAACTCAGCTGTCTATATGACAAACTTCATTAAGTTCCATATTTGAATCAACACATATGGGGGTGAATACTTATTGTATACTGATGTGAATGATAACAATAATAATTAATATATAATAATTAAATTGATATTAAAAGATATTATTAAGAATGCATTAATAATGAAACGATTAATAATCAAGAAAAATACCAGAGATGCATGAGCATTGTAGAAGCATGAGAAAATCAAGGAAACTTCTTTGCTATCAAAAAATTTCTGCAAATATAGAATGACATCAACAACATTTTTTAACTGGGTTATTTGGAATAATTTTAATAGGATTTTACAAAGCAGATGAGGATTCGAAAAACATATCTTAAGGTAAAGCTGAGGTAACATGACATACACGCTTTCTTACTATTCTTCTCGTTTATCATAAGTATAAAAACAGAGGACTTTCTACTCTTTTCATTTATCATAAGTATAAAACGTGTTACTCGAAATAAAGACATCCAGAATCCTAGTTACGAGGATTATTTATTATTTCTTTATACTTCCAAATTAATTTCGTTTTTATATAATTGCTGTTTTTACTTTGCTTTAAATATTATGAAGGTATGATATTTTACAATGCATATTATTAAAAAACCTTTAATCAAAATGACTCTGTCCAACACAGAGCCGTATCGTTTTGACTTGCTTGTAATGGGGTGAAAATACTTCCCAAATAAGGATATGAAAGGTAGTATCCTTTAATTTATCCCTTAAAAGTATTTATGAGAAGCAATTATGAGATTAGTTTCAGATATTAAAATCTAATGGCATTTCCCTGATACTGTACAGGTTGACTTTTTTTAAAGTATTCATTTGATTTTCTTTATTAAAATTAACTGTAAACTGTCAAAATGATGTTCATACAATATTTTAGTATTGTTTTTATTATCTTATTACTAGACGCGAATTGAAGAAACATTTTCGTAGCATACTTTTAATTCAAGAGAAATAGAATATACGATATTTTTAACATAAAAATTTGTGTTTTATTTATATTTAGCTCGGTGAATATAAAAACACGTTTATGTCTTTCATTTTAGAATCCACTCAATTAAAACTTAATTTCGTTTCTTTATTTTAGTTCAAATAAAAATTGGCTGTATTTATGAAAATAAAAGTAATTCCACTAGTTAATTTTCTCGGATAAAAAGCGTATTTTATATTGTATTACGGGCGAAAAGTGATTTCATTTTTCAAGTACATAAATTTACAGCTTTCGTTAAAATAAAAAATAACAAAAATACTAAACTCCTTCTGTTACATTAAAAGAAATATTTGTTTATCCTACAGTAAAAGGTAACGCAATTATTCGGAGTTTTCAAACACTTCGCTTGACACTTCAAGTATTATCTTTTTTCTTTAATCAAATTTCTGACAGAAATTTATTTGTTTATTTGAATGGCAAAGCGCATGACGTCTGCCAAAATAAAAATATGAAAATGAATTTATTAAAATATTAATTCCGTGAAATTATATTTTCCCTTAAAATCAGCTTTTTTTCTGCTGGATGATGGTAAAGGTTTCACTTTAATGAATCAACGTTTTATAATATTCCAATTTCCAACTATATCTTTGAAATTTTTAAATTCTTTTACGAAATATTTGTTTCTTGATTTTCCTAAACTTTTTAAACACGTTTCGGAAATTAATATCTTTTCATTGTCCATTTCTGCAAATGATATATCAAAGCCAGATGCGATTAGTCTAGATAATTAAATTAGACGTAATTAGAGGGTTAGATGTAATTTTTAAATTTAATGACAAAATTAAGTATCATATTTTGAGAAGTGAAATACATTTATTTAAAATAAAAATATTACTGGGGATAAAGTTTGTCGATGTGGCTTAATTATACATTTCATTTATAGTAATTTTAATTCCATTTATAAATGCTTTTACAATGCTAAAACGCAGTTTTAAATTCAATTTCTTTATAAATCGAAATAACTTGTATTTTTGGACACGAATTAATATTAATTTACGCTCTTTTGTTGCAAGTCAGATTTTAACGGCTTTCATATAGAAGTACCGATGAAATGCAATTTTCTTATTTTCATATTGTTATCTTTTAAATAATTAATGTGTCTATTAAAAAATTAATATCATAATTATATGGCTTTAATCTTTCAATTAAGAAATACTCTTGCGTGGCTGTTTTTCATGGTTTTTTTAATATCCAACGTGAATACGAGCCAGTTGCCTTTAAAAAGCCCTTCACAAAGGCATTCCTACTCTTAGGTAGGCAAGCTTGTAGGTTTTTACATATCCAAATAACCTAATCTAAACTAAGGAATATTTTTTTCTCTAACTAAATCTCTTATTAAGGAAATTGGGTTACTTTGAAAATAAAATTTAAATATATTATATGTGGAAATATTCATAATTTAACGCAACAAAAGATCTAATATGATAAATTTTAGAAATAATCTTTTGATAAAGTTTATCAAAAGGAAACATGTGAAAACGTTGAGCGTTGTAAAGCAATTTACCATTTCTAAAATTATAACAATTAAAAATTTTATTATATATAACTAGAACCTGGTTACAGAAATATGGTATCATTCGTAATGTTACGGAAATATTGTATCATCTGCAATATGACGCAAAGTAATATGTATGGAAATAATTAATTAATTTGTGAAATTAAGTCTGAAAAACAGCAGAGAATTATGCACAATACTGCAATAAAAATTATAAAATAAATTCCTTTTCATATTGTATTTTAATATTAAAAGCAGTAGTAATTGAATTATATCTACCAAACAAAACTGACTTCCTGAATTAAAATTTCTAAGCAGTGAGACAATAAGAGTAAATTTTTGATGATGTCCTTGCATCCACACGTTTGGTAATACAAATTAAAGTACATCGATTGTAAATTCATTATTTCATTGTCTTTATTATTACATATTAATTATACTGATATCATTCACATTAATGTGCAATAAACAGAGCTTACCTGAAAATTTAACACTGATGAGATATAAGCTAGCAAGAAGGAACAGAACTAAAAACAGTAAATCCTCGGAAAAAAAAATCCCTCGCTATGCTAAACTCTTTGGTCAGTCTCTCTTGATAACACTAGATACGGTATAATTGCGTATTAAGTCACCACAAAATATAGTTCCACGATTTCTAAGTATCACGTCATTTAAAACAAGCTATAGACTGTCAATATTTTTAATAAAAAAGAAAAAACTAAAAACAAGCTATAAACTGTGAATATTTTTAATAAAACAGAAACTAAAATTGCAAGGTATTAGCGTAAAAAATAATTTATTTCGAAAGGTTTATTGAAATATTTATCAATGAATCAGGAGAGTAAATTAATCATGCAAGAATACCTCCTGTTAAAGAAGAATTATGTGAGTAAGGTCAGCGTGGGGGAGACTGAGAAATTTCTTGTGGCCATATTAAATGCTTGCTGTGACGCGTATGTGACAACCGTGCGACATTCACATCCACATCCCAATGACACCATCTCTGCGACTTCGTATTGCGGTCACAAATGAAATGTGACGAGAATGTAACATTGGGACGTCACAGTAACATCACAGCAGCTAAATGTGCTACATAAGGTATAAACAGTGATTCTATACGTTTTTTTTATCTGGGAGAGACAGAAACACGCAACTTGCCTTCCCTTGCCCGTCAAATATTCCGTTTCCGCGACGGCAGTTTAATGGTTTGTGGAGGAATCATGACAAATGACAGCTACTAGCTTCACAGCTTTCAAGGAGGTTCGATAACCACTCGGAGATATGTGGACGAGGTACTGGAACGCCGATTTAGACTGCTTAAGGCTGTTGTTGGTCCAAAGTTTTTACTTGTGCATGACAACACTCGGACCCATCTAGAATATGTGGTGTCAAAATACTTGTAAAACTGAAGCTATCACCTACTCACCTGATTTGAACTCGATTTAGCATGTATGCGATACCTTACGATGCCGAATTTCAGGACGCCAAATTCCTCAACGGACACTAAAGGAGCTGAAAAGTGTAGTTTAAAAGAGTGGCGTGTATTTCTACAGGACTTGATCAACACTTTGGTAAGGTCTATGAAATCAAGATGTGAGGTATGCATATTTGTTCTAGGTTACTATACACCGGATTAAAGGGAAGATTTTATTGCAAGAGGGGACTTAATATTTCCATCATTTTTCAGTTTCCATAAATTTGGTTTCAATTTTAATATTTTGAGAATAATCAACTGCCAAACATTGTAATTTAAGTTTACTAATGTTTTGTATAAATTACAATTAATAATGTTTTTATTAAATATCAGTTACGTTTTATTTCTGTCATTATCCTTTAATTCTGATCACACGTGTATTTGTAAATGTTAAGTTATATCATAAAAAAAGTAGTTAAAGATGTAGTAATTCACCATGAATTCTATATATTTTTTTTCTAAAATAACAGCAGAGTGAGTGATAATAAATAATTTGTGATATATTATTTTACTTGACAAATTAATTTACTATAAGTTCTGGGAAATTAATAATTCCTGAGCTACAAATCTTTACTTCTAACAATTTAGTCGAGATATTGAATATGAGTATGAATAAGAAAACAGCATAAAAACATTTTCTTTTAATATAAGATACTTAGTGAAAAAAACATACTTGCGAAACTAATTCAAATTTGTTTGGAACGCATATCTTCTCCCATTCCCTGCAGATGCCCTTAAGGGAATTGCTATGCAGAAAAATCATTTACGGATAAATATACTGTTCGAAATTTCGTCTTGATGAGACAGAGCTAAGAATAGATGGCAAGATAACGACGACGTATGGCTTCAAATGCATTAGCGTTTTCAGGAAGTTTCTAAGAGCTTTCTTGAGAATGATATAGCTCTTTTCTCTGAAGTAGGTAAGACTGCATTTAAAATAATTCTATAGTTGCTACAAAACTTCAGTATAACTTTACAGCAGAGAAGATAGATAACATAACTAATATTATTTGCATCATAAAATACAAGGTTGTGCTCAGAAGAAATTCTTTTTTGCATGTACCTTTATTAACATTCCGGCATATACTAAATTATGCGCAAGTTTTAGTTTTCATCCATACAAATATTATAGTAAGTTTATAAGAACAGCGTTTATGTTCTACATTTATTATATTAAACATTGTACAAATATTACATTCTGTGTGTGCATTTTATTGCCACAAATTTACTCAGATTTCTTGCGTTTTTAAATTTAGTATTTTGCTTATGTATAACTATTGTGCTTTTATATATTTAACTGATGTATGTTTTTTTGTAAAGAAGGTTATTCTTTCTTTCCTTAGAGTGACAAGTCTCTTTATAAGCCAACTCATTTCTCTAAATGAAGTCTACTTGGAGGAATGATGTCTGTATCCTTTGAGTGACAAAGTAATTATATTAATTTGTTTTTCTAGCAATTATTCTTCCTAATATTCTAAGCATTCAACTCTACAGCTCTTTCGAGGAAGATCCATCTTGTGGTAAGACGAAAGAAGGTGATGTTTCAAAATAATTCTACTCTTGTTCATTAATAAACTTCTCAATTTGAAACGTTCTGAACAGTCTGAGTGGCGTGTTTTTATTCGTTTGCTTTAAAATATATGAAAATTTAGAATTTTAACCTTTGAAGTGAAAACTAACATATACGGCGTCTACAAAAATATCTTTACCTGGCTTTCATTTTCGAAACCCTTAGTCGGAGACACATAATTTCAATTACGAAACGTTCTACATAACGCAGATTCATATTTATGCACATTTAATAAAAATTTATTTTGCGTATAATACGAAATCTAACGCTTACACACTCTTACCGTTCCTATACGTATAATAAGGAAAATTCTGTTCTCGTTTTAAGAAATAAAACACAAGAGAACGTCCAAAGAGTTTTTTTTAGCATTTTGTGTGTTACCTTTATTTATTAAATAGCATGTCCTTCGAACTTAAAACATAAAATTCAGTTAAAGAACAATATCGCAAAATAATTTTAAACCGAGCATATCTTTAGAATTTCCTATACACAGGTCTCACGCACTGGAGATAAAAATGTTTTTTGTACAACGTTGTCATTGCTGGCTTTGCAATCCTTGAGTTTATTAATCAAAAATTCGTTAAAGTTTTACAAAATATGAAATTAATAATAAAACAAATACCAAAATTCAAATTTGGGCTTTGAGATGTCCATATTCGCAGCAGGATTACGTCATTCAAAATTCCGTGGTTCCAGATACCCTCCTTTAATCACAATGCGAGACACATATATACATTTATGCAGATTCTTCATTATTTAATTTATTTAAACATAATACAGGGCTGCAATATTTTGTGGCAACATTTTGAAAAGTGATCCGACATTCAGGGTTTCCGACGCAAACTCGCAAAACGAAAACAATAGTCCTTCATGGACAAAGCCCTTTTGGACTAAAAATTGGCTAAGATATTTGTTGTTAAGATAAGGAATCATATTCAGCGAAATGTTTACCTTTGTACATAACTAAAAATACAAATCACTTATAAAAGTTTTCTTATGTTAAGAGATAACGCGACGAGCATTTTTATGATCATTGTGCAAAATACGTAATTTTCTTTTCAATATAATTTTCTTTTCCAAACACAGACCTTATGTTCATAGAATCTTATAGTATTCCTGTTACAGCAAACACTTACAGGTTTCAGTAATGACTGGAAAATAACACGTAATATTACCTGCATTAATTAAAAATCAAAAATCTTTGTACTTTAATGAATTTTTTACGATTACCAGATTGTGATTCTAAAGTAATAAAATTTCATGAGAATATTAATAACGCATTTTTAGATTTTGAAAATGCATAAAGTACTTATTCAAAGATCTTTTAGCATGACAAATGTATTAAGTTATAAAATAGAGAGTAGCATATCGCAAACGTATATCCTTGAATAGCACTTAAAAGACAAAACATAAACCTCGAATTATTCTAATTGATTCAGCAACCGAACCCTTTTAATGCAAATTCAGCAAAATTCAAAGTTAAATAACACGCTTAACTTTTTGTATGTTTTAGATTAAATAATTTTCCCAAATTTTTGCGTCGCTGTATCGTCTTAAAAATGGTTTTAAGGGGATGTTTAAACATAGCACTAGAAACAGCAAAGCAAAATTATTTTTATTGCAACTCAATTTAAACTGTGCTTTCAAGAAACTTTTAAATGTGAAAAAGAGAATGATAATATCTATATCTATCTATCTATCTATCTATCTATCTATCTATCTATATATATATATACATTCCTAAATAATATGGAAGTCACTTGTAAATATAATAATAAATTTATCTATGCTGTATTGCTAGATCAAGCATATATTATTCATACTCTCAAAACATATACCAGCATAAATATAGATATCTAAAATATGGGCATTGACTATTTATTTAGTAAATTGCATAAAGCACATAAGTTAACGCTTTATTCTTTCTTTCTTTATTTTTTTTGCTTTACTTACGTACGGTAAAAAAACAAAACAATTCTTAGAAACATTGTTTGACAAATGTCAAAATTAATTTAGAGCTGCAAAAGTTTAAGAACAAATTTTATTTCTCTGGATACTTGGAAATTTGAAAGATATTTATTTATTTTCTCACTGTTTCGCTATTTATTGAGAAATATGTTGTCTACATCAGATAACAATATTACAAAACAAGGACAGCGAGTCTTCTCCTTCTTGTGAATTTATTTCAGCAATGCAAAAATGAGTTTTTTTTTTTTTTAATTTCTAAATTATTCTCTGCAGGCCGTCAAGAAATATTTCACTTTAAGCTCATATCAGCTTTGTTTTTGAATGTGCAAGCGTTTGATTTATTGTAGAATATCTCAAAGAGTTAAATTTGCATTGCGAATTTTAAAGGAACAGCATTTTAAAAGAAAAAAAATTAAATACGACTGATTTGTATTGAAGCATTCAGTCGCGTGTAAGCACATTTGAAAGCATCACTAATTAACACCGTCAACATTCTTTATTTCGCCATTTTCGCAAAAGTCTTTCTTAAAATGAATTTTTTCCGCAAATTACGAATCGCTGCATTTAAAATATATTTTTCTACGCAAGTACGATTATTTTAAAACAAACAGGCTCATTTATGTTGTAACCATTTTTATATTTAAAAGTTTCTGAAAAGTTGAAAAAGGAGTAACAGTTAAAAACTGTGTCATTAATTTGTTGCTATTGAAATTACCAGTACGAAGAGGAGGAGAATTTTACATTAGGTATAAAAATACCTGCTGTAGATTATGTTATCTAAAGTAAATTCTCTCAGATTACCCGCCACTTCGAACAAAGCATTGTGAAAGTAAGAACATTCGTTAAATTACAATTTACAGGCAATTTTCATCTCTTAATAGTAGCCTCATATAACCAAGGGACGCCCAACTTACAAGGGGCGCGGCCTATACCGCCACTATTTTGGATACATGACGCTCGGATATGATGATGAAAAGCCATCTTGAATCTTGTAACACTTTGAAATAATGTAACTGCCCACATGTTAGATGACGTAAGTCAAAGTAGTTTGCTTTTTGTTTGTGGCACCAAATATTTTTGAATATTTCTTTTTTTCTCCTTTAGCAACGACAGTTATCTTTTACCACGCGCTTGGAAATGATGATGTCATATTTAAATTCTTTATCCGTCATTATTTTTAATCTAATAAACTGATTATTTAACCTGTAATTATCTTAATAATGCTGTTATTTACTTTTTTGGCGATTAATTTAATTCACCTTACAATTAATTTTATTTTAAAGCAACCCTTCCTATCATTATCGTTTTTCAACCCACGCTTTCTTTCCAGAATGTTAATAAGTCAGCGCGCATATTTTCAAATGAGGTAGAAAGAAATAAGAGTTTAAGAGAAGGTTGTGGAAGGTAAATTCAGAAAGAGAGGAGAGCGCGTTCTGCCGTCTGAAGGCCCCGTTGCTATATTTGATTTACTAGCGATTAGATTTCTGTGGCATTGAGCGCTTCTAGCCATTAAGCTTGTTTACGCCGAATTTTACGAGTCAGAGCCAGTCTGCACATTAAGAAATCTGTGAAAGGCCTTTTGGCTAATTTAATTCTATTCTGTTTTCAGTAACTTGTTACCCTTTGAGTTACGCAGGAGTGTTGGCCAGGAGTGTAAGTACGAGTCGGTTCATTTGTGAAGATAATTAGTTAAAAAACGCTTCTTACACCTTTCTCTCGATTTTGTCGTACTTAAGACATGAGCATAATTCGCAACATAGTCTTCTAGCATCTCGTTAGTTACGCTTGCTAAGAATACGAAACGCTATAATACCTGTTTAACAGATGGGTTTTTCACAATTGCATAATTTTAATAATTTGGTTTTGGGGCCCCGACATCTGATCTGCTAGTCACGCAGCTTACCTTCTGGTTATTCAGATCTCATAAAAATTACCTTATCTCCTTTAGCAAAAAAATGACCATGGTATAACTGCATGGGAAAAGTTTTTGCTGAAAAAAACGACATCTGTATTCAAGTTGTAGATTTTCCTTAGTTTTGCATCTTGTATACATGCGCTTAGACAAAAAGATGCATTCTTAAGGATTCATCTGCATTTCGCTGATAATACCCTGTTTATTTAAGCCAGTCAAGGTGTTTATTGGGCACGCAGATTTCCTGCGCTTACTAGAATCGTATTCTATGTGCATTACTTTAAAACTATTTTTTGGCTGTATTAATTTTAAAATTTTATTCTTCACAATTAATTCAAGGAAATTTTACTGTGCCTTTCACACTTTCTAATTTTAAAAACATAAATTTTATTTTTTCGATTTTCTTTTCCCTGTTTACAAATGTAAATTTTTTGTCTCTAACATTTTTTACGAAAGTAATTTCTTGTTTCATATTTTTTTTTGGACAAAGCTACACTCTGTTTTCAGATTTTATTTCATCGTTATTGTTTTACAAAATTTCTTTTTGCATTTTTGTTTTATATTTTCTCTCTTTTAATTTCTTGCTTCCGCAAAAGTGGATTATTTTTTCATATTTTTTATTTCTGCCTTTTCATTTTAACAAACTGATATTTTTTCCGCACTAGAACATTTTTACTTTATTTTTATTTTATTTTATTTATTTATTTATTTTGTAATTTAAAAGTGAATTTTTATTTCGACTTCTTTTCTTTTACAGTTTACAAACGTAAATTTTTATTTTTGCTAACACACAAAAAAGAACTTTCAGTAGGCTTAGTTACACTATACATATAATTTCGAGGAAAGTGGCTGACCCAGTCACTTAACTTCTGCAATCAATTACGAGTTCTTTTTTCCTCACCACAGAAAAAGATCTCATTTCCTGGACTCTGAGATAACTTCTAACATTTGAGTTGTGTCCTTTATTTTTGCTCTAAGAAGGGAAAGAATGTTTAACGTGTATTAGTCTTAGCTAAGTTACCTAAGAACCGAACCAAATTCTTACTAAGTCAAGGTCAAGAGCGAACAAAAATATCATCTTTCGCTTGCTATAAATGGATAGATCATTGCTGCAGTATTCAAGTTAAAATATTCGCCATTCAGGTATTCATTATTTTCATACATTACAATAGCTAAATTTTATTTTAAGTGCAACTACTTTTTTTAACCTCAGAGAATTAGTATAAAATATATATATATGCAAGTTTTCAGTATATGTATATATGATATTTCCAGTCCAGAGTCCGGATGTTGTCGTTGCGAGTGGAAAGGCTGCAGAACTGAACAGGCAGATGAATTTCATTTTAAAAACTTTACATTTTTATTCGATTAAAATGATAGCTCATTTTTCTCCAGGCGAAGATCACATATTCAGTATTAATTTAGATAGTAATAATAGTAAATTTAGAACTTCAACGGTATAGATATTTTTTAACAAAGGAAAGACGAAGACGCACAGCAAAGCGTTTGTATAGCAGGCAATGGTAATGAAGAGTCTGACAAAAATGGCGCGTAGAGCTATTTATAGTAGCGGCTACATAACAGGCGAGAGAGTTCTAGAAAATACTGGTCGAGAGGGGAAGATCTTGAAATTGTGGAAAGTTAATTAGAGGTTGCCTGTTCGCGTAGAGCCAAGCCATCATATTTTTTATATTTTACATATATATAATTTTAATCCACCCGAATTGAGTCATTTGAAAAGTAATTTCTGTCATATGCTTTTTACGTAAAGTCCGTGAGGCATATACTTGCATACCGTAAAAATATTTTCAGCCAATAATAATGTTGATGCAAATCAAAACCTTGAATAATTAATAAGAATAAAGTAAATCATAACTATATTATTCTTCGATGAATTTCAATATTGGGAGCTACGCATTTCTTTTTGAAATTAACGATAGCTGAAGTCTCATGAAACTAATCGCATCACTAACTGACGAATTCATTTTTAATTTCGTAGACATTCCACAGTTTCCCATACCTGTCAACTTCTAACTACAATGAAATATTATGATTCGGAAGAAAATGAATGTAGAAAATGAAGTTTACACAAATAATTTTTACACAAACTAAAGTTCAAAAAACAATCACAATGAAATACTACAGATGCAGGTAGACAAATTTCCGATAACACTCACTATATATAAATTGAGATAGAAATATTGCAAATAAAATGTAATTAATAATAACAGTAAATATTGGTAAGCAAGTGTTCGGCTAAAATTTCTATAGCTTGTGTGGGAGGATGCTTAAAATTGAAATACAATTGAAAAACAAATGAATAAAGTAATTCCAAATAGACCCTTTAAGGGGGTATATACCTAGAACCTTTCTCCTTTTTACATTTATGAGTCTTTTAAAAGCCTACTGTTCATTCTTGATCGCTAAAGTCTACTGCGATACTGTATTTTAATTAATGAGGCTTTCAAAAACCAAAACAATAACTCTGCGTATTTTATTACTCCTTTAAAATGCTTATATATATATATACATATATATATATATATCATATGCGTGTGTGTGTGTGTGTGCGCGCGTGTGTGTTTCAAGAAGTTCTCAAAGCCAAATATTTTGGTATCACTTTCAATAGCAAACTTAATTGGAAAGATCACATGGAAAATGTTGACGATACAAGAGCTAAAATTCAGCAAACAAGTGTGCTTTTTTCCAATTATCGGCAATTATTCCAAATTAGACTTAGTCTAGAAGAGTCTCATTTATATCTCAATTGTGCGTCCTGTCCTTGCGTATGGTTCACCGGCTTGCACTACTCTTACCAAAAATGACCTACACAAACTCCAATAAGTACAAAATAAATATTTGCGCATCATTATTAACGCACACTTCGTGGTGCAAAATCAAAGGTTGTACAAGGACCTCAATACTCAAAGTCTTCTCAACAAAATCAACAGAAATTTCTACAAAAAAGCTACTACTTGTAACCATCTCGTGGATTTTAACTTGTTTCAATATGAAATTCTACGAGGAGATAAAGAATTTCGTCCTTATGCTGCATATCTCCTAAGAGATGTAAACTTTCGAATTATACATGCTCTCCTGTATTTGTAAATATTGCATATAGTTATTTTTCTGTTCCTATTTGAATGTTATGTTTGTATTTTGTGTATCTATTTTTATCTCTACTACGACTTTAATCTCATATTCCAGTTCATTAGGACCCTAGTTTGATCTCTCAAACTTAGGAGAAAATGTTCTCCTCTCTTCAACATTTGTTACATTTTCTCTTCTAGGAGTCTCATTTGGTGTACTTTTAAGTGAAATGAAGTTAGGGCAACATTTTTATTGAGCCGGAAGCATTGCGAAATTCGAAATATCGCGGCATAACTTTACCGAAACACATACCGATACGCGTTACTTTTTCTTGTCTGCTACTGCTTGTGTAAACCACGTCTCTCATTTCTCCCGCCTTCTTTATTATCTTATAAGCTATTTCTCTCACCTTCTTAGCATGCCTTCGTTGTGTAATAGCCAGTACACTCGGCGCGTATTCCAGAGGTCCGAGGTCCGAGGTTCGAGGTCCGGCGAGGGCATTGCTCATTTTTTAGGTCTCCTCCTTTGAAAAATCCTAATGTCTGTAGAGTGGCACCCGAACATATAACAATGAGGTAGATGATGATTCTTCACCACCAGGATTTAGTGACTGGGTCTCCTAATCCCCAGTCACCCTTTAAAAGGAGAGTGTATAAGGTATTTCTCCCGCCTCCTTAGCGTGCCTTTGTGGGGCAATGACCAGCACACTCGGCGCGTATTCGAGAGGTTCCAGTCCGCATTGCTCATTTTTCACGTCTCTTGCTTCGAAAAAATATCTTCTTCAAATTCTTGTCATCATAACTCTAATTAATTCAAGTGAAATGTTCGTGAAACGTCTAAAATTTTTTCAGAGGCCACATTGGTCCAAGGCCCGCCAGTTTGAGACCACTGGTTTAAGGCATAAATTTATATTTCATTTCTCATTCTTATGGCATGAAAATATTGTTACGAAATGTCCAGGCGCGGTAAGATAGCTTCCCCGTAAAGAAGGTTTATGGTTGCCAGAAAATGGCAAGGGAAGGCAGGGCTGCCACATTTGGCGCCAAATTTGGCGATATCCGATAGACAATGGAGAACCTTCCGGAAGGAAGTCTTCCGGGTTTAGTACTGAGAGAGTGTGAGTACTGAGAGAGTGTGAGTAATGAGAGAGTGCTGGGTTGATAGTCAGTCAGTGAGGGAGTGTCTCGTACTCTAATGCCGAGTTGGTCATCTAGTGCATCCAGAGAATCTGTTAGTGTATCGCGAGTTAGTGCATCATCGAGATTTACCTTACCTGTGTTGAGCTTCGGGAACGACCGAACGAGTTGGGAACTATACTTTAGTGAATTGCGTAGCGCATTGCGAGTTGTAGCGTGGAGAGTCTCGAGAGTACCAAAAGTTCCGAGAATGACTGAGCAGAGTCGGGAGCGTACTCTGGTGCTTTGCCGGGCAGCTGTCTCCACCGTTATAACCTGATAACCCGAAAGCTGAGTCGCTGATTGTCTCAGCATGTTTACAGTAGTTCTACGACAACTGTAAACATGATTTTGGAGCTGTCCTGGGAATACCGGCTAATAAATTGTGTTTCCATTCTCCATCAAGTGTCATCTTTATTCACTCCAAATCCTCGAACCCTTAACGTACGTTCGAAGAAAGAAAAAAAAACGTAACAATATAATTCCTGAAAATTTTGTTCAGAAGTACAGACAAATTCATTGTTTAAATTATTCACATTTTTAAACTCATAAGCGATAAACCTTTGTTACACCGAGCATCAGTGTCCGCGGTACAGATATCGGAGACTTTTAATAATTTATAGTCTTACTTTTTACACATATTAAAATAACTTATCAATAACAAATGCTAACTGATATGTATGCCAAACAGCTTTTAAAACTGTGGTTATGCTGTTTGCTTTGCTTTCTGGGCAAAAAAATTGTATCATTGAGTACAATTAATCTTACAATACTAAATCAGTAGTGCGTTGTAAGTTTTGCTATGGTTAGAGATTTAAGTATGAAAAAAAATCCTAACGAATTTTTAATTAGTTAAAGAAGATGCTTCATATAGCATTGCCAGATAAGAAGTTTACTTTTCCTATATAACAAATATACGGTGCACAAAGAGAAACACAGTAATATGGCAAAAATTAAAAACAAAAATTTTAACCAGGCATGCGCTTTTGCTGCATGATTGAAGTAAATTAAAGCATCTAAAGTTGAAATTAAATTGGAATCAGAACAAGGCAATTCCTCGGAAAATGTTTCAGAAGTGTAACATATATTCGAAACACATTAATCGACTTTTATGAAACTTTAATTCCTTTTTTCCTGATGAGTTCTGAATTGGGGTTTCAGAAAAAAAGAGACTATTTTTTTTATTTTTACATTTTTATATTCTTAT
>KK118618.1:184663-230173 GCA_000611955.2 Stegodyphus mimosarum
CACTCTACTACCTGGCTTGGTGAGCTTAATTTTTTTCTTCCTCTATGGTGGTAAATTGTGCATGTCTTGCTTTAAAAGGGATTGAATTATGTAATTTTATCAACCGGTTAAAGTTTGCATGCCTTTAGTTAATCTGCATTTAATAGTTGTAGAATTATTAACAATTTAAAAATTGCTTACGTGCTGTTAAGCCTACTTTTTTTATCATAGCAGCCATATTTGTTTACTTTTGAAACTTAGTAGAATAATGAATTAAGTCTTTCTGCACTTTCAGCGTCTTTTGCCGAGTGAGGCAAAAATGAAACTTTGAGTTTTGTGCACAGAAAAATCTGCCTTCTTGCCTGCTGGCCGAATTGTTTATTTTTGGGTAGAAACTGTAATTTTAATGGTAAATATTTTTTAAAATATTTTAATTGTATTTGGTGTTTTATGTTTTTCTATACATTTTACTTTTTAAAGAAGATATTTTGAGTTTTTACGTATTTTTGCCTTATCGCGAAGTGAGAACTTAATTAATTAAAAGAGAAATATATCTCTATTGAAATTCGAAGAAATAAGTTTAAATGCAGTGCAGGAATAAATGCATATATATAATTTAATATTCCGTACATGGAAGTCATGTGGTGCACATTTCAGATTTTTATCATAGCAGCCATACTTGTTTACATTTGAAACATAACAGAATAGTGAATTAATTCTTTTCTGCACATTCAGTGTCTTTTCGCCAAATGGGACCAAACGTAAACTGTAGGTTTTACATGTCCTAACAATGGTTTATCTTTTAAACAAATTCTAAATCGAGCCGTTGCTTCTTTCACGATGTTGCAGTTTTAACAGCGTACAGTATAAGTAAGCGGCATTTGAAATTACGTTCTCGAAATATACGTCTTATTAAGAAAAGAAAAGGGAATAAAGTACAGAGTCCATACTACTTTTACAATGTAGTTTGTTCTTTCTACACAAGAATAAATTACAGAACATTTGTCGTGGTCGTATCTATTGACTGCTCTTTCCAAGTTGCTAATGTCTAAATTTTGCATGCTACACAGCTTGGAAAGACTCAACCATATGTGAAATTCAACTGCGTGTAACAATGGCTAGATTACCAGAGTTTGTCGCCAGCTGATGTTTTTCAGAACGGTTTCTGCAAAACTTGTGCTGATCTTTATTTCTACATCTAGAATCATATTATGCCTCGAGAATGTATCATACGGGAGTTCACTTTCAAAACTCTATATTCTTGACATATTTTCCATTTTAGGCTCTTGTCCATAGACAAAATCTATGTTTGACACTATTATTCTTTAACTCTTAACCATGGTATAATTTCTAAGATACCATGTTTAAACACATATATTGAAATGTATGCTAGATATCAAGTTTAAATGTATAGCTTTTATGTACTGAAATTATTTTTTAGATTATAAAAAAAATTGCTTATTGTTTCTTTGTTTTCAGCATGTGAGGAAAGCTGAAGAATTCGTTGAGGACATTGGGCGATTTGCTAATACATGGAGTGCTTGACCAGATCTGAGAATTGTAAAATTTGTAAGAATAAAATATTCTTAACCCAAATAAATAAGTTCCCAACTAGAAGTAATCAAAACGATTTTTCTTTTGTAAATGAATTAGCATATTTTAGATAATTTTATTCCATTACAATTCTAAAGTGGCTTTTAGTTTGGAATGTTCAAAGACGCTTCACAGCATATAATCAGAACAATTTCATTAATGAAATAATGGAATTCGCATATTTAGTTATTTTTTTTTCCCTATATTCCTACTCCATTCACAGATGTTACTACGCCCATATTCGTTTTCTGTGTGGTATTTTCTTCAAATAACTGAGGTTCCTTGAGTTCTTGTATGATATTAAAATAGAGCTTATTGACAGGAAAACAATTATAGGTGCTTTTCATCTTTTGTCAGCAGGGTCTTATAATCAGATTCCGTGAATTAAGTTTCAAATTTCGTTACTTAAATTTCAAGTTTTACATTAAATCTCTTGTAGTTTTTGTTTTAAGATTAGCATTTTATCCGACGAACATTTAAACGATTCTAGAACATTTCCCTTAAACATCTTCTAAATAGCGTTAAGCTTCTTAAGTCTCTTCCTTAATGGTTTTTAAATAGACCTAGACCTTTCCTTACAGACCTTAGTTGTCTATGCCGTCTGCGTAATTGCCTTTTAATGTTTTGAAATCTCCAATCAGAATATTTGCTTTTCATCTAGACAATTTTGAAGTTGTGCGTATAAGTAAGAGGATTATGAAATTAAATTTAAAAAAGAATTGAAAGCTTTCAGATTTTATATATAGCAAAAAAGCGGGGTTTTTTTAACGTTTTGTGTGTTATATTTCTTTATTAAATATCATGTTCTTCGCAATTAAACCACATAAAATTCAATTCAATAGCAATACCACAAAATATTTTAAAACACCATATCTTTAAAATTCCCCATGCATAGTCTCGCGCGCTGAAGATAATTTTTTTTCTGTACAGTGTTGCCATTGCTCACTTTGAAATCGTTGAGTTTCTTAATCAAAAATTCGTAAAAGTTTTACCTAATGTCAAACAGATAATAAAACAAATTCGAAACTCAAAATTCGGGCTTTTAGGTGTGCATGTTCGAGTGGAGGATTACGTTATCCAAAATTTGATGCCTCTAGGTACCGTCGTTTTTTCACAATGCGAGAAACATACCTACATTCATGCATATTCTCCTTTATTTAATTTCTTTGAAAATAATACAGGACGATAATACTTGCAGGCAACAATTCGAAAAGTGATCCATCCTTTTACGGTGATTCAACGCAAAATTCCGTTTCGATTCTGATATGCCTTCTGAGCTAACGCTTCTTTGGGATGATAATTAAGAAGTTATTGAGAAGAAGTTTAGTACATTAATCCACATCCCTCACACCAGTGTTATGAATATTCAAAGAAGAAATAAAGGCTCAAGCAAAAACCTAATTTGTTAACCTTTAATTGAAATTTAACTATGCGGTGCATGTTTATGTACATTACGTGATTAAAATTAAATATCTATGTATATATTTGGCAAGCAATATTGGCAAGCATACACGATATTGCTTCAATATTAGAATGAATAGTCCCGTAGGATTAACTGAAAAATTCACGATTTGCACCTTTAAACCTAACAAAAGTTATCACCTAGTAGAATTCAAACATCTGAAAAGCCACAACTTTGACGATTATCACTCAAAATAAAGATATGTCTATTTATATCCACTTAATATATCTACAGAATAAAAGGGTCCTTCTGGTTGCATTAGAAACATTAATTATGATTCACCTTTCTCTAACAATATTTTTAAGTCAATAGAAAACTTTACAATAATGCCTCCCAGACGGTATAGTGGTTAAGGGAGCCTACCACGATACCGAAGGACCGGTTTCGAATCCAGGAGAAGGCATTAAGGTCTGTAAATGTATAGTGCTTTTGCGGAATGGGGACCCTCAAATTATATGGAGAGCCGAAAGTCCTCTCGTGTGGCTTGGTGGTAGGGGAGAGGGGTGAGAGATCCTCGGACCACCACACAGGGTTCTCTTCCTCAAAACTCAGGTCGGAGGAGAAATTCAACCTCCTTGAGGTTGACAACCATTCTTTCATAAAATACATCGATAGCGCAACAACAACAACAACTTTGCAATAATATAAATTTTGTTAAAATTATTAAAGAAATTCTGTCCTCACTGAAAAATAAAACACCTCAAATTTTAGAAAAACAATTTTCCTAAATTTGCTCTTATTAAATATATTGCAATAGGATATTCTTTCCGCTAAAATTAAAGTTCCCGCTAAAAATAAAAATGTAAATGAGAACTTTTGCATCTCAGAATTGTAAATCCTATTGTTAGATAAATCGTTACAAAATTCTCAACACTAGTAAAATGTTTCCCAGTTTTCAACGTCATACGCGATGTTTCAAATACGTTATGCATTTAAAATCATAAGAAATATAATGATAATTAACAAAATGTGTTTTCTGCTAAGAAAATAAATTTAAAAACGTTAGTGACAGTTATGCCAGCACGTTAGTACAGAAAACTTTATACGAAACACCAAGAAATTTTACAGAATTATGTACCTAATTCTGTCTTTCTTCAGAAACTAACGTTAAAAAAATTTTTTATAGTATTATCTTCAATATTAACCAGCACATTATCGAAATTATTAATAAGTTTGTTTTTTTGGAAAAATAATATTTGTAAGCTTATGAAAGAAAGAATTTTCAAAAATTCAAATTAAACAAATTAACAGTAAATACTCACAAATTTACAATGACATTAAACAAATTAAGAAATAGCTTATAATTAATCCATTGATAAAGCTAACAATTATTTTAACATCCTTTGAAAAATAATTTATTCTGAAATCGTCAAAAAAGAAACAGAAAATAAAATTAAAAAGCAACATTATCAGCAAATTGTATGCCTTTCATAAAAATCCAAAACCTCAAAAAAAATGTCACAACAATGAGTTTTCCAATTTTTATGTACTGGATTGTTAAAAAAAGTAATCTCTGAATATTTAAAAACAACTTGTCTTTAGAATTTTCGATAGACAGTCTCGGATGCTGGAGATCAAGATGTTTTATTCTCTACAGTGTTGCCACTGCTTGCTTTGAAATTGTTGAGTTTTTTAACCGGAAATTCGTTAAAGGTTTACAAAATATTAAATAGGCAATAAAACAAATTCCAAATTCGAGCTTACAGATGCCCATATTCGGGTGAAGGACTATGTTACTTTTTTCTTCAAGTTGTAATGTGAATATTAGCAAATTTTCCGTAAATCGTTTACTTTTTGACACTTACTCACTTGGTATATTTTTTACAGTACTTTGTTTTTTGTCTAAATAATTAAATAATTTCTTTAATATTAGTAACCAGGTATTACAATTACATGCATAAATACTAAGACTTATTAGTCATGTTTAATGTGATAACGAAAAGCTTAATGAAAGATTAATTAAATCTTATAGCAATTGAGAAAATAGTATGGATTTTGAACGAAAAATGAATTTTCTCGCTTATCATTACTTTAATACCATTTTAAGAGTAACTGTCTAAAGATAGTTGTGAAAAATGGATATTTTATACTACAGGTAAGTAAGGCTTTCCGGTTGACTTCAACACGGATCTTTTCTCTGACACAATGGAAACTCATTTTTGCATATAAAGAGGTACGATTGCGTGACATCCTTCCCTTTGATCTTTATTAAACTGCGTCTTCCGAAATTTGCGCTTTATAGACACACATTAACCTACATACGTTGCGAAAGATTTACTTTATTACAACTGGCAATTAAAAGTTACCCGAAACCGCATTAGCATAAAATGATCATTTATATACATTATATGGCTGGGCTTTAAAGGAATTATATGTTAATTCCTTAAATGCAGGAGATAGAAAACTAATTTCTCCTTTATTGAAAGGAAGGATACACATGATATTTAATATTTTGCTTATAGCGGTCGACTGCTAGATTCTTGGAGCACATACAGGACTGTTGTTGTTTTCGTGTCCATATTGCACAGAAGAATGGTTCCCAAAGCCTACTCCAAAGAGAGGTTTGACTTCTATTTCCCACCCCAACTTTGACGGAAAGCATTTCGGGGGGTAGTCTGGAATTATCCTACCGCTGTCCCCTTCCACCAAACCACACGAGAGGACCACAGATATGACTGATAACTATTAATTATTACTTGCTGATGACAACCAGTTAGTGAAACTAGTTAAAGTATTCAAAATTATAAAAGCCGCCTAAGCAGGAGAACAGTTAGTGGCTCTGACTGTCGTACCGAAGGGTAGGGGTTCGAATCCCGGAAAGGGTATGGATGTTTGTAAGTATATAGTATCTATACTACATGGGGGAATTCTAAATATGCGGCGAGACAAAAGCAATGCTAAAGAAAAAAACGAAAGTCCTCTCGAGAGATCGATGGTAGGGGAAGAGGAGTGAGAGACCCTCTGGTCCTTGGGTGCTTTCCATCAAAACTGAGGGTAGAACTGAGCAATGTCGTACTGTCACCTGCATGGTGCTTAAGGCTCTTGCCAACGACATGCGTAATTTTACACTTATCGCTCCGATTAATTTCGTGGGTTTCTTCTGATGTTACTGGCAGACAAGTGAGATAAGTCACAAGAACAACAGCAAAATTATAAAACTTTCACTATCGTGCATTATGCGGTCAAATCCCGTATCTGTGTTTCGTCTATCTATATTTATAAGACGGGAGCTGTATATGTTTAAGGGTACATCAAATAACAACGAGACATTACAATGTGAAATACTGAATGCAGCATCTCAAACATGCCTGTTATCGTCATAATTTTACAAAGATCCTAAGCACCTTCATACTCTTTACAGACCGATGTAACCAGGTAAGGGGATAAAATGTTATGATCACTATCGAACGTAAAGCATGTCTTCAGCTTACTTGTCACCTTTCTTACCCCTGCGTTTCTTTTCCCCGCCTTTCTACATACCTGCTTAAAAACTAATGTTAAAGAGTGGTCAGAAACTATTTCACTTGTCTTTCTTTATATCCATAATTCTTTGTCTCCGTTTGAAATTTGCCTTTGCTTTCTTTTTAAAATAGTCTATATTTTTGTTACTCTGAATAAAATATCGCATTTTTTTCATGGTTGGGAAAAGAATGATTGTTTTATTTGAACCATCTCTTCGAACAGCACATTATATTTTACAGATACGAAACTGGATTCAATCGCCTTTCAATTGTCTTTTAAAGATTAGACTATAAGACAAAACACTTATATTCATACGCAAGTGAGAAAGCATAGTGTAATCTGGAGTACATTTTGTGTTAAGTTATTTAGTAGTACGATAAGTATAGTATAGTGTATTGTACATCTAACTTTATGAAATATTAGCGGTAACTTTATTAAATATTAGTAATGTCTTACAATACATAATTTAGCATTTAAATTTCCATATTTGCTTACGCATATTACAAAAATGTCTTGTTTTGCATTGCGCTCGCTATTATCCGCTTTCTGTCTTTTCCACATTAATTCTCGTAACGGGCCGCCAAGCAGATACGGAGACAAGCGTTGAATAGATGATATTTAAATCGCCTAAAATTTAAATTAATCATTTTTAACATTTCAACATACGGTGAGTATACATTGTGTAAAAAATGTTAAAAAAATGTCAAACTCTAAGTTTAATATTTACTAACACATATTTTTCAGTTAGTGTTAATTTCAAAGACATACTCAATATAAAATTTTAAGGATGAAACAGGTTTCGTTCCTTAAAATGGAAATGTTTTCCCCCAGAGATACGCTTCTAAGTTCATTAGAAATGCATACAGCATTTCTAAACTGGAATTCAAATTTAAGGGATTTTGTGTACTTGGCGATGTTCTCAACAGGTATAAATTATGCTTCCAAACACAAAATGCAAATTTTTAGCGCCAAATATGCAGACGTATACCTGCGTATGGGCACGTGTTTAAGGAAAGGGATATTAAAAGCTCACGCAGCATTTCCTCCTCGTAGTTCATTTGCACTTCTCTGTCACTTTTATTATTTTTTTTCAACATCTGGTAAAATTTAAAAGCAGGCAGTTAAAATAAGCAACTGGCAACTGAGATGGAGATCGTCAGGAGAATAGAAGTAAAGATGTCTCAGGCCAGCTCTGCAAGGAACTTGAATAAAACGCATTTTGGCTGGATATTAAGAATATCACGCATTAAATAGCAATGTAGCAACAGAGGCCTAGCATCATCTGCTACCACATTTTATAGTATTTGGCTATGGAAAAGAAACAAAAATTAACAAAGACTTTAAAATTTGGCACTTGATCTTAATTCATAAATAATAGCATTCAACCGAACTGAATATAGCTTTATGAGGGAACATTAATTTGTACCTGTTAGAAAAGTGTATATCCAAGGCGATACAGTTAAAATAAACATTGTCGAGAATAAATTTAATTCATTATTGTTAGAAACGTGTATTACCAAGGCGATGCATTTCTAAGAAACGTTTCCTAAATGAGAAAACTTAAAGACTTCTGAAACATTCTGAAATGTTACGAATTACCATGGTATAATATTCTTTAATTCTGAGCATATATCTGAAAACATATTCTGAAGTCATAGAAACCAATTAGTTGCATAAACCGTCACTTATTTGCCAATAGAATTTAACCACCACCATTTGCATATTTGATTAATTCTGATTAATTTGTTTTCGTTTCTATAACCTGAATGTTAATCTTGTTTACTCTAGAATTCGTGTTTATTGATGAAGACAAGCGATGAACAGGGGGAAGCAAACACTCTCTTTTATGCGGGCAAATATATGCGGGTTCAGATTTGGGAAACCTAGAATCAAAGCATTATTGAATTTTCACTAAATAGCCTCCAGTCAACATTTGCAACTATATTGTCTTTAATGAAACTTTGTCGAATGGAAAAATTACGTAGCTGCTTAATTCTCGTGAGTGCTTGATTACAAATGCAAATGGAATATCAACAATTCGCAATTACGTTAAGGCATCTGCTGGAGTGACAGATACAAGAAATGTTTATAGTAATTAATACGTTCCAACACCTATGTACATTTCTACATTATATAATCTGATTATACCACATAACTATGATTTATTTACCGATATTAAGATATTTGTTTCAGATAACTTAGTTATCAAGAAGTCTTTAGCTTTTATACAATAATTTTGTACAATCTCTCATGATAAGAATTTCAAATTCCGAAGGGTTACTTACAACTGATTTAAGTTCAGATTAGTATAGTTTGTATCTTATAAATTGCGCTTTAATTCGATATACTTAAAATGAAAAGGAAATTAAATTATTAAGAAATAAAAGGATGGAATTACTGCCAATGCTGAAACAGGATAATTTCCTTTGAGAAAATGACTGTGGCTGGAGACGGCTTTGCTGTGGAACATTTTTTACGGATGATTTCAGATGCGTTAAGCCGCTTGACAGCTTTTTTAGACTTACGGTTCACCGTCCATAAATAGACTTGCTTACTGTGGTACTTTTTTTATGGATCGTTTGAGATGCCTTGCGGATGGGTTTAGATAACTAAGCTGTTTGTTAGAATTTTAGACTTCTGGTTCACCGTCCATCAGCAGACTCGTTTGCTCATGATCTTGCTAAAGCTTAATCATGATTCCGATTGCTCACTCTAGCGCATTTACTCATAATCTTCTATAAGTAGCATCCAGAATTCTGGTGAAGTCGTCTTTTTCCTAATTCCGCGTTTCTCAGCTTGTCGTACTCTTACCCCAAGGGTCCATCTGACACCATTTCCCTTACCGCAAGGGGTAAGGAAAAAAGTGTAATGGTGGTCAATGATAGATAGGCTGAACATAACAGACAAAAAGCTGTTGTAACAACTGGCATTTACAATCAAATGATATTTCATCACGGAAATTTAAAATAATTAAATTGAATCCGAAATAATTTAATTTAGAAAGCTTTAAATGTTTTAAATTCAGTTTAGGTATAAATTTTACCTGCAGGATCAATTCCTGTCGAGAGGGATAGAATCGCCAACCAACACCTGACAGTAATAGATGCATTTCAATAATCTTTACACAAAACGGGCAAGCACTTCAACATTCTTTTCTGTAAGAACGTTTTTTTTTGCTGTGAAGAATCTGGGATACTTCCAGTCTAAGCTCCATTTCGTGCTGGTTGTAATCTGTCCATTTCCTTATTTCAATGTCGCCAACCGTAACCATACTACAGATTTAGTATTTGTACGATTACTACAAAATTTCGAAGTGTATCAAGTACGTACATTATACTATGACTTTATATTATCAGTATGCAAACTTAGAACATTTGAAAATTATAATAACATAAAGCTTTTTTAAAATATTGCCATCAAATTGTAATTTAAGAAACTACTCGCACAACCGTCAAACTATCAATAGTCCAAGTAAAGTACAATACATTTTAAATAAAGTTGGCATCACTGTTTTGTCTGAATGTATATTTTTATCGTCATATTATTGTTCTTATTCTATTCTTATTTTTGTCTCAAAACGAATAGTGGCATAGTTTTAAAATTATCGTGACTTGATTTTTTTATCAGCAAAAATTTGGTTAAAACTTGGTATCAGTAACAAAAGAAAAATTCCTGAATTAGTAAATGATCCCGTTTCATCCTCAAATATCAGTTCTTACGAGGAGCAAACCTAAACAGAAGTTGCCGCATATTAATGAAATGAACTCCCAGTTGTAGTTTGCAACCGAGAAAAGTGAGAAATATTGTAAAAATTACTTGCCATATGTATTCCCATTCCTAATTATTTAGAACGTCCCAAGACCTGAGTCTGTAGTTTGTGGTGAATTACTATTTAAACGTAGTACGCGGGCGTTACATACTCGTCATTTGCAAAACTAAAAACTCAGATTTCAAAGAGAAAAATCTTATTTCTCTTTTAATTTCTTTAAAAATAATACAGCACCATAATATTGTGTGGCAGTACTTTGAAAAGTGATACACCATTAATGAAGAAACAATGCAAAATCCCATTTCGAGATTAATCGCTCTTATTGGGCTAAAAAAATACCACCTCTCGATATATGTATATTCTTGTTGATTGAGTTAATATCTTGAAATTTCCCTAAAATAAGAATTCTTTAAATGTTTAATGTTTAATCACATTTGGATCATCCTGTATGGAACAACTACGCTTTGACTCCATAATGTAAATTTTTATGCAGTTTCTCTCGGTATAGATCAGTCATAATCTGTTCAGATCTTTCCATAAATTACTAAATTTGGATCTTAAAACCATTTTTTAAAAGGTATTCTCTTTGCATTTGTTTAGATCACGTAGTCTTGTCACCTTAAAAACATTTTGCAGTAATTATCTAGTTATCAAGCGCTGTACTTTTAGAAACTGGTGTAATCTAAATGGAGAACAAGAAGGGCACTAAAACGATTAATGGCAAGATGTATTTGTACCATAATGAATAATGAGAGTGAATATTAAAATTGTTTTCATTTTCATTGTAAGGAAATATCTTGATGAGTGATGTAGTGGCAAATCAGTTGCAGACTAATTAAAAATACTTGCCACTTTTGTTTGAAAGTTTTACCAAAATTTTAACTAGTGACCAGAACGATATACTGTAGGGGTGTATCTGTAGCTTTATACGCAAAGCTATATGAATCGTCTACCTCAACAGACGATTGCCAACGAAAGCTTCGCATCTGATGAAGGCTCACTGTTTTTAGCCAAAGTATAGCCATGTTTCATTTAGACATAATTAAATTAGCTACCTCCATATGTAACTCTTTATTCTGCACTATCTTTGATAATGGCAGTGACTAGAAACGTCGTTTATCCGATGGTAGCTTCAGGCGTGGCAGGGACCATATAGCACTGTTTTGTCTACTCCTTGGTTGCGGGGACACTACATAGTTAAATTTAGAAAGATGTATGATTGGCTCACTCTGGTCAACACTGGGAACACAGCCCTTGAATTGTTGACGATTGTGTCACTAACGTAATGCTATATTTGCCCAAACTTTGCGATTTTCCATCCCTCTGGATTGATCGGTGGTGGTTAGCTTCCTCGGATCGCCTCCAGGAATTAGGACGTTTAATTGTGTATGGCTTTTCCTATGCTAAGTCGGGGTGCCCCTTCTGCCTGGTTCACTGCAGTGATGTAGTAATTGATGTAATGGGTAACAAATAATTTAATGGAGTAATGCGAACATCGCGTCATGTATACGGAAAGTTCGATCATGTTATCCTTAACACAACAATGTCTTCCTGTTCGGAAAACTCGAAATGAAAGATTCTCATGCATAATTTGTATACACTTCAGGAATTAAAAATTTAAATCACGACCAACATCCAAAACAGAAAAATCAGATATTGCGAAGAAACTGTTCACTAGAACACAGATACTTGCAGTTCTCATCTGGAACTAGTTTGAACACCTTTAGCATTAGTTACTGTTCCGAAACCCTGCACAATATTAAATTTGTTACTTTTCTTTTTCTCATAATTATGATGATCTTGTCTAGAAGACATGGAAGATGAGAAGAAATATATATATATATATATATATTAATTTCACAGTCTTTGCAAATTTGATGGAACAAAATATTGTTGCAGACATTATGTGTGGCAGCTGCAACACAGAACTTAGTTTACTGTGCTTAGTTAAATTAGTTTACTACTGGAATTGAATTATTTTATTGCTGTGTTACTGAAATTAGGTTATTATCAAATTAATTTCACTGAATTACTGAAATTAGTTTATTAGTTTATTATTATCTAATGCTACAAGAACAACTGACATTTTTTCCATGCGGATCCTTATTCACTTCCTATGTGCTTTTAATTATTTTTGATACAAGAATCTATCATCGTGTTGTATTATTGCTTCCCCAAAAAATGGAGATTGTTATTCTAAGCTAAGGTAAAATAAGACAGGAAAAATAAAAGTTCTTTGGAAAGAAAATTTGATTTGAGATTTTCTGCTATGCTGAAGCTGCTTATAGAATAATATGAGATAACATAAATAAATAAATAGATAAATAAATTATATCAATTCAGATTTATACACTTTCTTAATTAATTCCTGCTTGTTACAAAATTGAAATCCACCCATATCGTACTTCAGTTAACGCCCTCTACTTCAGAATGGTGCATGGATTCGAAGCTTTTCTAATATTTGCAATATTTTTCGCACTAATTCTGACCCTAATGTTTAGAATTCAATAAACTAAATTGATTAAGGATTGCCGATCTTATCAGACTGCATTAATCCTTCTGAAACTAAAGCGAAATATAAAAGGTGCTATTAAAATAATGTTATATGTTATGTGAATTGTTTAACCTTAACAAAATTTATCAGAGACTGCTGTTTAAAATGTATTGTGTAAAACTCCAAAAAACAATATACATTCCATAACAATGAAGTGCCTATAAATCGATACACAAAGCCAACCCGCATCTACAGGGACATACACTTGAATTGAATGAAACCGCGATTACTACCGAAATCTCGTGCACCACATTCTAAACAATACTCAGGAGGATAATAAGGATACTTTAGATATAAACCAGTGAAATACCGTTCCTAAGACTAGTAGAATAGTTTAGTAAGTATACACAGCTATTCAATAAAGGCTATTATCGATATATTACAATATATTTATTACGTGTTTAAGGGCACTTCATCAGATTTCTAGAGTTAAAAATTTAAAGTGGAAAACAATATGCCACAAATGAGGCAACAAAAAAATTAATACAGCAAAGGTGACAAAAGAATTAATTCTAAATTAGAATGAAATAATATTTTTAATTATTTTTTATTAAGAATAAATTCAAACATTCGCGTTGCATATATAGAGGCCTACATATATGAAATAAATTTACATTCAATACGATATTTTAAAAAAATTAATGTTAATTACGCAAATAAGACGTTAATCCGATACATATGTAATACACAATAGACGACGGAGACAAAGCCCACTTATCCTTTGTAACTTTGTTTACATTTTCTTTAGCATAAAGAAAATTAATTCCATAGTTTTTATCCTTTCTAGTGTTAATATGATATAATAAAAAACATTCTTCCTAAAAGTATCATTTCCAAAACACATAGTACTAGTAATCATTTCTACCAGCAGTTATCTGTATATTGTTACGTGCGTACGGGTTCATTATAAATTAAACGCACATAGAGCTTGATAAAATTTATTTCTTACCAAAAGAATAATGAACAGAAATTCACAGTTCTGGAACTTCCCACAAAAATATTCATACAGTTCTTTATAGTATCACAGATTACAATCAACAATTACATTTCAAACTACTAATAACGTTAGACATAACGCAATTGAAAGCACAAATAAAAGGGGAAGCTAACACGGAGACCTCTCAATACTTTGTAGTGGACTCTGATGTGCTCTCTCGGATCTTATATAGTTTTCACCCGGCTTCCGAGAAAATCTCGAGTACTTCTCGAAATTACTGGAAGGAGTGTGAGGGATACGGTTACAAATGCATATGAAATCACTTACAATTATTCATTTATAATACATTTACGTTGATACAGGGACAGGACATTGCCAAAACCGTCACCAGCTTGGCTATATCTTGCCAAACTAACGATATAGCCATTTACTCAATGTTAAATAGACTTAATCCTGTATTTTTATTTTTCCAGTAAAGCATCACCTCTTTTAGATTTTCATGTTATATTATACAAAAAAAGAATATTACAATTTCACTAAAATTATTTACTTATATACAAAATTTATAACAATATTTATTATTCCCAACTTGAAGAAACGTAAATTCAGTAAATAGGTTATTTAAATTCATCCTCAATATTAAAAGTTCATTTTATTCTTGTTTTAAAATCTAGTTCACCGAATTAAGAGGAAACGTGCTTATTAGGACAAGCTAAAGCACCTGTTCTACGCTAAGATGCTGGCGTTTAGGAGGCATAGTTTAAAAATTAAAATAATTTAAATAGGTAAATTAAATAATGTGTTTAGGAGACTTCATTTAAGACAAAGCAAATAATAAGAAACGCTTATAAAATTAAAAAATAATAAATAATAGAAACATTTAGAAGCTTATTTTCAAAGCTTAGCTTCTTCTTAAACGCACCCAACCACCAGCTCCTTCCGCTCGGATACTCTTCCCTCTAAATTCCACTATCCTGAATGCCCCATAGCGATGACCTATAATATATTGTATCCACCGAGTTAAGATATAAATATCCCATACGTCATTGGAGGTGAACGTTAACCTGAGCAAGTATATCATTGTTAATTACCAAAGTTTGCGTTGTTAATTACTGAAGTTAATGTTATATATTTTAATACTTTAACATACAACGTTTTCCAAAAATTAAGGTAAAATCACAAAACTACGATAACTTGTTCAAAAACAAGCCAATCATTATAAAATTGGAATATGTTGTAAAATACAAATTTCTGAGTAAAACTGCTATATTTTAACTGGTGGCGCTGCAATTGAAATAAGTCATCTGCGAGGAGCAAAGAATTGCACGTTTCAGAACAAGTCTGTAAATTTCCATGTGGTACTGAGAAAAGAAATATGGAATAGTCAAATTTTAGCAATAACCTCTAGGCACCTTTGTCCAAACAACTGCGACGGAGAGCTATTGGGAGACTAGAGATAGGAAAAAGTCAGACAGAAGTAGCTAAACGAATAAATGCGAGTCCTTCTGTGGTTCACAGACTTTGGCAACAATTTCTAACCACAGATTTGGCATTCAGGAAGTTCACCCAAGGACGGCCAACCACTATAACGAGCGCTGATGATAGATATTTGTTGTAACGTGCATGAAGGAATACAACCTTAAGTCATATCCTCCCTTGCTGCCGCCACTGGAAGGCTGATGTCAACATCAGTCGTGAATAGAAGGCTTTAAGAAGGAGGTCTGTACGCGAGGCGAGTAGCTATTTGCGTGCCGCTCACGTCGCGTAATAGAAGGGACCGTTTGAGATGCGTATGTCAACATGTTCACTGGACAACTGCTGTGTGGAGGGATGTTCTCTTTACGGATGAGTCCAGCTTTAGCCTCCAAAGCAATAGTAGACGTTATTTGATTTGGAGCGAAAATGGAACCCGTTATAATTCATCAAACACCCGTGAAATAAATGCAAACGGAGAAGGAGGGCCTGTGTTTGGTGTGGCATCTTTTTTGGGTGGACATACAGCCCTCCATGTCTTTCCACGTGGAACCATGAATGCTCACGTCTGTAGACATGACATCCGTTATGCTTATGTGCGCCCTAATGCCCGGGTAACAGGCAATAATTTCCTGCTACAGGACGGCAACGCTAGACCGCACGGGGCTCGTATCTTAGGTGATTATCTTCAGCAGCAAACAATTCAGCGCATGGAATAGCCAGATCAATTTTCCTGACCTGAATCCTATCAAGCATATTTGTAGTGTTTGAGGAAGACGTATAGCTGCTCTCAATCCTCCTCTTCAGATCGTTGCCACGCTTGCAACTGCAACGCTTTGCAAGAGCAATGGCTCTTACTTCCTACGATAGACTGATAGACTGCATATTTGACAGCATCGAATATCAATGTATATGTTGCATTTCTTCTAGAGTAGATCATATTTCATACTGAAGTATGATCTGCTCTTAATGCTGAAGGTAGTTTTGTTATACCAAATTGACACATCCAATTTCTTCATTTTATAGATAATCATCATAATTATCTGGTAATTTCTTTTCATGTTATTTTATACCTTACTATGCGTTGCATACTGTGGGTTAGTTGCATTAAATTCTACATGTAACGTTTTGAGAAGTCATCAATTTTGTCATTCTCTATAATTAATGATAACCAGTGTATTTATATTATTATGAACTTAGAGGTTAATGATGACTGATATTTTTGTGAGTTGTGTTTTCCCCAAAGCATGTAATCAATTATTAGTGCCATTTTCCATCAGCAATATGAAATTTTTCTCCAGGATAGAGACTTCTAAATTCTCACGTTTGCATACATCATATTGAAGTCATTTTTTCTAATTCGTAACGTTTGGAACTGCATAAGAGTTTTGTTTCCAGTCATTGGATACAATCTCTTCTAACAATTTTATTGAGAAGGAGCTTGCTGAAATATTCGCTACAAATGAACTAAGATAATTTTCTTTTTCGAAATTCTTCGAATCTTTCTGCATTCAAATAAGCACAGTTCTCATGTTGTTCTCTTTAACTCTCTGTCAACAGTTGGTAGGATTATCTCCTATACTAATTAGCACTGTATGGATATTTTAGGAGTATATATGTTAAATGATACAATGGGACGCTTTGTGTAAGTCATTTATGTTATGCATCGAGATCTGAATAGTAACTTGAATTAATTCATAGCGTTAACAGAGAGTAAACAAAAGCATTACAACTGTCACCCGATTTCCTGATTGCTGTGAAATTAAGAGAAATAGATTTAAGACTGTGAAATATAACTCCAGCATTAGACAATTCTTTTAGTACGTGATAAAAGGATTTTAGTAAGCCACAAATTACAGATATTTACATAAATGCATTTATGTAACTGATCATTTTTTCATATGAATGAGATCACGTGCTTTATAGATTAAGCTGCAAAATGTAACAAATGGCATGTCAAGAAACGTCTTTGGTACCGACAGGTGCTATTTAACAACAAAAGTCCTTTCGTGTATACATTAATTCTAAGACTAAATTAAATCTTTTATTCTCAGAAACATCAGATGTAAGCCAGATGCCGACAAATTACGATGCGGAAACTCCTGTTTAGCGCATACGGTACTAATTCAGATCCCAAAATCCAGTCTAATACAACTAAAATAAAAATAGGAAATTCCATCGACAAAATGCTTAATCACGGGTATAAAACTACAGTTTTGTATTTCCTATGATTTTTTGCTGAAGCTTGTATACCGAAAGACGATGTCATATTTGGTAATAAATTTCGTCTTTCTTCAAAGAAGAAATCTTAGCAGGATTAACGCCGGTATAGCAAAAATAAACCAAAAAAGTAATTAATTGTTGTTGTTTAATTAAATTGTTGAGACCAAATATTATCGCCTACTGTATTTAAAGAAATTAAATAATGAAGAATCTGCGTGAATGGATGTATGTTTCTTGCACTGTGAAAAAAGACAGTACGTACAGCCATCAAAGTTTGACTAACGTAATCAATCCTCCACTCAAAAATGGCACCTGAACGTCTAAATTTAGAATTTCGGCTTCGCTTTATTATCTATTTCATATTTTGCAAAAATTTAAAGAATGTTTGATTAACAAACTCAATGATTTCAAAGCGAGCAATGGCAACACTATACGAAAAAAAAACATTTTTATCTCCAGCGGGCGAGACTCTGTCGGAAATTCTAAAGATATGTTGTTTTAAAATAATTTGTGATACTGCTGTTAAATTGAATTTTATGCGGTTTAAGTGCGAATAATATGATATTTAATAAATAAAGGTAATACACAAAATACACGCCTTTGGAGGGAGTATAAAATATGAAATGTATCAAATTTTAATTTTTTTATTTGGTTCACAAATGCTCTTTTCCTATGATCCTAAAGCTTTGGAGCTTAAACTTTCTATTACATTAGCTACAAAAATAGTTTTTTCAAGACAAAATCTTTATATATAGGTTCAACTTTATGATATGCATATGCAGGCGATGCATTGTTTTCGTTAAATATGCCCTTAATAAACTACAAAAGTATTTACTCAACATATCTGAAAAATGTTTTGAAGCGTTCGGCACCGATGAGACCTCTTTAGTAGCCATCTGATTCTAATTCGTTTCCTACTCATCAGGTTTTATTCAGTAATTATTACACTTATCCCAACTGCTTTCTTTACTAAGAACATGCTTCAACTATTTTTTATATACTAGTTTGACTCTTAAGTTAATCCTTAATTATATATTCTAATGTACTCGTAACAAAATTTAAAAACACGTTTGTTGACGTTTCCAAATCTAGAATATACTATGTTTCTGAATTTGTTATTTTATTTCCCGTAGCAAAACTCTTTATATCAAATGAATATTTTTTATCACGATATATAAATTAAAAGTCTAGACGACAGCTTTTAGGAAATACTTTTTAAAGCGGTTATGGCAAATGGGAAAAATTATATGAACGTCTGCATATAAAACTACGTTAATTTATCTACATAAGTTTAAATGATTTAATGTAAAATTATGAAAACCCAAACAAGTACCTGATCTAAAAATACAGGAAACTTATATACCAACCAAACCTTCCGAGCTTTAATTTATTTTTGCATTAATTTTCTAATATTAATAGCAGTTAGATTTTAAAAAATAAATGATGTTTACTTAAATACGTAATAGGTCAACACAGGATTACGAAAACTTCTGAGTGAGTTTTATTGTTTTAATTTTTCTTATTTGCAATGAATGAAAAATAAGAGATTATTTGACTAACCAAAAGAACTTAATTACTTTCATAAAAACACAGCTTAAGTTTTTTCGTTTTAATTAGCTTTAATAGAAACCACAGCTTAAACAGTTTTTACAACAGAATATTTTTATTTTCTTTTAAAATTCTTAAAAATTCATATAACTATATACAAAAAAATTTCGGGTAACGAATATCTTTTATCACAAAAAAAATCGGTTGAGAAGCAAATTACGTGAAAATATTATTGGATGCCTTGGGTGATCAACGATATTTCGTATCACGAATGCTCAGATCGGTAGCACATGACTTTCAAAGATGTATTGCAGTAATTTAATACCCAGTATTAACATCTAAGTATTTCGGGAAACATACTTTTAAAAGGTTTTGTTGCTTAACTTTCATCAAAATAGTGCTTGCAGCAAGTGGCGTACAAGATTATGAAGCTGGCTTGGAAAAGATTATGGCCAGATTGTGCAGCAGGCAAACACATTGAAGGCTCTGACACTGGGAATTTTTGCTATTTCTGATATTGCGTCTTTAAACGATGGGCTTGGCAGTTATATGCGCAGTTTTAGACGTTTCAAAATAACGTAATAGTTCAGAATAACATGACATATATAACATTTCAGAATTGATATCAAAATTCGCACATCAATAAAGCAAGTGAACAAATATCAAATCTAGATATAGTTGATGAAATAAAATAAAAATTAAATTCGTTGCGTTTATGTATTTAATTTATGTATTTAATTTATGTATTTAATTTTAGACTGAGATAACTCAAATAGAATTCAAGAGAAAACATAGTGTGTTAAAACGATTGAAAACACAAACTTGTTTTGGTTTATAAACAAATCACATTTATTACATTAATCTACTCATAACTACGGTTTTAACCTAAAAGGGAAGATACGCAGATGATAGGTGACAGATATTGTACAACAGAAAAATAAATAACATTAATATATTTGTAAAGTTATTAACATTTAACACATTGTTATTAACATTTGTAAAGTTAAATTAGGAGGTGGCCACTCCAATCGAACCTTTTGTACTACATTAAATTTCACCATCTCATATTTTTCTTTCCAAATTCTTAGTAGAATTATTACAGACACTTGGAATTTTAACAAAATAAATTTCAAGCCAACACATTGTAAGGATTCATTTATTTTATGTTAAGTAACTTTATTGTCATTTTCCCTTTCTGTTTTCCTGACAGAATGCTAATTTTAATTCGCGCATATTCAAATGAAGTAGAAAGAAATAGCATTTAATGGGAAGTTTTAACTTGGTTAATCATAGCGCGTTATGCTTGCTGACGGCCAGGTTACTAGTTCCAGTTCTCTACTATAGCAGTCAGTCTGCGGCTTTGTTTTATTCTTGCCAATACTGCTTGTTTCGCCGGTACTGTTTGAGCCAACTTGCACGTTATTCAGTATTGTGTAGCCTTTGTAAAAGTAAGATTTAACTTAATTCCTCATCCTTTGAGTTACGCCATAAATGTTGGCTGATTTGTAAGCACAAGAAATGCCGTCTGTTAAATTATTTTGATTTCTGAATAAAAGAGTCTTTTACATTCTTCTTAAATTCTGTTTTTACTTAGACATAAAACGAAAAGTCACGCGTCTCTTTAAGGATTTCTTCTGCACAGTCAATTATAATGATTCATCTGAGACATTACCTTAACATTGGAATACATTTATGCATGCAATTTTAAACACAAAGAGCATCAGTTATCAGCGGAACGTTAAATGTATTTACAATTTCAAACAATCAAGCAGTTTTCATTTAAAAGTATTTCACCATTTACTGACTTTCAGACAATAAAGAGAGCTTTAACCGGTAAACAGCGGATTTTAATTTCAATTACCAATTAATCAATCATTTTTACTCTACAGAAATAATTTCAGAATTTACATGAATTCCAAAGCTGAGATTTCAGCCGGTTAACACCGAGATGATAATTAACTTTTTCCATCACAAATATTAAAACATTTTTGGTTTCAGACACAACGGCAATTAGAAAATGTTATTTTCAAAGATTTATTAACGATTACATAATATTTTTATCATGTTTACAAGTTGATGAAATATTAGACTTAGCCAAAAACTCAAGACTCTGTGCTTGAAAGGAAAAGAAAAGAAACTGAATTAAGTTGACAAGATTAAGTGAAAATACCACTAAGCAAAAGAATCCAATTAAAAACAGTAAACCACGAGGACAAAATTCCGTCTTACGAAAACCATCAAAACAGCAATTAAATATAAATCTAAATAAAGAAATATATACAAAATAAGTTTTTTTTGTTTATATTTTTTAAATACGAATTATTACTTTTCCTTTCTCACTTTCTTAAAAAGTTAGACACTGTAAACTATCCAGTTGAAATATTACATATTACAATTCAAATAAGTAAAAATCAAAATTTCAAATTAGAAATATTAATGCCACATTAATCAGAAAGCAATGATGTTGCACGAGAAAGTTGAAGACATGGATGAATTGTTGAAAGTTGAAGACATGGGGGAGTTGTTGAAAGTTGAAAACATGAATCAATTCTTGAAAGCTGAAGACACGGAGGAGCTGCTGAAAGTTGAAGACATGGAGAAAAACATGATAAAAAAGAACTGGGAGAAATTCAGAAGCAGCAACAAAGGGCGTAAACTACGGAGGGAATGTCTACAGAGGAAGAAAATAGAAGACAAGACAGTTCTAATTCTTTGACTCAAGCAATATGTGTAAAATGATTTACGATCAAACATTTCACGCCACGGCCTTTCCTGAGAAAGTCACAGAGTTAAAAAGCTACAGGCTACATTTTAAATGGCAATGCCATATATCTCCTTAGAAATATTTTAAAACTTAGACAATGACAGATCTCATTAGACAAACTTTAAGTGGAACGACTGCACATTAACTCTCAGGCAGAGTTCCAGAAGCGGTAAAGACAATGAAAATATAAAAAAAATGTGCTACAAAGGTAGTTACTGTGTAGAGTTTAATATTTATTAGACAGTTATCTTAATATTTTGACGTGAATACTCTTTCTCGTTTTTCGGTTTCCACCAAATTAGTTATTTTAATTAAATACAGAGTTTTTGAGTTTCAGGAAAACATTTTTTCGAGCTAATGGCGACCAGCTCGTCTCTCTTTCTTCCATTTTCTGAATTATTTGAACCGGTTTTAGCATTTCTAGCCACAACTGCTCGTGAGAGTTCAATGTCTAAGCAAACGCTTGTAGGTGCACTTGATCTTGTAATTTAATATTCGGATTTTATTTAACATATGCTCTAAATTTCCGGGAAGCTGAGGAAATTGTTTTCTTTAATTAAGCAAATTGTGTAACCGTCAGCTAATGGCTAAATAAAAATATTTATTTAAAACTTTCTTTTGAGTTACAGTTGTTTTATTTAAAGTTTTAAGATGTTAGTCGATAAGTAGTCTGTCTAACTATTTTACGTGCCCAGCAATTAACAGAACCCCTACACAACCTAATCATTTCATGCAAGAAGGCTCCTCATTCAAATGATAACACCTCTTCTTAATCTTCTTTATATTTTCCCATTTATTAAACAGACTACTATCTCTCGTGTATGTATGGTAAAAGTAAATGAAGTGTTCTTATATTTTATCCGCTTAATATTGCGCTTATTTATTGTATTGTTTTAAATTTAATGATTTCCTTGGATTTGCATAGTGAAATTTGTGCACAAAATAATGCTGTAAATTTAAACAAGAAATCGTCAAAGAGACAGGATCAAATTAATCCATTTTACATTAACTCTCGTGGAAAAATTAGTTAGAAACACTAGAAGAAAATTTTTACACATATTTTTAATTTACACATTGCAGAGAAAATTTCCTAACACGTCATTATGATTCCGTACACCATATGAACATTCTATACATCCTTATAACCCTTACACGTAAGATTCCTATTCCGTACACAACTGAGTTCCTCTATAATTTGTCCCCACTGACGGCTGAGCGCTTAAGACTCATAAATTCTGGTAGTTTGATTTAGGTTCGAACCCTGGTGAATGAGCTGGCTGCATGGTTACTTCGTAGATTTCTTCATTTGCAAAGCGAATACGAGCCGTTTTCCCTTAGAAAGTTATCCACAGGTGCATCCACCCCTTAGACAGATAGCCTTCATTTAATTTCTCATTTTCAAATTTATATAACTTTCTTAAACAATTCTTAGCAATTTCTTAAACAGTTCTTTCTTAGCAATTTTTTATAACTTTCTTAAACATTAGGAAGGTGTTCCGCTCTAACTGTAGCGCAGATGGGTGAAAATAGCAGCTTTATCACCAATCAAAATCCAATTCTTTTCTTTAATTTTTTGAATCAGCATTTGAATTATAAAACAATAAATAAAAACGTAGTGCTAGTAAAATGACGATGCTGAAAACATAATACGTATTTACCATACAAAATTTAATTTATAAAGTGAAAAAGAGCAGAATGAATGCTATTAATAACACAAAAATAGCTGCACGAATTACTAGGCAATATTAGTCCACAAATTAAGAAAGGACTGACTGAAAATAAAGTATGAGAGACTATGAATCATTTCATTACTGAAACAGAAGAATAGCTGTGACACAGTTTTTCATTTTGTGAACATTTCTGCATTGAATAACGTCTATTTTGTGACATTTGATGATAGAAATAGTTATAATCTAATTTTTCACATTTTTCTCGACTCGTTATTTATATTACTTTATCATTCCTTTAACGGTCTCGGAAAATGCCAATTCTAAAGGCTGTTGCCATTCCGTGCGCCATTATAGTTCTTTAATTTTTGGTTTGCAGTACAGTATTGCATTATTTACAGCAAATCGAACCGTTTCGTGAGATGTTAAACTAAGTATTTCTTAGAGAAAGATAGGCATGTTATCGTTAAAATCATACAGTACGCAGACAACTCTTATTCTATTTGTTACATGAGTGTGTATCGTAGCATAAAATTGTACATAGACCCTACCCAATTTTCGTATATATGATTAACGGGAAATAGGTATTTAAAAAACGACTATCATATAAATTTGGACAAGCAGAGAAAATACCAAAGTTTCTTTTCCTTCTGTCATTGGTTACGTTTAATTTTAGAAGCTTAAGTCAAGGTAACCTTTAATTTTTAGAAAAGAAAATCGAGTGACCTAGAATTCAATACACGTACCAGAACCTGCATTATTCATTTTATATGTCCCACATTATCATTTTTTCGCCATCCAAAAATAAGATTCTATTATAAAGCCCTTTGTATTCATGAGTTTTCTGGATAGATTTAACGCAAAAAAGTTTAATTTCCATATCCATGTTTAAAAACGTACAAACACATCTACAGATATTGTATTATGTTATTTCATTTTCTTCAGTTTTTCTCTCAATTCGTTTCTACATTTGGGAGTAAAATTGAACATTAAGTATTAATAAGGCGTATCGATCCGATTATAAAATAAAGTTTCCTTATGTAAAACTTTTTCTTGAACATCAAGCTCGTTTTACACGAGCAACCTAAAATTAAGAATCTGATATGCACACCACATCACTTCCTTGTATGGAATATTAAATTATACACATTTTTCCTGCGTTTCATTTACACTTATTTCTTCGAACTTCATTAGAGATATATTTCTCATTCAATGAATTCAGTTCTTACTTCGCGACAAGGCAAAAATATATAAAATCACAAAATATATTTATTAAATATTGAAAAAATAAAACAACAAATACAGTTAAAGCAATTAAAAAAACAATTTTTTCAATTAAATGTAGAGTTTCAATGAAAAAACAAGCAGTTCGGCCAGTAGGCAAGAAGGAAGGTTTTTCGGTGCAAAAACTGAAAGTTTCCTTTTGACACCACTCGGGAAAATGACACTGAAGTTGCAGAAAGTGAATGAAGTCACTATTCTGCTAAATTTTAAATGCAAACAAATATAGCTGCCATAGGAAAAAAATTAGGCTTAGCCGCACTTAAACAAATTAAGTTTGAGTTTTAAATTGTTTATAATTCTACAACCATTGCATGCTAATTAACTAAATGCATAAACACCGGAAGCTAAGAACAATACAATTCAATTAAAGCAAAAAAAGGCACAATTTACCAACATATAAGAATAAAAAGAACTGAGCTCAGGAAGCCGAGTAACTAAGTGAATATTCACTCAGTTACTTAGAAAAGTAGACAAAGGTGCATTTTACAAAAATTACTAAAGAACTAACAAGTTGAAAATTAGCGCCCAGTGCTGCTAAATTTTATAAATGAATTAAAAAACGTTAGGATTAAAATATCTAGAAAAAAAGTCGTAAGAATACTTCAATGCTGCCTATCCTTTTTTTTTTCGAAATGCACTGCAAAAAGAAAAAAATTTAAAAAGCAATATATGAATCGAAAATGCATACATGAGGAATGGAAGCGTATGAGTACGTCAAGAGAAAAGTGTTTTGAAACTTCAAATGAAGTCGATTAAGTAGACCAACTAACACAACTTCCATTCCAACAAATCCATTGAGACTTCTAACGGCCAAGCGAACTTACATCTTTGCAAAATTACCAAAACAAATGGATTGGCTCATTGAATTTGTCCCTTTTCCGGACTTGCTTCAGTTGTTCAGATCACAAAAGTATTGAATGTTGAAATAAGTATAACTAATTAGAGACTAAAAACTGAAACAGATAATATACAAGTAAAATACAAGTAAATTGGTAACATACAAGTAAAATCCTAATTAGGTACTTCCCTATCAAGGCAAATGATCAAAAATAATTTAAATGCTAAAGAAAAATTAAAAAGAAATCTTTATAACAAAAATTAAAACACATAAAATTTAAACTTTTTTCATACATGAAAATTAAATTAATTGTCCTGAGTAGAGGCTAAAAAAAGCCCGGTTCGAATGAGCGAATTAATAAGCTCTTGTTTAAAAAATTTAAAGTAATAAACCTGTGAAAGTAAAAGTCAGAGAAGAGCAAATTTGCTCAAAAAAATTTGATGGGAAAACCAAAGAATAACAAAATTCATACCTGCTTGTGGACACAAGCTCCGACCGCAATTAATCAGTGAAAAATCCGGATATGTAAAAGTTGCCGTATTTCAGACTAACCCTATAGCATGGTAACCAGAAAATTGAAACAGTCAATTTCAACGAATGGCAGAGCATTCAAAACAGAAAACTTGTTGCTATGCCTTTTGAGACTTCCGGGAAAGAAGAGACCCACTCAGTTACTTGGCTCTATGAGCTCATTTTATATATCTATTACATATATATGAATCCTTTGATGCTGCCGGCCGATTGCAACCAGAAAGGGAGGTGCATAACTATATGTTATAGCAGGCCTATGTACAAAATTTGATAATGTACTGAGTCTACTCGGTTTTGAATTATGCATATTTTCCCATGCAACGCAGCGCGTGGCGAAATTGAAAAAAAAACCTACGTCGGAAAAATAAAAATACAAGAGCGCGTGCATTTAATACTATATCATACCTAAACACTCGAAAATGCTGGCGAACTCTAGAAGTTATTCAAAGAAAATGTGCACCGATGATACGATGCGTCTTCCTTGAATGAAAATCATTATTATCTGAAATATTAAATACATTTACAAAAGAATGTTAATGTCTCAGAAAGATGTTTAAAAGTATGAGTTAAAAACTGTAGAGCTTGGAGAGCATAGATATGCAAATTTCTGAAATAACATTAAAGAAAATTCATGAAATCAGAATACAACAACTCGAATTTCTTAAAAATTGGCGAATTATAAAGATGTTCCAAGCACTTAAATGTAGTTGCTATCTTCCAGATAACATATGCGATGATCTCTACAGTTTGAATCGAGTGATTGAGTGATACGGAAAGCTGTCTAAGTGAAATTTTGTTTGATATGAAAAGCCAAAAAATGAGGGAAAAGTGAAGTAGAGGAATTCTTTCCTGCTTTGACGCTTGTGAATTTTTTATAGGAAGGGATGATGAAATTTAAAAGTCTTCTAGGCAAAAAAGACATCTAAACAATTAAAAAGTTTGAAATCATTCAGTATTAATGTAAAATTAACTATCGTGACGAGAAAAAAATAAAGACTTAATTATTGAATAAAGGAATTCATTTTTGATATTAAAAAAGATATAGACTACAGAAGTGGAACAGATATTACACTGATAGCCAGAAAATTAACTATACAAAAAAAAATGTGCAGTACGTGACAGTAATGAAGCAGCTTTAAAGGCCTTTTGCTGCTTGTTTTTTCTCTTGCTAGGTTTTACGAAACCAGTAGATTCAGTTCCGGTGAAATGGGATGCTGAAATTGCAGAGATACGGATATATCTCCAATAAAAATATTATTGTAAAGAATCCACTTTCTTGTCACGTGTGTTAAAGCTTATCACATCATAAAACTAGAAGAACGAAAATATAAACGCAAACTTCCTGCTATGCAAGAAATTTTTGAAGAATTTCTGAAAATATGTAGGTCTTGTTACATCATGCGAATTTGTAACTATTGGTAAACTCCCTGTTTCTTTCCGAATGGAACACTGTTTCCACCAATAAAAATCATTGAAATGAATATAAAGTAAAACTTTTCTGCATATTGGTGCTAAAATACGTTTCATGGTTAAACATGGAAGTTTATACTAAACACATATTGCGTTATGCAGAAAAAATGTTACTCTCGATTACTGGCTCATAAGAATCAAAACACAATGGAATTTCACAGGGGTACAGCTAATATTTGAGTAAGGTAGAGGAAAGGACATCAAAGTTCCATATAGAAAACCAGCGTTTAACTTTTAGCAACTCAAAGTTAAATAAAAGCAGATCACTACTGAGAGAAGTTTTAAGAAACTCAAGGACATGACATATTTGATCACAGATATTTTGAATCGTCCTTAGATACAGTTTTCTTCTTCGTGTCCTTACCGTAAAGGAAGAGAAATTGTATATAAAGCCCCATAAGAGGATTATCTATTATTAACATCTTATAACTGTATAGAGTCATTAGGGTTTTTGAAGTAGGAGACGTGAAAATTGAGCAATGCTGTAGCTGTTAATGTTTGAGATATTGTGATAATGTACGAATATCTCTGAGGAAATATTTCAACATTTCGTTTTATTTCTTGTGAAAAGAATAAATTTTATTAATTTAAATAAATTTTATTTACGACTTGTGCATTCAATCCATAACGAACCCGTACGCATACAACAATACATGCGTTCTTAGGTACAGACGTCACGAAAAAATCCCTTTTGAATCTATTTTAAATCTTTCTGCAACCTGTTTTGAGAGAATGAGTCCTTTATTTTGTCCTTACGTACAGATGTCACGAAAATCATCGTTAAATTGCATTCGACGGCGATCAAAATTAATATTTGATACCCGAAATTTTTCGTGATTACAATACTTCCTTCCCTTCGTACAAGGAAGTAAAAATGATATTAAGATACATTGAGATTTATACTTTATTTCTGGATTAAAGAGCCTGTACCTGCTGAGGGTAATGCATATGGATTGTTTGGTGATAGTTCTTAATAAGTGTGCGCAAAATCGAAAGATGAGGAAAACAACCATCATTCATCTTACCATTTAAAATGAAATGATTGTCTGCTGAATCAATATACAACTCTTGACGCATTCATATAGCTAGCTGCTTGACAGCTTCGAAGAACTCAGGTTATGGAGTACTGTTCAAGTCCCTGATTATAATTTAGCGATTTTTTCAGTCTTATTAAATTTATGCAATAAGAGTCGAAAGCAGAAAAGCGAAAGTAGTTTGCAGGTGTCAGATCTGAAGAGTAAGGGGTGTGTTTAAGGATTGTAATGTTTTTCTTTGTTTTAAACTGTTTGACGATAATGAAATTATATGAAAGCGTGCTGTCGTGCAACAGTATTGTGTAGCAATTTCACGTAACACTTAATTATTTAAGTTTGACTTAAGATTTAATTTTCATTATTCTAAATTTATGCTACACAACGTTATTTTATTTAAAAATCTTGTATTTATATTTGCTTTGGTTTAATTTTAATTAGGGGTTTTGGTACTTTAAGATTTGTACGTTTCTTCCACTGTTTACTCGTAAACGCGTTGAAACAGGCAATGGAATTAGGTGCTTTCCTACGTAATAAACTTGATTTAAAATTTTAAAATTACCCTTTTATTAAACTACTATTTACAGTCACTTCCCAACTCGGAAGGGGTAACAGAAAATAATGACCGCACTTGGATCTAAACTGAATAATCAAATAATTTAAAATAAAATTAATTAGAAAATTAAGAAGTCGTTGCTTTCAGAGCTATAAACGCGAGGTTGGCCTCTGTGCTAAATTATCAGTGGTGCGTAGCAAGATTTAGCTAATACTAACGCACTTAGATTATTTAAATGAGTATTAGAGTAACAGCGTTAAGGCATAGAATTAAAATACTAGCTGGTCAGGCGAAGTCGAACAGAGCCGCAGTGATCTGAGACTAAAAGCTCTCTCACACCGAGAAGTTCCTTGCTAATCTTTTAAATACAAACCTTGGCTCCACTTCAAATTAGCATAAAGCTGAAACGCGCGCTCATTCCAACGGGAAGCTGAAATAAGAGCTCATAGGAAAGAGAAATTAACATAAAACTTTGTTAGTTTAAATTAAAACCTTACAACATCAATGCCTATCGATTTAAGATAAATCGTTTTTCGATTTTAATTAAAAACACAAAGCCCTGATTTTTCCGTTTATATTAAAATTAACAGACAACTTCACAACTGTCCTAATTTCAAAGCAATACAGCTCGACAGGATTATAGAATTTCCAGCGCTCTTAAGTGAGTAAAGTTTTACGCGTACTTTTTTAGACCAGATAAATATTTAAAGAGTAATCTAAATTGAGCTGCGTGTTTTTAACCATTATATTGTAGCAAGCGGCTTTTTTATTAACTAATTACAAATAAAGTGTGAAATCATAATAACATGTATCATGTCTTAATTCCTAGTATTTGTTGCTTATAGCGCTTAAAACAATTTCTTAATTTAAGGTCACGGAAAAAATATACACCATATGCTTTGCTTTACGCAAGTAAACATACATTAATAGACTTACTTTTTATTTAATTTGAGTACAGTTAAACTAAGAACATGACTTAGAATTTAATTTCAGCTCCTCAAATTAAAATAAAATAAATTTCATTTCTATATATCAGTTCGAAGAGAAATAGGATTGTGTTTAAAGGTACACAAAAATAAATTTTACTTCAGTTCAGATAAGAAAGGTAGGTTCCACATTTTGGTTTGCACAGTAAACGTACTTTATATTTTCATAACTATATAATATTCGTTGAATTAAAATAAATAAAATTAAATTATTCGGGCATAAGGATGGCATCCGATTTTTCGTTTTGATTCGAATTTTGAATAGTTGCTCTAAGAATTTCATTACAGTTTGAAGAGATCTATGGAAAAAACGTAAAAATTTGGAAAAAATCCAAAGTATGTGATTTTATAGATATTTACAAACCAAATTCCATGATTCCACGATTACCTGTACTTTGGACGTTACCGTCACCTATTACCTGTACTTTTGCATTTGCCTTGTCATTGGAAATAAATATATTTGTACAGAGCTATTGAACTGATTAAACGACGTAATAGTGAAAATAAGAATATTACAGACTTTTTCATAAAATAATATTAATAATAATTTAAAAAAATAAAATAAAATATATTGGAAACGCACATAGTGCCGGCACTACCGCTTTCTACCATCCGTTACCTATAGAATACTTTCTGGTTCCTAAATTTTGTTTCTCGGTTGCAATGGCTCTAAATCATGAATATACGTAAATATTATTACTTTCTCAATAAAATTGTAAACATTATGTCATGCATTTAACTCCGAATTACCGTGTCACTTCGAATTAAAACTGAATATTTGTTGCAAATTATAAAGCTTTAAATTGTGCTATCAATTCAAAGCGACTATTTTTACAAATTATAGCTCCCGATCTTCCTGTCTTAAGAAATCGGATCTTAAAAATCAAAATAATTTTATAACAAATATTTATCTATGTCTATAGTAAAAACATTTGTTGTTATTTTTTTTAATTTTAAAATCTTACGGGCTTAAAATCGAGGTAATGCGGTATGCCCACTGCTGCTACATATTTCAGTCTTCTGAAGACCATAACTTTTCATCTCCTATGAATTAATTACAATTTTAGAATCATTTTTGGATTAATATTGTTTTGGGATTATAAGGGCACACCGGTGCATTAAACATAATTAGGATATTCAAGAAATTTCTGTATTACGGAAGAGCATGTCAAAGCGCTAAAATCTGACGTTATTTATAGAATATTATTTTTATATATTTATTTATAATTGATGTATTTTTTTAAATATTACAAGTCTAAATTATTCATTTTAACCATTATGATTTCCAACGCATTTAAATCATCAAACCATACTAATTGAAACAGAAGTAAAAACTTAAATTTTCTTTTTTCAATTACCGTTCTCTTTATTCTTTTTCATAAAGATTTAAAAACAAAAATCTTGAAATTTATTTTATACAAAATACACTCAAAAATAACATTTTCATCGAGAATATTCAGTTTTTATTTACGGTGAAAATTAGCTTGACTAAGAAGATCAAGAATTAAAAGTAGTTCAAAGGCCGAAACGCGGCTTAAAAAAGTAAGCACAAAAAACGAAAAAAAAGACAGAAAAGTGTATTCCACATTATTTGATTAATATAGGCAAGTAAATATATTATACAGCGCAGTTATAATTCACAGAACTATAAACAGTTATAGCCCACCAGCGGCCGAGCGGTAAATCGCTGAACTAGTCTTCCACCAAGGCATCCCTTGGCTTAGGGATTCAGATATTCAGGTAACTTAACCTAAATACTCTATTACTTGTGATAAACGATATTCTAGTGTATTTACTTTCTAATTTCGAAAACGCTTTCTTAAAAAGGGGGTGTTGGAAGCCAAAAATCTTCAAAAAATGATGATCTTGGATTTTTGCATTTTGGAAATTCTCTACACTTTTATATTTCTAAAAATACCATACTTTAATATGTATGAAAATTAGAACTGTAAAAAATCTAGTTTCAGTTTATCATCGAATGCTTTGAAAAATTGGGATTTTTACGTAAGTATGCTTTTTTATCCATATGTAATTTTTTTTTATACTTGATATACCTTTTCTCACGAACTACTGCTCACAGCTGTCTAAACTTTTTTATACCTTATTTATTACTTTTCCCAATATTTACTGAAATGAGTTAATTTTTTTGTGAGAAAAGTGCTAAATTTTACTAAGCATAGTAAAATATTGTATAAATTACTCTGAAATTCAAAATGTTTCAAAAGCTGATTTCTGTAAAAACAAAGAGGTGTACTACACAAAAAAATATAATGTTAATTTCACATAATGTGATAATTACACAAAAGAATTCAAGCGTGTCTTTATAGCAGATCTTGAGAAAAGGTACATCGAAAATGGCCAATTTAACATTGTCGGTATAAGGGGTTCCGACTCCCCTTAATTAAAAATAAAAATATAGAACTCTCAGCTTGAATAGAGTGAAAGCAATATAGCACTAACCAGTTCTAAGGATGTACAATTTTCTCTGAAAAAGGCAAATATTTTCATAAATTTATTTGAGAAAAAAGGAGATCTGCTCCGGCATATTAGTATTCAGAAATGGACTGATCATTTGAAAAATTAAAAACCTCTCCACCTCATCCTAAGCCGATCCAACAGAAGCGTTCTCTAATTTACAGAAATGCTTCTTTGACATGACGTTATATAGCTCCTTCAAAACAATACGTCTCTTAAATTTCAAAAGTAATGAGATTCTTGTTAGCTAACACTTCCATAGTCAGCAGTCAGACGACTTCGCAGCTTTCGTTCAATATTCTTAACCGGGATATATCTCATGAGTTGCCTGAAAATGGTGAAACATAGAGCAGGGTGCATTATCAGTCAACGGATTTCTAAGCATGAGAATGTCTCATCAACCATTATTTAACACATAAAACTTTTGACATAGCTCATAGTTTAAGAATATCTATACGGATATATTTAAATACTTCACATTTAGTTTCTTTTAATAGTGGTTTCATCAGATTTATTATATGATTAAGTTACTTACTTAATTAATTAATTACTTAGTTAATACTTATGAAAAAACTTTACTTAGGAAGCATAGCATTGACAGAAACAACGAAACGCAGAATACTAAGGATGAATCCAAAAATGAAGTTGCAAGAGAATTATCTAGGTTGTTTGTTAACCACAGATAGCAAGTCTTAAGAATAACTGTACTGTTTTGCAAATCTCCAGAAACTACCATGCATATTTAAACATTCACCATGAAATATTTATTAACTAAAACAATTCAAAGTAAATTTTTCTGCAATATATGACTTTTTCCCTCATAGTTGTTTCAAGGACTATACTCAGTGATCGACATACCTAAAACTGGACCTTATTAAAAACTTCCAAAATTTCTTCTTTGCATTTCAAACGTGTATCACATCTGTCAATGTAAATTGTTAAATTATTATTAATTATTGTTAACCATTGACCAAAATGGATGAGTTACACATTACCCATCCACTTTTCAGTTACTCTTTAAGCATTTGATTACATTCCGATGGCGCAAAAGTCTCAATATATCAAAATAAGCAAGTTAAATTTCACCATTTCAACGCGAGATAGAGGCCTACCAACGGCCGAGTGGTAAAATCGCTGACCACTGACAGTTCGGTCAGAAGTTTGAATCCCGCGAACGGGCTGGTTCCATGGACACCTTCGTGTTTTTCCTCACGTGTAACGTGTATATGAGCCAGCTTTCTTTAAAACGTCCTTCACGAGGGCATCCCTCCCCTTAGGCAGATAGCACTCGAGTACTTTTCCATAATTAAAATAAAACAAACCAAATTAAAGAGAGATAACACGGAACACTGATAGTTAAATATTTTTTATAATCCAAAGTTTTTAATTACCAACTCTTTCTGGCACTTTTAAGAATGCGCAGTAATTTTATTGTAAAGATATTTTACATTATATATTTGTATTAAACGCGCTTTTTCGTTACATGTTTTTTCTCTTTCAATTTCTTTCTGAATATTCATTTATAAATATATGACTATTAGCAAAAATTCCTACGTTTAATTACTTTCAGAGAAGCGTCTGTTGACGCCATTTTTGATTGCGCCCCTCCTGCGGTGCAAGCCTTGTAATCACTGCCAGCGTGTCGCAGCTTACTTATCTCTTTCATCAATCATATTGCCATAACATATAGCAAAAATACAACTGTAATCGAGTTCGACTCGCAGACTGCGCCCATTACAATTTGTATCATTGATATTAAGATTATGCTTTTCAAGAATGAAGAAAAATGTGTTTGATCTAACACTACATTTGCTAAATTAACACTACATAAAAATCCCATCTCTCCTTTAAGATCTCCGCTCTGTTGCGACGTCAACTTCAAAACCGTCTCGTTGATATACATGTAGGAAAAGATATAGATCAATAGATAAATAGATACATAGCCAGACAGATATAGATACAGAGACATAAAACTCTCATCTGAATTTGTAAAAATATCGCCTAACTGCTTCTAGCTTTAAACATGGAAGGCAAAACTGAGATTGATGTACACATTACTGACAAAATTGAGAAAATTTTCCGCTAACACTTTCTAATAAAGCAAGACAATTTCCAGAATTCGGTATCTGCTATTTTACATTCCCAGAATTCAACCTTCTCCCAAAGATAGAAGCAAAGATGCTACACTTTTGATATAAATGTAAATTTTAGAGTCTGTTTTTCTTGAACAGGATTACTTTACGGAGCAAATGGAGGATAAGAAAATATAAGAAATTTCAAAAAATATATAAAATCTGAAAACGTTCAGATTTAAATTACGCCCAAAGGAGCGTTTTTTAATGTTTTGTGTGCTACCTTTTTTTTATTAAATACCGTGTTCTCCGCACTTAAAGCACATGAATTTCAATTGAACAGGAATATGACAAAATATTTAAAAACATCATCTTGAGAATAACAAATTTTGAAACACAATCAAACTGAGCCTTTCTATAGCTGTGAGTAAAAATGTGCTTGGCCACTTTATAAAGTTTTTGGCTTTATAAAGCTTGGCTTTATAAAGCTTGGCTTGGTTTTTATGGCTTTATAAAGTTGATGCATTTGATTATGGTAAGGCACTTGAGGGTTATCTGCCTAAGGTTAGGGATGCCTTCATGGAGGACGTTTTAAGGAATTCTGGCTTGTATAAACTACGAAAATGCCCGTGCAGCCAGCACGTTCGCGGGGTTCGAACCTCGGACGAACTACCAGTGTTTAGCGACTTTACTATTCGGCGGCTCGAGGGCCGTGTTTTATAAAGATTGCTTCGACAAATGTTTGAATGTTTAGTTGTAGATAAATGTTTTCAGTTCAAAAAATGAATCAAATAATTTGAGTTTTACTATTAAAATTTTGGTAACTAATACCACAAGAAAATTGAAATTTATATAGGACCGCTAAATGATATGTCATTTGAAAAAAATTGAAATAACTGAATTAGTTGAAAATGTGCCTTTATATACAATTGATATTTTAGAGCTGCCCGAGGTATCACTAACTAAAAGTTTTGAGCATTGTATACAAATACTCCTAAACACAGCTAAATTTACAGAAACCAATTTCTGAGAACAATCTTTTCGCTTATAAAATGCTAAACCAGAATCGTTTGTTCCGAATTCCCATTTCGGAATTTGAAATTTTGCACTTAAAAAAATTCACTATTTATGCAACTTCTAAATCGAGGTATCACGTTGTTCTTTCGATCTTGTCAAAATTGCTTAAGTCGTAAAATTTTGTGAAATTTTGATGGTCACTTCTGAATCAATCCGGTCCAATTCCGTAAAAAATACGGTACCTCATATTCAAAATATCTTGTAAAATGTAGTTGGAGAAGAAACATTGCTTAGGCATATTGCAACTCTCTTTGTAAAAGTCTTTTATAAAAATTAAAAGTTCTTTACCTGTTTTTTTTTTCAAAGGTGCCATGTAATCAGAATTGTCGTAGTCCGAAGAACAGAAATTTATCTTATCTGGTACATTTAGTAAACTGGAATTCACTAATCTGTCAAAACATCTCGTGCAATTTTCCCGAAAAAAAAAACAACTATTGACATTATGAACTTGAAAACCTTTCACACTTTTGTGAAAAAAATTCTTTGATATAGTTATTTTATTAAATATTCATAAACACAATTTTGAAAACACCTATCTTAAAGTTCTAAGCGCACGTTGCTACAAACATTTTCGTAGATTTTATTAAAGTTGCAAAAAAGAAATAAACCAGAAAGTGTGAAAATTGTGATTGTTTTTGATATATAATTCATATATATATCATGACCTTGTATTTGAGTGCCATAATCTTCACTAAAGGAAAAATAAGCACAAAAATATGAAAGAAAGCTAAATAAAATCGAAATCATGTCACGCAATTGGGATTTGGACGAGAAAGGGGTAGTTACATTTCTTCCCACCACCGAAACTGTAAAGGCGGTGCAGCAATCATTCAAACATTCAGAGTATAAAAATATTTCCTTCTATTCAACTTAGCAGATCACGTGCCAAACTTAATTACTTCGCGGTCAAGGACTACCAAAATTTAGAGGAAAGCCTTATTGTGTTTTTCGTGAGACAAACCTCAATTTCTAAACTTACTCTAAGACTCATAAAAATGTCTTTAATTATGACATAGAACGAATATCTGCTTAATGAAAGAGTTTCTAAATTAATTTGCTAATTACTAAATGCTATACAGATCAATGCCGAAGAAGATATTTTTATTACGATTTATGTTAAATGAATTCTTTCCCGTCCAACATCTTTTTAAAGTAGAAGGGGGAAAACACACTAGAGTATTTAAAAAATTTTGAATAAATCAAAAGTTAAAAAAGATGATTATAAGCGTGAAACAGAATTAAAATAGAAATTTTCAATTTAAATCTTAATGGAAATAAATTAGTATAGGAAGCAAATAATTGATAACATAAAATATGGCTTGGAAATACTTGCTCTCGAGAACATTTATCGCTTAAGTTTTTTATTTTATTCGTATTGTGTTATACATGCCATATAAATTTCAACGTCCTGACAAATAAATACGTATTAAATAGGAGCAAAAATTAATGCGGCGGAGCTATTATTAATAACACTTGTGTGGAATTAACCATAGTTAAATCTTTTTGTTTGTAAGAAATGCAAATGGATTAACTTAGTATGCATTATTATTGATATATATATATAGAATTTATAATGTCATATATAGACTGGCAATTACATGTATCTCTAGACTCAATGTCATGATGATATGTTGCTTAAGATCTTTTAATATTTAAAGGCAGCTGAAACTAACATTATTTGGTGAGAAGTGGATGAGACAGTGTCTGAAGATCTTATTGAAATTTATGCTGTCTAATTTTGGGTGAAGGAAGTTAATTTTACAGAAACCTTTGCTTGTATTGAGTCTATTGTATAATTTATACTTGCAGAAAACTGGAATTAATTCTTTTATAGTAATATATTGTTGCATGCGTACGGGTTCGTAATGGACTAAATGCACAAGTCGTTAAAAAGTTCATAAAATTTATTCTTTTCTCAAGAATAAAAACAAAATGCTGAAATACTTCCTCAGAGATATTCGCACAATATCACAATTTATTACAGTAGTTATATTTTGAATTACCAAACCGTTAAACAAAACTCAAGTCAAAACAGGGTAAGATAACTCGATCTCACAGCGAATTCGCTACGATCAATGACAGCACTAAGTAAACGACAGCAAGTCTATTAAAAGAACTACAACTGAGCTGAGATGTTTTAATCCTGCTTTTATAAGCTTTTTAGTCATTTGCGAGACCATTCTGGTATTTTCTCGATTTTTCTGGATAGCAAAAACAATTACGAGATGTCTATTTATTAAATGTTAAATGCACGCGCTTGTATTTCATTTTTCCGGCATAGCTTTCTCTTAAATTTTGTCACACGCTGCATTGCACAGGAAAATAATATAATTTTAAACACAATTCTGCTAAAAACAGCAAATTAAATACTAATTTCGACATAATATCCCTTGTAATTTAATTTTATGTGAGCTGTCAGTTTAAGTAAATATTTATCAGCGCATGTACGTAAACATATCATTAAATGTTTTGCGAAATTAGTCGAATCAAAGAAATTATTTGCGAAAGAGAAGAATCTTGCAAAATATACACTGGTGTGCAAAAATTAAGGACGAGATGGTTTTTTCATTATAACTTTGTACAAAAGCTTTCCAAATCAACATATTTAATACCATAAGATCCCCAATACGTAAGGACATGAGTAATGTAAGCAACACTTACTAAAAGAGAAATCAGAGGGATAAAAAGAAGCTTTATTGAAAAAGTAGCATGGAGCGCAATGCGACTGAAGGCCGAAACATCCCTGTGAGGGGTGTCCAGCAAGAAACATCCGGTCTTTAATAGAGGATATGATCTCCCCTGACTGCTAGGCAGGTTTCACAGCATTTGTGCATGCAGGATATGTGGTTGTTAATGAACTGTTGAGACACTGCTGCTCGTTCCTCTTGTAGCACCAATCGCAGTTTCGGAATCGCTACTGGCGATAAGTTACGTGCTGCCACGGGTCTCCCTAGTAAGTTCCGTACATGCTTGACGGGATTTAGATCCAGAGACCTTGCCGACCAATCCATGTGTTCAATATCTTCACTCTCCAACAGCTCTTCGACAGTAACTGTGCGATGAGGTGGAGCGTTGTCGTCCATGAAGAGGAACTGAGGACCCATAGCCCTTGTGAAAAGACGCATGTAAGGAAGAAGAACCTCGTTACAATAGCAGTCCCAGGTGACGAACCTCCTTGGGAGATATGAAGGTCGGTCCGGCTACCAAGCATTATGTCTGCTCGAACGAGAACTCCGCGACCTCCAAAACAGTCCCTTTTGATGATGTTGAAGGGGTTATTGCGTGTTCCCCGCTCTGTCCAGATGTGTATGTGTCTAGAATCGCAACTCAGACTAAATCTGCTCTCATCTGTAAAGAGTACTCGTCCCCATTCATTGTCTCTCCAATTCCGGTGTTCCCGGCACCACAGAGAACGCCTTCTCCGATGGGCAGGCGTTAGAGGTACACACCGTACAGGGCGTCGTGCAAACAGACCACCACCGTGCAGTCTTCTGGCCACGGTAAAACGCGATATCGGTCGTCCAGTCGCCTGTGTCGTGTGTCTAGCGATTTCTCCCGCTGTCTGCCGCCTGTTTCTTTTGGCCTGTAAGGCAATATACCGGTCATCTGCGGGTGTGGTTCCTCGTGGACGACCACTACTAAACTCCCGCATAGCTGTTCCTGTAGTTTGAAATTGTCTCCAAAGTCGTGAAATGATGCTGTGAGCAATTCCGAACTCTGCAGCCACATTTGTGCCACTACGGCCTTCCTCCAACTTCTCAATGATTCGACCTCGGGTAAAAGCATCCAGATGTCGCCTAACAGATTGATTATTCGCCATTTCTCGCTGAGGCAGCAACTCGGTGTGATTTTAACTGCTATACGGCGTGCAATCTCTTTGCCAGAAATACTGATCTTACACCGACAACATGCTTTATACTACTCAGACACTCCCCCATAACGTCTACCTGCATATCTGCGCATGTGCTACCGTACATCACCTTACTTAATCTCCTGTTTGGTCTTTCCGTCCGCTCTGCCTCTTCGTTTAGCTGATATGCTAATTTTTCTACTTCCTCCTTAATTTTTGCATACCAGTGTATTGTAAGGAGAATTTTTTTATTATGTTTATTACTACTTCTTTTTCCTCGTAGAGTTTTAGTACTATAGAGATTAAAACTATAGTATGAAGAAGTGTCTGCATCTTTATTTTTTTTTACTATATTAAGCCCATATGGGTAAAGTCTTCTAAATATGTATATGTATATGTGTGTATGTGTATAGACTGACGGAAAAACAAATTCCAACACCAAGGAAACATTATTGTAGAGCAATGAAATTTGGATAATGCATTTGTCTAGTTAACATGTTTAATTGATTATATTTTTAAGATTACAGGATGATTTAAGTTCAAATAAATGCATTTCAAATGTGAAATGCTGTTACATTAATAGCCGGTGTATCCTCCAGAATTTTGAATGCAAGCTTGCAAACATGCATGCATTGTATCATACAGGTGCCGGGCGTCACTTTGTGGTATGGAGTGTGCTATGGTTATACTTTGTGGTATGTTGTACTTGTTCTGTGAATACTGGAACGGTCAGTGCTGGCTGTGATGATGCCGGAGTTGCCTTTCAGTGATATCCCATACGTGCTCAATTGGAGACAGACCTGGTGATCTCACAGGCCAAGGTAACATGTCGAAATTCTGTAGAGCACGTTGCGTTACAAAAGCTGTATAAGGGCGAGCTTTATCCTGTTGGAAAACTCCCCCTTGAATGCTGTTCATGAATGGCAGCACTACAGGTTGAATTACTAGACTGATGTACGAATTTGCAATCAGTGTGTTTGGGATAACCACGAGAGTACTCCTGCTGTCATAAGAAATTGCTACCCAGACCATGACTCCAGTTCCAGTGTGTCTAGACCGCAGACAGTTTCGTTGCATGCGTTCCCCTGGCCTCCTTCTGTCGACCACAGGGCTATAGCAGGCAACAAGGAAGAACCTGCGTTCATCAGAAAGCACAACAGATCTCCACTCCGTTCTCCAATGAGCTCTGATTTGACGCCACTGTAGTCACAAATGACAATGGCTTGAAGTCAGTGGAATGCACGTTACAGGGCGCTAGGCTCAAAGCTGTCCTTGAAGTACCCGATTTGTAACATTTCGTTGTGTGACTGTGGTACCAACTGCAGCTCTAATTTCTGCCTCAGACGCAGTACGATGCGCCACAGCCGTACCCCGAATACGGTGGTCATCCCTCTTAGTAGTCCCACGTGGCCGCCCGGAACCCGGTCTTCTTGAAGCAGTACTTTCATTTGACCACTGCTCTCAACAATCATGCACAGTGCATACATTCCAGTCAAGTCTTTCTGCAATATCGCGGAAAGAAAATCCACCTTCTCGTATCCCTATTACACAAACTCGGTGAGCTGTTGATAATGGCTTCTTCGTCTTCTTAAAGGCAATATTGGCTAACATCAACTCAATACGTCAGATTTCAAAGATAAATAACGCTCACGAACTTTACAGTACGCATTTAAAGCAAAGCTGATTTACAAGTTCTGAGTGGCACTACTAGCACCACACTTATGCTCGAAGCGTAAAATTTGAATCGATATCATCTTTCAGATGTATAATCACGCCTACCAAATTATGTTTATCTAACACCAGTTTTTCATGTATATATATATATATATTATCTCAGTTTGCTAATTGAGCAAAGTTTGTATAAAAATGTAAAATCTTCCTCTTTTGCATTTAAACATTTTAGTTTCATTAAAACTCTGAAAAGGAATACTATGTATCAGGAATTATAAAAACTTTTATAATTCCTGTTAAAAATTTATAGTATTTTTCCTATTTGTAGTAATGCATATATATTTGTTACACTAACGACTTTCAAACTGTTAAATAATTGCTTCGTATACAAAGGTTAGAAAACAACATAATGGAATAGAACTCAACTGTGATTAAAACACATAGATGCATATGAGGAAGTACAACAAAATATTTAAAAAATATTATATATTATGAGATTATTAACATATTTAAGGTTTTAGAAAATGTTAAACCCTTATAATATGTTTCAGTTATTCATAAATGTTCAGTTTCAGAATAATCCTGTTCAGGAACACTCCCAACAAGAATGTTAATGCACTAATAATATTATCCCACAATGCGAAAATTTACTTCGTATGCTGTTATATTGTCTTGGTATGCTGTCGTTTTTGTGATTTATTAAGTATCGGAAACGTTTTCTAGAGTAAACCAAGTTTTAAACCATAAAATCCACTAATAATTCTTGAAAATCATCTTCAAAACCCATATGTTTCTGCATATAGAATACTCTTAAAATTTTTTAAACATATGCTTACCTCTTAATAGCAAGATAATGAAAAAAAGGGTGGTAGTAAAATATTTCATTGAAAATAGTATGCAAACACACTGATTCAGTATTTCCACATTTGTGTATAAAACCCCCATTTATGGGGTTAATTTCACCCAAATTTATTGAAACCTCATTTTCGATTAAGCAAGACTTTTTAAAATGATAAATAAAACTCTTTTCTACTCCTGAGTTTTGTTTTACAGAATTTTAAACATTTTCTTTCCTTTTCTTTTACATATTTGAGAGCGCGAATAATTTTAAATGGTATTTTCTATTTCAAAATATTTTCTAATAGCGCCGAAAATATTTTTTTAAAAAACGCAAATTCTGGAGAAAAAGATATGAATGAAAAAACAATATTTCCTTTTCGCACAATTTCTTTCTTCCGAAAGCATATGTATATATATATACACACACAAAGCGGGAGAAAATGGCTAGTTTTTATTTTCTACATTTTATTTTCTGCATTTCGCCTTTATTTTTTTAATGTTTTGGACTAACTGTGGCTCCTACACTAGGGTATTTCCAATTCTTTTTCTTTATTCTTGGTTCTTTGAGACTTACTTGGCAGAAAGCAGACACATAAATAAATATTTTTGGAGCTAAAAACGCAATTTCCGTCCCGCATAAGCTGCTATCAAAAGAAGGATGTTAGGACTTATCTTTGATCCTGTTCCTTTTCTCTTGGCTTTTGTTTGTGAAACACAGGCATAGACTCTTCCTTTGTAGTAATATATGTATTTTATTTATTGCGAAAAATGCATTAAGATATTTTTTTACTTGAGTTTTGAGATAAATACATGTTACTGTTGAAAACTCATGAAGAAAAATAACACATTTAGTAGGTTGATTTAGAAAGAATTATTTTGAAAAAACCCTCACACTTAGGAATTTCGACATTTTTCGCATATTTTTTCTTGGTTAAATGAGACGTACACCAAAACTGAATTCACGAAATGTTTTGTTAATAATGTCTACAGCTATTTTGCATAAATACGAAATTTTAAATTATGCGTGTGGAATATTTAAAGAATTTAATTAGTGTAAGCTCAGATTTATGAGTTTGAATAGAAAAGCCTTTCGAAAGGCTTAGCTGCGGTAAGATAGCTTCCTCGGAAAGCGGGTTTAGTGTTGCCGTAAAATGGTATGGAAAGACAGGTTGCCAGATTTGGCGCGAAATCGCCCATTTGGCGTCAAAATCGGCGATGTGCCATAAAAGGAACAAGAACATTCTAGGACGAATTTTTACTGGTTTTTCCGAGAATGTTCTCGATGGCAGGTCAAAAGCTATAAATACCCTGCCTGTACTAAGAGTATCAGTTTATCGTAGAAAGTATTGAGAGTATGTTGAGTTCAGTAGTAATGCTTTGAGTTCAGAGATTAGCTTAGCAGCAACCGAACCGTTAAGGAAGCCGTACTTTAGTGCTTTGCCGTGAAGCTGTCTTCACCGTTATAGCCTAATAGCCTGAAGTCTGTATTGTTGATTGTTTCAGCGCGTTTTCCGGCGTTTTTTTTACGACTGTAACGCGTCTTTGGAGCTGTCCTGTGTTAAGACTGACGAATAATTGAGTTTTGATTCTTCATCAAGTGTTGTTATCAATCCTTCAAATCCACGAACCTCGTAGAACGTAGCAATATTATTTTATGTATTAAGCAATTCCAGTATGTTCAGCAAAACAATTTAAATGTTGGTTGCATGTTTATCTTTTAGGTGGGGAAATATTTTTAGCATTGGAAATTGAATTATATGACCATTGATATCATTCCTAAATAATAAAAAAATATTAGAATTTCCTGTAAAGCGTATCAAGAATAGGTTGAAATGTATTAGTTAGTATACATGCAACTTAAAAAAATCTAATATTATATTGTGTTGCAGTAAAACATTGTATGCCAGTCTCGTATTGAAAACCAATTTTTAAGTGCATGAAGTTTTTATTTTTTAAAGTTCTATATGAAATTTACTTTCCATTATCGGAACCAAATATATTTTATAAAAGCTCTTGAAAATTGCGAGCTTTTGAAGACAGAAAGAAATTCCCAAACATCTATTTCGGCAAAGAATTTAAATTATTCCTTCAAACCTGTCAGGTCTTCTGGATTTTCATGAATCTTCCAAACATTTATCTTCTGGATATTTAAATGTATTCTTAAAACTCAATTTTCGTTGCAGGATTTTGGTTCAGTTTCATTTTTATCATATTTAGGACCGTAGACAAAGATATTATTCAAATAGTGGAATGAAATTTTAATTATAGCCATTAGCAATAAATAAAGATAATATTACCACTGGATGATGAAGATTATCAGATAATTTGAGATTAATAATTAGATATATTTATGTATAAAAATACGTACAAAGACCTGATACTGACAATTAGTTAAACATTCATCTGACATAAAATGAAATGACATATATTTAATTACGTCATACATCTTAATAAAACATATACTTTTAACAGAAAATTTTTGAATTGCCATTTTGATACATTTTTAAATTTCAGTATAATTTAACTGATGTTAAGAAATAAACTTGAAACTGTGGGACACTATGAAATAAAATAAGTAATGAAATATTTTTTTTTTTTTTTTTGCGAATTAGCATTTGCAAAATTGTAAACATTTTTAAAGTGATGTTTTCTACTTGAAGTTATATAAATTAAACAAAAATAATTTATAAATTAATAAGTTATTTTTAATTAAGAAACATTTGATCATTACTTTAAGTTTCAAAGCGTTTTCAGTTTTCCATGCAAATCCAGAAACCTTAAAAAATTATATGCTGAGAGTTTCTAAAGGATTTCCACGACGAACATTTAAAATGTTACAATAATCTCCAGATGCTCTATCCTTTTACTATTCCCTCTTTTCTCAAAGTGTCTGTTAAGTTAATGCTAGGAAGGAGACATTATTTGTTAACTAGTTAACAATGAAACTTTTATAATAAACTCCAACTACCTTTTTTTTGTACTTTTCTGTTCTCAAAGTGACTCATAAAAACACAGTTAATTGATGTGAACTCCTCCACCTACCCCATAGGCTGTCATACTACTTCTTATTTAAATGCTAATGTTATTGATTTTTAGGTTTTATACCTAGCGTCATAAAGTTGTAACCACGGTTTTAAACTTTGCGAAGAGATGATTAACATTACAAATACTAATGATTCTTGTATAACTATTTCTATCAAAGTAATGAAGATTTTAGGTATTAAAAAGCGGCGAATTAAAAGGAACGATTTATACATATCACAACCATTTTAAATCACATTCAGTCTGGATTCAAATTAATAGCAATGATCTTAAAATAGCAAATAGTGTGTAATAGTTTTGTAATTAATAAAGAGATAAAAAATCAAGTAGAGTTATGCCAAAATTAACTAATATAT
>KK118618.1:230238-244050 GCA_000611955.2 Stegodyphus mimosarum
ATATATATATTAGTTAATTTTGGCATATATATATATATATTAGTTAATTTTGGCATAGGTTTCTGGATTTGCATGGAAAACTGATATATATATATATATATATCAGGTTTTAACGAAAGTTTCCTGCCACCACAAATATCATCTGTGCAAACAGTTTGCTTTGGCGTGTTTAATCATATTTTGTCAAACAATTTTTAGCATTTGAAAAAGAAAGACTTGCTTTAGAACACTGTTGTAAAATTTGTAAAGAAATTTCCATCTAGCAACATTCGCACAGATTTGTATCTTTGTCTTTTTCACCATCTCCCGCTACCTACAAATAATAGGGACGCCTATCACCGGATCCTTATAACGCATAAAGGATCGGTTAATTCAATCTCTAGCATCATTAGTACTATCGACTGGGCTCAGACCTTTGCCAACAGTGCTAAAATGACGCGGTCAGCAGACTTCGGACTCTACGCTCTGCTGTACTGACGATAAGCTCCACCACTAGTCCAATGGACTAGCATTTACAATATCTGCTCATCGCAGAAACTTTGTGTGTTTAAGCTCCCATGCCCACCAATATAAAGTACTACTAATAATTCGCAAGTACTGTGCCTTTCGCGCCACTATGTACCAGGGCATCCCCATCTGTATTTATGCGTATAAATATGTATGTACGTCTTTCTGTGCTTTAAGTCATTATGGGTATGTACCTGTTTTATGTATTTGTATGTTTATGTATTTTGCGCTTTGTGTCTTGTGTATTATTTGTTTATGTGCATTTATGTGTTTTTATGTGTATGTCTTTTTACACTTTTACTTATCATTACTACTTACCATCTGTAACACCACAGCTTACCTCTTCAATCTGTAATACAATCCTACTAACGCCCTTGTACGGCCATGTACTTTCCTTGGACAACCTCAATAAACTCCTGGTGCGGCCTTGTGGGGCTCCAGGGACTATTGCTCTGATTAGAGGAGGGCAGAGACACATGCCTGTTTACCTCTGTTAGACACCAGGCGTCCCCGTCCTCCGTAACCTACCTACATATATACATATGTATGTGATATTTCCAGTTGAGGGTCTGGATGTTTTCGTAGCTAGTGGAAAGGCTGCAGAACTGACGACAGACGAATTTCGCTTTAAAAACTCCACATCTTTATTGGATTAAAATGACAGCTCATTTTTCTTTAGACGAAGATCACATATTCGATAATAACTTAAATAGTAATACCAGTAAATTTAGAACTTCGGTGCAACAGATATTTTTTAACAAAGGAAAGACGAAGACACACAGCAAAACGTTTGTATAGCAGGCAATGGTAATAAACAGTTTGACGAAAATGACGCATAGAGCTATTTATAGTAGCAGTTACATTGTAAGAATCTTAAGTTTAACTAATGTTTATTTTATTTTAAAACTTTAATATCATCTCTTATTTTCCACTTCCGGCCAGAATCAACGCGTGAATATGTTTATGAAAATTGTACTTGCTAACATTTAAGTATTTAAGTTGTGGCTTTTTGCCAAGGAGAGTAGAGAAAAAGGAGAGAGAGCTCTGTTGCTAGGAGTCTTCACGCGAGCTTGCCACCAGTTACTGTCCGCCTTTAAGGCCTGAAGTTTAATACTCTTGAAAGTTAAAGACGTGTTGTTGTTTTCCGCAGTTTGCGGACTACAGACGTAGTCATTTAAAAAGCCAATCTTAGTGCTAGTTATCTGTGTAAAATATTAAAAGTTAGCTCTTATTTAAATTTTAGTTAGTTAGTAGTCTTATATTCTTTTACGTTCAGACCACAAGTAGTTGGTCTTTGTATCCCGAAGAGCGGGAACCTCTGTAAAAATCGATTAGCAAATAAAGAGGAATTTTAACCCTTCTTCGCTTTGTTATATCTTCTACACACGCATAGCTTTTAGTAAGCTTCTTGTTGCTACTCAGGACTCCAGTTGTATTTGCAAACTCAACTAGAAGAAACAGTAGTCCTGATAACATAACAGGCCAGAGAGTTCTGGAAGGTATTGGTCTAGGGGGGAGATCTTGAAATTGCGGAAAGTTAATAAGAGGTTGCTGTTCGTGTAGAGCTAAGCCATCGTAATTTTTTATATTTTACATATATTTATAAATATGTCTCTGTGTGTGTATAATAAGATCGCAATTATTGTAAAAAGATGACTTGGTAAAAGTGTTGCAACGAATTGGCGTTGGAAAGGTTTTATTGCGTAGTTAGAAAGATGGATGCATAAACCAAAACTCTTCTACACGTGGTCGTTTGAAAACATAATTTTATTCCATGATAATGCACATCATCACTGTGGGTGCACTATACACCCCACAGTTTTATGCAGCTTATATCTTCTTAAACAATGCATGAAATTAGAAAAGTAAACTCTGCGTGGATAGCAGCAAGACGACACAGCCAAAAGCAGCAGAACATCGAAAAGAATGGGAAATGCGATGCAGTTAGCTTTTTATACCGAATTCCATTTCTGATCACATGACGGATTAATGTCCAGATGCTGGGTTACGATTTCATTGATAAGTGCGCTTCAAAACTGCAGTGAGTTTAGTTAGCAAAATTATTGCACTGTTATTTTTAGAATGAAAGACGGGAGCTGTTAAAAGACTTTATAATGAAAACCGGCTCTTATTAACACTTACACACGGAAAAAACAACGAAAACGTCCATACAGCCAGCCCGTTCGCGGGAATTGAACCTCAGACGAACTACCAGAGTTCAGGGACTTACCCCTCGTCCGCTGGTGGGCCACGTCTAACGTGAAACGATCCAGTTTCCCTTAGGGAGTCCTACATGAAGACATCCCGTTGTGCAGATAGCCGCAGTGTGCTTTGCCATAATCAACTAATCCCAAACTTAACCTGTTTTAAACATTTTGGCTACGTAGTACAATTTGGCTACGTAGTACAACGGGCTTCGATTTTAGAAAGCAATTTAAGGAAAACATTCTTTTATAAGTTCAGGTCAACAAATTAAATTACCTTGCATTTTATGAGTAAAACTGTCAATCATTGATAGGAAATGCCCCTGCATCTTCAGTGAAAAGAGAATAAGCATAACATATCTGAAACATTTTCCAAATATTACATTTTTAGGGTATATAGTTTAAATGAATTACTTTCAAATTTAGAACAGACGTAGTATATCCATAGTTACTTATTACAATTGCTTTTTATTTAGTTTTTAGGTTTTCCTTAAAACTCTTATTTGTGAGCGCAACAGCAAGATATTCGTGACATAAGATACCACGCTTTAAGAACTAAAAACACGCTAGTTATTTTAACACAATAATAAGAACCATTTAGGCATGCTTTCTGTCTATATCTTCTGTGACAAAAACGGCAATTAAAATGAGCGATATATAAAAGACGTTTCGAAATATCATTATAATTTGTAGAAAAGGAAAAAAGAAACATGTAAACTCATAATTAATGTTTCGGAGCATCAAAATTTAAGTCAATTTTTAAATCCTTATTTTCCTTCATTTTTGAAGGACGCTTGACATGTTAATTTATGTACCATGCAATTACCTCAAATCTAGAAACTTCTGAAAATAATTCACAGCTTATTTTCGAAGCATGACTAGGGGTTGAGATCGATGATGTTACAATTCTTTTTTCCTTTCTTTTTTTTTCAATGAAGATTATTTCTGCTTTTGACTTTCGTAGGTAACCTTGTGTATAGAATTAGCTTCATAAGGGAACTTCTTTTAAATGTAGAATGTATATCACTTTAACTTCACAGTGAATAATTATCTAAAATAATACATATGATAATGTTTAAAAGAGAAACTCGTAATATTATCATCATCATCATCATTAAGAGGCGTAGCCAGAGAGGGGAAAAGAGGGGACCTCTGCCCGCGGGCGCAGCAAGCTAGGGGTTTGCCAAATTGATCTTACGAATTTTTATATCTTTTCAATTCTTGGCAAACAAAAGGGGCACGAGATCTTCAGTTGCCACTGGAAGTTGAAATTCCTAGTTACAGCTCTGTCATCACCATCATAACATATTTGCAACTATAATCTTGCGCTTAGAAGATAATATATGAAAAGAGTATGATAGGATGCATTAAAAGTATTAAGTTGGCAGTTAAAACTGTGATACACTTTTAACAGTAATCTGTTTAGTTAACAATAAATAATTACTTAATTTTTACACTTATGCAGGTTTAACGGTCTTTTCGATAAAAATAATTTTGCACAAAGCCTACTTCTGCACAGAATCATTCATATCATACCAAATCAGTGCCATTTTCCGAATACAACCGCTGTTGGCAGTGAAAAGAGTCATTCAAGTAAATCCCCATTTAGAAGTACTTTTACTTACATAAAAGAAAGTGGGATGTCAGTTGATCTCCTCAGAGTACATTAAGGAATACATCTCTTCTTTTCTTGCGTTTCATGAATAAGTTAAAGGATTTAAGGAAGTAAAAGTTCTTCAGAAAATCTACAAAGTTCACTGTAAAATAAATCAGGTGAAGGAAATGACGTCCCCCCCCAAAAAAGAACGAATTTGGTACGTAGTTACCTACTGATCTTTATCTATTTAAAATATATGGGAATCTTGTACATTCGAGGTATCTGAGATCGAAATCACTTCGGATAATCGAACACATAAAACAAAGAAAGAAAGAAAAAAGAAAAGAAATACTAAAACTAAACTAAAGTACTGTATAACATGATGGCTAAGTACCGATTCTCTCTTGGGAAAGGCTTGTGGATATAAAAGCGGTTTTTTAAGATATCCAAACCTTATCTTAGTTGCCAAAAAATAAAAAAGAAAGAAAATGAAGTCGAATTTCAATATCTCTAAAATCTTTATCTCTTTATTTTGAATTCCTTGGTATGCCAAATACAATGTTAAGACTACTACGGTACCGAAGGGCCGGAGTTCGAATCTCGGAGAAGGCATGTATATGTTTGTAAATGTGGAGGGCCCTCTAAATATATGTCCAACCAAAAGTCCTCTCGAAAGGTTGGTGGTAATCGAAGAGGGGTGAGAGACCTTCGGACCCGTCTCCCGGGGTGCTCTCCATCAAAATTATGGGCGGAACTGAGCGATGTCATACTGTCACCTGTATGGTGCTTAAGGCTCTTGCTAACGACAGGCGCAATCTTGCTCTCCTTCTCACGATGAATTTTGTGTGCTTGTTCTGATGTTACTGTCAGAGAAGTGAGGTAAATCACAACTCAACAGCAACATGCAGTATTCAATCTATATATTTTCCCATAACTATCCTGAAGTAGTTTATTTGAAGATCCTTGTTGTAGTTGTTGTTGTGACTTATCTCACTTCTCTGAGAGTAGCATCACAATAAGCCCTCGAAATTCATTATGGCAAGGAGTGCAAGAGTACGCCTGTCATTGGTAAGAGTCTTTAGCACCATACAGGTGACCATACTACTTTCCTCTTTTCCGCCATTAATTTTGACGGAGAGCATCTCGGGAGAGGGACGGGTGCGAGGGAGTTCGACACATTTTTACCTATCAGTAAGCGCTTGAGAGGACTTTTGGCTCGCCGCATATTTAGAGTGCCCCCATACGGCGCAGACACTATACATCTAGAAACGTCTATGCTTTCTCCGGTATTCGAAACCGGGACCTTCGGTACGGAAGTCAATGTTGCTTACCACTGTCCAGGTTGGGCGGCTCAAAATCCTTACTATCTCGAGTCCTCTATTCCTTCACCAAAATGATGGGCACACTGTTGAAATTTTACTCATCTTTTAGCTCTGAAACACTCAGTAGTTTTAGTTGTGTGAGAAAAGGTTCTTTTTGTCAGTCTTACGTTTAACTTTGCTCCAGACAAGTCCTGCCTTTAGGTAGTACCATGAAGAAAATAAAGAGAGCTCAAAAATCTTAACATCCAGCATTTGAGCAAGGCTGGGGTCAAAATATCCCACTTACTTCCTATTTCTCGTATTTTGCTAAGAGACTTTGCTACAATAGCAATGCATTCAACCTATAAACGATTGACTCGGAAACCTCAAAAGTAGGTTAAATATCATTTTTAGACTGAGTTGTGGCGATGGCGTTTCGATTCACGAAATGTTTTGTGAAAATAATTTCAAGAGCTTTCTTTTCTTCAAATGCGCACTACATTTGAAAGTTTGCCCAATACATAGGGTGCATATCGCAGATTTAATAAAGTGTGATTGAATTGTCAGCCGCAAATCAGAACAGCATGATAAATTTGATTCTAATAAGCGGCAGAAAAAATATTCAGCTGTTTGGCTAAAATGAAATAATTTGATATGATATATAAAGAAACAAAATATAGCCTGGATTAAAAGAGAAATTTTGTTGATTAGCTACAGAAGGTAGGCATTTATAACTGTAATATTAAATCTAGTCTCCCAAATTTAGAATATACTGTAGTAAAGTGCTTCCTCTTCGACATCAGACCTCTTGATCAAGGAATATCCTGAAATTTTAAAGTTAGGTTTTGACAGCAAGTGATTAGGAAATTTTTAAATGTTATTGGAGAAGAAAACCTCATGCTATCATACATGTTCTGGATGTCATCCATATGAATGTTTTGCTTAGAGAAATGTCATAAGAAAAGCAACATAAAGTGGTTTATAAAAAGCAGACTTCGAAGAACAGAATAATTTTGACTCTGTTGAAACTTACGAATGAAACGTAGCTTTAGAATGGTGAATAATTCTTAAAAAAACTAACTAAATTCTAAAATTTAAATCTAAGTTGTTTTTATAGGGGGAAAGGAAGTGGGCTTCTTGGTTACTTTGACGGATGACTTTAACGAACGCCAAGTTTGTGGCAAATGTAAAATTTGCATCAGAAGAAAATGATGAAGCAGAATTGTAGGAAGACTACAAATGTGTGCCAATAAAGGAAACTAAGTTGGTCACACAATTAAGTATCATTTTAAAATCTTATGACAACATTTGTCCTAAATACTTCATCTCTATAACTACTATACGAAATTTACTTATCCTCAAAAAAATCTGAACAGTTATCAGACCTTTTCATTGTATTTTCTTTGCTTCGTCGTGGTTTTCGTTGGATATAACTGTGCTACTAATGTCTTTATTGCGTAAGAAACTTCCTTTAAATTTGCAAAAATTACAACATAAATTTCAAACTTCAAACATCAAAATTACAATATATTTAGTAATTTAAACATGTAAACGTTTTAAAAACTGAGAAAATGAGCTTAGCTTATTTATTATACTTCCTCTAATACTTTCAGATTATACAATACTGTATCGTAAAATGTGCCTTAAAATTTCATAGCAGGATTTATTTTTTTAATTAATTTGCATCATTTGCATCACATTTTACCAAAGTTTCTGAGTATCATCAGAGTTTTTTTAGATAAAATCACATAATATTTTCTTTTCTTTATGGCTTCTTTCCTGGTGGTTTTTTCCTACAAACCCACTTAATTGTTCCCAGTTCTTGATTTTTGAGCTCTAAACGGTTTAATTAACTTGTCAATCCCAATGATCGAGCGATGACTTTTCTTTATTATTATTATTACAGAAAACCCTCGAGTAATTGTCCTTATTGAAAATCGTAAATAACGTTTTAATTAGTTTTGGGAAGTTTCCTCAGTCTGGGTATATATACACTGGTATAGACAAACTAATTCTCAGCTCACTGACACAATTCGAAAAATATCTTCCATCTTTTTTCGTAGATATACTGAAAAATGTGAAACACAACTGTTGGAAAATTGTTGTTAGAACTTATGCGCTTAATAATATCTCTTCAGTTTTTTATCAATATGAACATCATTAGTTTTATTACATTTTTCTATAAGTCTCTCTAGGTATTTCTTTTTTAAGGTAAAGAAATAGCATGGAAGATAATCGAAAATAATTCTTCATTACTAAAATGAAAATTATGAATCATTAAAAAACTTAGGAACTAGATCTATGCATCTGACCCCAAAACAAAAGTAAGAGACAGCCTTCCACCAATTTTCTTTACGAATTTCTACGGCTGGTATCTACTATTTGAACAATACCTTCTGAAGAAGTAGCCAATTCAGTTGTTTTCATATACCTTCTGAAAATATAGTTACCTGAAAGTCTTCATTAATACCCAATGTCGCATTAAAAATTCCACTGTATTGTCTAATTGCATTTCACACGCTGAATGGTTTTAACTTTTGTTAAAAAATTCTACTGGCACTTTACTAGGTAACTGAAAATCAAGTAAAACATAAAACAAAGACGAAAAAATTAACATCAGTATATCTACACACTCAATGTGCTCCTCATCACTCAGTAGCGCTCCCAAATCGAAGTGCTAGGAAGGGCAGGGCATTTGTGGAGATGTCGAAAGTCCACGTCTTCCTTAGGATTGCATAAGGGGCAAAAAATCAGGAGCGACGTTCAAGCGTTGAAGTTACCTACGAAGGCAGTCATGATGATGTATAAGATGGGCCAATGCAACATATTTCTTTCTAGGTCATTCGAGTACTTCAAGATTCTATCTAAATTATTTATTTATATTTCTCTGTAAGAGATCTCGGAAAAAGGAGTATTTGAAGGCTTTTCTAACAACTGACTTCATCGAGTTGTACGGGAGGCCAAGATGTAAAGTTTAATAAACAGAAGCTCCTTTCTTAGCCAAGAAATAGGCGTCCTCATTACCCTGAACTCTGCAATGGGCAGGAATCCATTGATGTAAAACCACTTCTTGAGAGCCAGTTAAGGGGCAAAATAATGCCATAAGAGGCAAAGAGTCAGGAACGACATTGATGCGTTGAAGGTGCCTACGAAGGCAGTCGAGACTAGGTATAAGATGGAAGAATGTTGCAGATTTCTTTTTAGGCCATTCTAGCACTTTAGGAATCTATCTAAACCATGATTTATTTGTATTTGTCTCTGCGAGATCTTGGAAAAAGTAGTCTTTGAAGGCTTTCCTGAGAATTGATTTTATGGATTTGTACGAGAGCCCAGGCTGTAATGTTAGGACGAAAGCTCCTTTCTTAGCCAAGAAATCGGCAACTGTATTACCCTGAACTCCGAAATGGGCAAGAATCCATTGATGTACAAACTCTTTGTCATTACTTGAGAGCCAGTTAAGAAAATCGAAAATTGAAATTGCTTTAACTTAATTGATACGAGCAGGAATATTACAACAGACCGTAAAGTATAAGAAAAATTTGAAAGCTGAGATTTCTCACTACTTTATTACGTCCTTTTTAAGATTTCTTTTGAGGTTTTTTAAGATATTATTCATTCTTAATTTCATACTTAATAAGTTGAACACTTTCAGTTCTCGTTTGTTGTCTGGTTTCACAGAGTACATTTTACTTCAGTTGCAGATGATTAATCAAAAATTCTATTTCATTGCTTCATAGATCCAGAAAATAAAGTAAAACATCTTTTTTTTCATCCAGTATATTTAGTAATTGTTGGAGTTTTAACTGGAGCGCTAACAACCACACTGACGTCACATTGTGTAACAATCTCTTCTTTTTTCCTCTCCTTAATATTCTCATATTCCAAGTTTTAACCTTTCATGCTATTTTCAATATGACATATCTATGTAAGACAAATCACAAGAGATATCCTAAGGTCAGATAATATATGAAGCAATAGGTCAGTGAGTTTTTTTTATGTATATGGCATCTCCAGTTTGATAAAATAAAAATAAAATTTCTTATGCGGTAAATGATCTATGAAAACAGCTATCACTCTCAAAATTATACTCAGCAGTTCTTTGTGAATTCCGTCTAATGTGCAATCTAGAGCTATGGAGTAAGATTTGTTTCTAACATTGTTTACAACGCATTAAACTATTTTTCATATCAGAGATACTTTAATTAAATCGTTATGGTCATTTCATTCTGAGTGCTGATTGCTTTCAATTGGATTTCTGTCAGTTCCTCTCAAGTAAAGTATGCAGCCAGGCTTAACTATTCGTTTAACAATACTACTACAACAAGTGTTATAGTAACTCAGCTTGTCCGAATCATTTCTCACTGACTGACTGCCTAGATTCTCCTAATCACCTCTTAAAAAAGATATATTATTCCGCTATGAAAATAAAGGTAAAGAGAAGTCGTTCTAAGATTAGTTTCCATCTTTTTTCTTCCTTTTTAATGTGATCTTTTCTTAGTTGATCCATTAATTTTGAACTTTAGAGTCTTCAAGAAATTTCTGTCCATTTGCAGACATGATTGTAGACAGATTTCTTTCAATATATATCATAAGAGACCCATAATTAGCTCTAAATATTTTGTATCAATAGCAATAAAATTACCCATTTTGTGAACATGCAAGCCAATAATGTTCCGTGTTTCCTGATCATTTAAAAATAAATGAATGCAGTGATGAACGCTAAAATAACGTTTTTTTTTTGTCTATAAGAAATATCACTTTCTCATGGATAAATACATCCAAGACATTAATTAATTGACTTAAAATTATTGCTTATAGACTCTGGTCAGTCCTCCAAATCTATCGAATCAATTGGACATTAAGAAGAATTAAATCTTTTGAATTTTTTTCTCTGCTTCCAGAGTTTGAATTTATTTGAACTGTTTTATAGTATACACTGCGGAGGGAGGAGGGTGCGTTCTATTTCTTCTGTTCTACTGGGCTGATTGATGAAATTTACATTGCGTTTTTCGTGTCTCGAAAGCGCGACTTAGGATATATATATTATATTTATATATAGCGTTGCTCTAACATAGGTATTTTGTCACAAAATCGGACTTTTTCTGAATAACATACCATTGTTTCTCCTATTTCGATTCTACGACTCAAATTATGCCTAGACATTAAATTTTATAATTTTTGCTAAGAAATTTATGAAGAAATTTAAAAATCTACAAATCTACCTTGGCGCAGTTTTTTTCAGTTTACATCAATAATAATTCACTTGACAAACTACTTCATTTATATCAACCTATTTTCCTATCCTTTTTCCCATTGTACACGAACGGGAAAAGACTCATCTTTCAGACTTTCAAATAATTTTAGCAAAGTGCGTAAACCAAATCTGGCGTTATTATCGCTTATAACAAATATGCCAAATTTCAAAACGCGCCAGTATCTAAATTCACATATGTCATAGGAAATTTTGAATTAGAAACTCTAATTTTTTGCAAGTTTGCTTAAAAGTACATCTACTTTAAGATGATGGTAAATATTTTGCAGGTTATAACTAAAAATTTATAAAAAATATTTAAAAATACGAATTTAAAAAATAAATCATAAAAATGAGTGAATTTTATTTGAAATGAGCCTAAATTTCGAAATGTGAAAGGAAGAATCAAATAAGTTTAATAAAAAAGAAAGATTAATAAATATATACCAAATTCAATTAACATTGAGGAGCTGAAATTTTGAACCCTAATTTTTTAAAAACAACTCGTGCAAATTTTACAAAACTTAAGATTTTGATATAATCTCTGTCGTAATCGAAATATGGATAAAAACTGGCATGTCAATGTGACAAACGTTTCAAGTTTAAAAGGTATTTCTCCCGTTAGCATGGCTTCGTGGTGTAATTGGAAGCATACTCGGCGCGTACTCGAGAGGCCCAAGGTTCAAGTTCCGGCTAGGGCAATGCAAATTTCTTCAGTTTCCTAACATCCAAAAAAATATATATATATTAAATGACTCTAAAGTAGCGCCCGAACTGAAAAAGTTGGTAGATGATAATTCTCCATCACCAGGATCTGTGGATCGGGTCCCCTAATCCCCAGCCGCCTTTTAAAATGGTAAGTATATAAGATATTTCTTCCGCCTTCTTAGCATGCCTTCGTGGTGTAATTGTCAGCACATTCGGCGCGTATTCGAGAGGTTCGAGGTTCAAGTTCCAGCGAGGGCATTGCACATTTTCTACGTCTCTCAGCTTAAAAAAATCGTAAAGTCTGTAGAATGGCGCCCGAACTAAAAAGGGTGATTGATGATGATTCTCCACCTCCAGGATTCGGTGATGGGATCTCTTAATCCCCAGTCGCCCTTTAAAAGGGTGTGTTTATAAGGTATTTCTCCCGTCTTATCAGCATGCATTCGTGGTGTAATAGTCAGCCCACTCCGCGCGTATTTGGGAGTCCGAGGTTCCGATACCCGGCGAGAGCATGGCTCATTTTTCATGTCTTCTGCTTCGAAATAACCTAATGCCTCTACAAGTTATACAGCCACATGAAAATTTTCTACGAATTACTACGCCGTAAAGTATTCAAGCATTTGTTGTTGGGAAGTTGAAATTTGAGGAAAACAGTCCCCTTTATTTTGATTTTTGACTTGTCATTTCTAGCTTGCTTCAACATAAAAGCGCAGCGCAGTTGACATGCCCATAAAGCTGTCTCTTTATCAAAAGCCTAGATTTATGTCCCAAGACCGGCATTAATGCATATGAAGGAGGACTCGTCTGGAAAAACACTTCCTAAAGTTATTTGAAGACATTTTTGGGGGGGAAGAGGCGAATTCAAGGTTTTTCGAATAACTCGCAGAGCGACGAGCCTCAAGGCCAAATGATATTCAGAATTATTTACATGATGCAAATGCGACAGAAATTTTTTCAATAATACTTTAATGTTTAAACGACAATTGCTAAGCGCCAAATCTCCGAGTTGCTGGACGTGTTTTACTTAAAAGTAGATAGTCTGCTAGGAAACGCGGTTCATCTTCGATGCGTTCCTTGTTTTTTTAAATATATTAAATGACTAAAAAACGCTTGCTTTTTTAATGAAACGACATTCTGCAAGGCTTTTTGCAACATTTCGGACGTTATTGTAGCAAAATATTCCATCTCAGAAATATATTGTTTGCGTACGTATATTTACGAATTCAGGAACTCCTTAAATAAAATGTTCTTTATTCATTAAAAGCAAATTAGTTTGAAAACGATAAAAGATAATAAGTACAGATTGTTGCCATGCGTCCATGGAAGTCGCAATGATTTCTAAAATAGGTATAGAATAGAATCAAATAGGTATATGATAAATTTACATGACCAAAGTTTTTTTAGCAATACCAGAAAAAATAATGCAAATAATTTTTTTATAAAAGATTCATCACATTCTGTGACATACGAATGTTATAACAATATGAAAATATAAGAGATAATTTATACTGCATTTGTTCGCTACAGCTTTTCATAAAAGAGAATTATTTCAGAGTTTTGTGTATAAGGTATTTCTCCCGCCTTCTTTGCCATCGTGGTGTAGTCGTCAGCACGCTCGACGTGTATTCGAGAGGTCAGTGGTTCGAGTCCAGCGAGGGCTTTGCTCATTTCTCAACGCTCACAGCATGAAAAAAGAAAAAAAAAATCTGTGTCTCTACAATGGCGCCCGAAGAAAAATGGTGGTGGATGATGATGCTTCACCACAAGTATTTGGCGACTGGGTTCCCTAACCCCAGTCACCCTTTAAAAGGAGGAGTATATAAGGTATTTCTCCCGCCTCCTTTGCATGCCTTCGTGGTGTAGTGGTCAGAACGCTCGACGCGTATTCGTAAGGTGCGTGTTTCGGGTCCCGGCGAAAGCATTGCTGATTTTTCACGTCTACCAGCTTGAAAAAAAAACCTAATGTCTCTACATGTGTATAAAAAAGTCATATATTTTCTCCTGATATAATTTAACAATATTCAGAACGAAGTTCTATCGTTTACTCAAATCGAAATTATATCATTATTTTCCTTGAAAATTAACTTCGAAACATCCGAAAATAAACGATTTTTTTAACTGGTATAAATTCAAAAACCTTTAATCAAAGAATGCAAAGTTTCCCATGAATAATTTGTAGAAAATTACTCTTTGTGAAAAGAAAAATGCACAAAAATGTATAGTTAATTTAAAACAAAGGGAAAG
>KK118618.1:244137-263266 GCA_000611955.2 Stegodyphus mimosarum
AAGAGTCCCAAACACGCAAACATATGAAGCAAATAACACATCTTGCAAAATACCGTTCTGTATTCATACATTTCTGTGCCTGAGGAACTCCTAGAACGTTTGATGAGTTTTTGCATGCTCACAGGCAATCATCACTTTAGGTGACGTGACAGAAGGAGTTAAAAAAATCCACCTCTTTATTATTAATGCATATGCAAGACAAACTATATTGAATTGTTACAGAAATATACAAAGTAAATTAATTATTTAATTTTTCATAAGAATATAACTTCTTTTCCAAAAGAACAATTAGCTTCAGTTTTCAGCTTAAACTCATGATTCTTGCACTCAGAATAATGCCAAATGTCATTGCCAAAAGTTTGTTTTCATTTTGGAACATATTATTTATTGATAGAAATATTCAGTTGATTATGGGAAAGAACTATTTGCGAAATTAACCTTCACATAATCTCTGAGATAAATTAAATGATATATATATATACGTAAACAGCGCTTTTTATAAGCTTATTATTTGAAACTAACCAGTTATTTATACACTAATCAAAAGTCAGAATGAAACACTGTGAAAGAATGAACGTAGCGATGTGAAAACAACAGGCAGAGGTAAGGCACACATGAAAATAATTAAAGAAACAAACAAAAAGAAAATCCGAAAGGTTTCAGATTTTAAATTACGAACAAAGGAGCATTTTTTAACGTTTTCTGTGTTACCTTTATTTATTAATTATCACATTCTTCACACTTAAACCATAAAATTCAATTCAACAGCAACATCGCAAAATAATTTTAAAATGAGCATATCTTTAGAATTTCCGATACACAGTCCCGCGCACTGGAGATAAAATATTTTTTTTTCGTACAGTGTTCCCATTGCTCGCTTTGAATTCCTTTAGGTTTTTTAATCAAAATTCGTTGAAGTGTTACAAAATATGAAATCGATAATAAAACAAATTTCAAATTCAAATTAGGGCTTCCAGATGCCCATATTCTATGGAAAATTACGTTATTCCCATTTTAATGGCTCTAGGTACCGTTGTCTTATTCCAATGTGAGAAATATACATACATTCATGCAGATTCTTCATTATTCAATTTATTTAAATATGTTATAGGACGATAATATTTGGTGGCAGTAATTTGAAAAGTGATTCGCCGTTTATATAAAATATTTATTTAGTATCTAATATGGCCACCACGGGCAGTTGGACTGAAATTATTAAAACCTTAAACCTTCAAATTTTTCCTATATTTAATTAATTTCTTAACAATAATTCTAGAGCCGAGAATAATTGTTTCGCTCTCCAAATGCGGCCGCTAGTTTCAGACTACAGATTTAAACTACACTTAGCATTTCTTTTCAAAAATGATGTAAGGAAATAGCATTTATAAATAATTTACGAAGCACTTCTTTGTGTCTTAACGCCGAAATGCTTTTTGTCACCTTTAAGATTCTTGAACTCGTTTTATAGAAAATATTGCATTTTGTGAACGTAAGTTTTATAGTGCTTCGTGATGTGAAGGACTGATTTTTACTTCCTTATACGAAGTAAAGGAAGTAAAAAAAAATCATGTGTCATATTTGAAAGAAAATATCCATTTCGACGGCTTTTGAAACCATTTGAACGATGTTTTGGGGTGACATCTGTACGTGCGAACAGAATTAAGGACTGTTTTTGCTAAAACGGATTGTAAAATGGATTCAGAACAGATTTTGCTTCACGTCTGCACGCAGTTATGTATGCATATATGTTTGTATCTCACATAACTCAAAGAGTAAACCTAGAACGTTTAAATTTTGTATATGGGACTGCTATAGCGTGTAGTTGTGCACCTTTGTGCTTTTTACTTGTAGTCTGCTTCACCAATCATATAAGAATATATGTATATAAATTTCCACTCGGTTACTTGGCTCGGTGAGCTTAGTTTTTATTCTTATATATTGGCAAATTGTGCTTTAAAATATTGAATTTTGTGGTTCCTATGTTTCGGTTAAGGATTTTATGCCTTTAGTTAATTTGCATGCAATAGTTGTAGAATTATCAAGAAGTTAAGCCTAATGAATCGCCATTTGTTTACATTTGAAACTCAGTAGAATAGTGAATAAAGTCAGTTTCTGCACCTTCAGTGTCTTTTTGCGGAGTGAGACCAAAAGGAAACTTCCAGTTTTGTGCACCGAAAAATCTGCCTTCTGGCCCGCCAACCGAATTGGTTGTTTTTGCGTAGAAACTCTAATTGTAAAATTGCTTTTTAAGTGTTTTAACAGTATTTTGCGTTATATGTTTGCGTTATGGGGAAGAGTATATATTTTACAATTTTTAATGAAGATGTTTTGATTTTTTTGTATTATTGTTCTGCTGCAAAGTGAAAACTAAATTAATTGAATGAGAAGTGTAACTCTAATGAAATTCGAGGAAATAAATTCAAGTGAAATGCAGAAAAAATATGTATGATTTAATAGGCCGTAAAAGGAACACATGCGATGTCCACATAAGATTTTTAATATTGGTAGAATAATACATTGAATTTTTTTTATTTCCGTGAATTTAAACAATTATACATTTGTATGTATCAAAACAGGAGTTTTCTGATTTCTGAATGGACGACTTTGAAACAGCTTCTCATATAATTCAAAACTACGGCACTAAATACTTCAGAATTTCTCATAATTAAAAGATTAATGATCCTGCATGCAGTAATAGCTTCCTAGTGATTTACTGAAAGATTTAACACTCTTCCACCTCATAACTGTCATAGAAAAATATATTAGCTATTTCCTTCTTCTTTTTACACTCAAAAGCACAAAGATGAGAGCTATTCTTCAACTAATGAACTGGAATTCGGAAATTGATCTGCTTACTCTTCATAAATGCGCAGTTAAGAAATGAAAAGCCCTCATTATTAAGAAATGAAATTTGTTAAAAACTGATAATTTAATTGAGAGTATATTATTACGAATACTTATTTCCATACGTACACAGCGTGCGTGTATATATATATATGCTGTGCATATATATATATATATATATATACAGATAGACAGAATGCTTTGTAATTTTTATAATTTAGGCTAAAGAGAAAGTAATTAATAACATGAGTTTTTCTCATCCAAGCCAGATTCACACTTATAGAATATGTAAACACAAACTTAAAAAATAATAGCAGTAAGAACGCCTACATTTGAATGAAAGACGAAACAGATACAAAACAAAAAATTTTAGATGTGAAGTACGAGAAAAAATGTAATATTGACAGCGAAATTGCAAAGTATGAATGCCAGTGTAAGCACCAATATTACACTCTAAACTACAAAGTTAACAGTTGTCTCTACTTTGAAAAACTTGTAAGGTTCTACTGTCTTTCTGTTTGTAAAATTAAATTTAACTGGTTATTTAAAATAAATATAAATCCCTACAAACTAAAAGAAAAAAGTGAAAATGAAATAGTGAAATAATCCCCTTTACCTGCGTTTCAAATTTTTCAGCTTGTTCCCGAGAAAACTAGACGTTTTCTGAATAAATTATATCTTCCAAAATAACAAATGAACAAACAAATTCACTGCTACGCAATCATCGAATGCTTGAAAGTATTAAAATTGCATAAAAGTAAAAAACTGTATAATGTAACCTTTCTCAACGTTCAGCTTAAGAAAGCCAGATGCTTTAGAATGAAATTCTAGAAGTTTAAAAAGTAACAAAATAAGCAGTGTATTAGTTTTGCTTTCATTTCATATTTTGATATTTTTTGCTTCGTTTCTCTCTGTCTCTCTCTTACCACATGCCTTCGTGATGTAATTGGAGGCATATTCGATTAACATGTAGAGGTTCGAAATTCGAACCCTGGGTATTTTCTTCCGCTTTCCAACATGCGTTAGTGGTGTAAAGGTAGCACATCTAGCGCGTATTCGAGAGAGCCAGGTTCGTGTCCCAGCGAGAGCATTTTTTCAGGCCTCCAGCATAAAAAATCCTAATAACAAAGGCCTAATCTACTAGGGCATATATGATTTTGCATGCTTCCTGCTTCGAAATAAACTAAAGAATTCCGTAGGTAATTCCCGAGCAGAAATATAGTAGGCCACAACTCGTTACCACCCGGATCTGGCGACAAGGTTTAACGTTCCATAGTCGCATTTTCAATGAGGGAAGAATGTAATTAATTTCTCACTTCTTTATCGCAAGATGCCGAGATATTGAAAGTGCATGTATTCAAATCAATGAAAGAATGCCAGTCAAAATGAAATGAGTAGAATAAGCCAGCCTTGGAAAATTGCGGATTCGGGGAAAGGGACAAGCGGAAGGCAACATATTTATACAATAATATTCTCTTAGGCTGAGAGACGTGCTTCTCACGGCGTGCTTTCGTGGTGTAATCGCAATCACTTTCAGCTAGCATCGAAAGACCCGTGTTTGGGATCCCGGTGAGGCTTTGGATGAGTTTCGTGGTTTCTCCCTTGAAAAACTTAGTGACCGTAGAACTTGATTAATGCATTGTCAATATGTGCTTCTCTCCAGAACGTCCTACACATACATTTGTATTCCTTCTGCGCTATACACATATTCGTATTTATCATCCGTATTTCATTTTTCTTTTCGCTTATAACCAATTTGCTAATTACCGTTCTGTTGCTACTTGCGTTGCATTTTTGGGAACACAAATGTCATTCTTCAAATGCTTCAATAATATCTAATTCTTTTCTCAAATATTAATTTAATTATTTTATAATGATTCTTGATTTATGATGGAAATGCAGTTTTTATATTTTATAGATTTGTTTGAATTTCGTTTTTGAGTTTTCTGTTATTCTATGGCTTCCTATTCATCTTTTAATGTCCATAGTTTGGTCTCTTCATTTTTAATGAGAAGGAATCTTAAAAGTCTTCGAATTCTGTTTACAATATTCTGAGTTTTCTGCTTTAGTTTGTTCGTTTATGAATAATGCATCTTTCACTCGAGCAATCTTGCCTAAAATCAAGCCTGAAATGTGCAGTGTTTCTCGCATTTATAGTCACACATAACAATTATAAATTAACTTTGTAGTTCATTAAATAATTGACTTATAACACGACCAAGGTCATGATATGTATTTCAGGCGACCATCAATGTATCTAATTTTGATATCAAATAAAAACATTTAAACGCTAAATAAACTAAAGAATTACATTTTGTTAGAAGGCTATATATTTATGAAAAACAATAGTAATATCAAATTATTATACATAGAACTTCATTCAGCAGTTAAGATGCAATATCCTCTTTGTCACAGGTCATTAAAGATAATTACTAATTCAAATTCCTAAGAAAAATAGTTCTAGAAGTGTAGAGCAGACGACAACGCCGATGCTGTCATTAAGTGCTTCAGGTGAATAAGAGCTAGCTTTAATAATAAACAATTCATTTCAAGCGAAATATTTCAAGAACACCAATGCACCCAAGATCAAAGTGGCATAGTTCGTAAACTGAAAATCCTGGATAACAAGCGCTGTGTTCAATGACTATACAAACAATGTCCCGTTGGTATGAAGGTAATGTATTGCTATTTTTCACCACGATTCGGCATTTTGGACTTATGCATCCATTTAAAGTTCGATATTAATTTTAATAACGCGTATTGATTCAACAGAAAGTGTAGGGTGCTAATTATTGACAACTTACTGAATTAGTAGAATATGTAATGAGCGTAAGAACTTCCTTAGCGAATGGATTTGAACATTAGAAGAAAGGAAACTTAGAAAAAATGTGTAGATGATCATAAAGTCTAGTTCTCTTAGAGAACATACACTATAGACTTTAAAAAAGACTATTGAAGAATTATCTTCTAAATTCTCAAACAAAACAAAAGTCAGAAGAAGGGTGTATAAGACCCTTTTATTCGAATACAAATTTAACAATTACTCAACTTGGGTTTACACAAACCAAGCACTTCTGGCTAAACAGAAATACGTAATCGTTGAACACATTCAAAATGTGGTGGATTAGCTTAACGGTTCATAGGATAATTTAACGCGCAGCAAGGCTCAGGTTTGCAGAAAACCGGCGAAACAAAGCCGAGTGGCTAGAAGCACTCAGAGCCACTAAATCGAGACGCTAATAATCATGGCACAATGTGGCCTGAAATAGGCACACACGCTCTAAAACTAACTAAGTCTTAGGTCATATTCATATAAGTGATATACCACCCGGAGGAGTGATTTACCACTCTATTTTGCCCTTTTGGAATCCTTAATGAAAAAATCGAAATGCAGAAATTTGGAATACTTGTACACAGCCGTATTGCATCTCCAGTGTTACGTTGGATCTAATTTTGTGGCAGTATAGCAATTATAAGCAATATATTGACAAATCTTGAAGCGCTACGGCAGCATGCATGCAAATGTTGTGAAGTCTCGGCGAGATCTGGACATTGTAATGTTAAGCATGCAGTAAAAGAAGTGGGCGGTGCTTTGAAGAGACTGTTCGTTCTTTCAAACAATCGGAGAATAACGTTCCTGAGTGCGTGCACATACATAATACAAAATCAAAGTTTGTACCCGTTTTGACCGTTGCAAAGTCTCTACCCTCCTTTGCCAGGAGTAAATGAAACAATTAGAAAATAAAATATATACATTATTTACACTGATCACCATTTTTCATTATGGTGTATCGTTCGTGGTCTATTGAAACATTGGTTCACCAAGTTGTCATAATTCCCGATGTTCTTCATAGTTTCATTACCATGTTTGTCACACTGGTTAAAGAAACCGTGTGATAATTTTAGAATTTCACTGTCTAACGGCAAAATTTTCAAACTATGAAGAATCTAAAACTAAATTCCGAAACTCTTGCTTAAATAGCACTTCTTTCTACCTTAATGTGAGTAGACGCTGGCTGTCCCGTTTACATTTTGGCATGAAAAGCCTGGGTGAAAAGAGAGTAATAAGAAAGTGATAACTTAAAATGAAGTATTAGTTAAATAGATAAACAGTAACGATATATTTTTAGGGAAGTATTGTTAATTATCAGTTGCTCGAACATGAAAGTACAAATGAGGAAATTTAACTTCAAATTGCAAATGAAATTATAAAAACAGATCAAAAGATCGGTACTGACATTGACGTAAATTTCAAAGACGATGAAAGTCCTCGGAGAAAGTGCTCTGGCGGAATTTAAAAATTAAAATTTAAAAACGAAATTTTAAAATTCTGGCTGTTCAATGAAATGAAGTTTTAAATTCTGTAAATAACTCAAAATAATTATGTCGAAATTTGAAAAATAATATGATGTTTTGATAGACTAATTATTTATTTTACGAAGTTCAAGAACTTTTTGAAAAACATAATCATTAACCAAAAGAATAACTCAAGCAGACAGTCTTTAGCAAATGACCATTTTAATAATCAATCAATGTTTTAAGCCAGTAGTCTCAAACTCGAATCGTATACGGGCCTCATGCGGAGTCTGAGAGCAGCTGTCCGGCCGCATGCACTTCCTAAAAGGAACTCGGGTGCCCAGATTCTTTTAACAAAATTTAAAACTAAATTTTAACTTCATTCCACTTAGAAATATTTATCAAAATATACAAAAACAAAAAATAATAATAATGCAAAGCCAAACATTTATATTTATCTTGCTTATTTGCTATCTGTAACAACGTTCTGTAAAATTTTCTGTCCGTAGCAAATTACTTCTTTCAAATGTACTAACAGTCGGACCCTTTTGTCAGACTTGTTCATTTTCATGTAACTAGCAACTGACTCAAGGAAAGTAAAATTACCATTTCCTGAGGGAGAAAAGATAAGCCAAAATATAAAAGTGCTACTAACTTTCGGAAGACGAATAAATTTATTGACTGTACCGACGTCCCACCTTAGTCTAGTCATGCAGCCCGGCATAGATTGGAAGCACAGAAAGTCTACATTTTTTTAAATTTAAGTCTATCCATTCTACTTCATTTTCATTGACTAGCAATCGCTCATATAAACATAACCCATATGTTTCTAACTGTGTTTGTATTAACAATGTATTACAGATTCTCATTTCCTCAGATACAATGATTAATATTTTTTTTACCTTTAGCTTCTTTTATGAGTCTGTCAGACCGTTTTTATTCATGCGTTTTATATGTACTATTAGCCGCCCAATGGTATAGTGATTAGTGATTTTGAATACAAAAACGAAGGTCCCGGGCTTAAATCCCGGGAAAGACGTCGCTGTCGTAAATGTGTAGTGTCTTTGCGGCATGGAGGCACTCTAAATGTACGAAGAGTCAAAAGTCCCCAGGTGTGATTTTGGGCTAAAGGAAGAAAAATGGGTAATCCTCGAACCCGTTCCCCTGGGAAGATCTTTCTCAAAATTGGGGCGGAATTGAGCAGAAGGACTGTGACTTGTATGATGCTCAAAGCATATACCAAACGAAAGACACAAAAAATTCACTCTTTGCCAAGATATCATTTTGGGAAAATTCTGAAAAATGACATAAATGAGATAATGCAACAACAACATATGCGCTTTTGGCTACCAATAAGTGCCAGCTTCGATCTCAGTTGAAATGTAACACTGTATTACAATTCAATGCTAAACATAGATATCATATCACGAAATTTATGAGCACTGTATTAAAACAAAAATGTAACTAAAATGTATTGGCGGGCCGTATAAAACCGTTTCGGGAGCCACATTGTGGCTCGCGAAGCACCGTTTAGACCATTGTTTTAAGATATTCCAAAAATTTTATCATGATCCGATTTTAAAACTACTTTTGGTTTTTCACATAAGATATATTTTGTTTATTTTAATATATCACTATACAGGACCTAAGAAAATTGAGTACAGTAATATCCCCCCAGTTTGTTTTAATTACATATGACTACATACTTCTGCAATTAACTCGAAACTGTAAAAATATAATGTATTAACAAAGAAGTAAACCGTATTTCTGCTTCAAATATATTTTCTTCAATTTTACCGTGCTTCACTTTTATGTATGTTTTATGTTATAAATTTGCAGCTTGGCTATATTAAGACACAGATAACGGATAATCACAAATACATGCTTTTATAATAAGTGTTTGTTTATTTGTTTAATTAATTAACTCACAGGATCAAAACTGCCAGACAAAAATTAAAATTGATGCTTTAACTGAAATTTAAATTGCATTCTATATAATCTGTCGCCTAATACTAAAAAGTAATTAATGATTTTAATTATTATAATGACATAAACGTTAGCGGGAAACTCTTATAGCATACGTGCAATTTACTTGGTTTATGTTATTTTTATACTCTCTTATGGCTGAAACTAAAAGAAAATGTATGAGATTTGATGTTGCAAGTACAGAGTAACTGACTTTTGTCAGTACATGTTTTCTCTTTTTTCGATATGCTGAGATATGGAGCAGAATCAGCAGATGGTACTAAACAGATGACAGCCTCAAATTTCCTTTTTTAGCTCTTATGGCATCAAAACAGTTTTATTGATTTTTCACTTAGCTTTCTCCACAGCGTTGAATACGTAAATGCAAGCTATATCGGCACTCGAACAATACGTTTTGCTGGAGTGATGCAGTTCTTTCTTACTACAGTATGGGCTTTACCGTTAAATTAAATTACCGTTGCACCAATGACTGAAAATAGGAAATAAACAGTTCATATAGCAAGTTTTGTGTGAATCTGCTATTCATTTATTTCACATGAAATTCAATCCCTTTTACGCAGATAGTCATTGAACATCCAACAAAATGGTCGAGAAAACATCTATACGTAAGCTTAGACTTTTTTCACAAAATCGAGCAAAGGAATGCGAAAAGATATTAATATTTTACTGAAATTGGCTTTATTTCCGGAGCGCATTATTTATATTCGATTTTAGAGAACGCAGATGCACGATATAGTATCCAAAAGCGTGATATAGTAAAGCGCCATAAAAACGTAAAAGTACTCGATGCCAGATTGAGAGAAATGTATCTTACAATAGACAGAAAGATAACTAAGAACGATGCAAAAATTACGATTCATACTGAAACATTTTTCAGGCTGATGAGATATGGAACCCACATTAAAAATTTCGATAAAAAAATTAATTCTCTTTCATTATATCAGCAGCAATGGCACGCAGTTTTTAATGATTTTTCTCTTTCTAATCAACTGGTCGTAAAAGCTCAAGTTCCATCCAATATTTCACCTATATTCAATTTTAGTCGATTAAGTGTGGCAAAAGTTTGATCATAATTGATCATAAATCAATAACGCAAAAACAAACAAACGAAAAAACAGATACTCTTCTTTATATATATAGATTTTGTAAAAATTACAAATTTCTGATTAACAAACTCTACGATTTGAAAGTGAGCAGTGGCAACACTTTTCGAAATAAAGCATTTTTATCTCCAATAGAGGAGACTGTTGCCACTCGAAAAGATGAGTGCGAAAATTTAGTGTTTTTAGTGTTTTTAATTAATATCTCAACTGATTAAAGTGGAAGGAAGACGGGATAGTCGAAATGGCTTCCCACAAATTTTTGGAGTTTGGAATAATGTATTTAATGTTTCTCAATGCTATTTTTAACTCACTGTAAAACTTAGAAATTATTTTTAACAAACTCTACAATTTGAAAGCGAACAGTAGCAACACTTCTCGAAAGAAAGCAGATTTTCATCTTCGGCTTGCGAGACTGTTGCCACTCGCAAAAATGAGCGCCGAAATTAGAGTTTTCAGCGTTTTTATTTAATATCTCCGATTTTGGCTATTTTTGTTTTTGGAAAAAAGTGCACGTCGACCTTTTCCAGGACCCAGGAAAGAATTTGTAGGAAGTTTGGTGATGGTAACTATAGTAGTGACAGTGTTAATCGCGAACAAACACACAGATATTCTTCTTTGTATATATAGATTATATAATTAGGGTGCTTTCGTGTCGTTATGATTTTCTCTGAAGAATTACCAGAATGCATTGTACAAAAAAGATATGAACACCTGGTTACTGAGAAAAAAAACTTAATTTATTACAATGATTTAAAATTTTCCTGTGAATGTTTATTTATACACTTAATTTAACTAAATACTAATAAAGAAATTAAAAGTTTTATTACTTTAACTTCTTTCATCAGACGTAGCTTATGTTCCATTCAGAGCCTGCACTGAATCTTGGCATGGAGTAAACTATCCCGTGCCTTTCTTTGACAGAAATAGAATATCTTGCACCTTTGCACGACTACACAAAGTTACTTCAAGTTTGCTAAGTGATTATCTTTTATTTTATCTATTAGTTCACAACTTAAATTCTCAAATGGAATTTATGTCCAGTGGCTGACAGGGCTGTTAGTTTCGTAAGGACATTTAGTTAGCTTTTTTTGCTTTATTGAATGTTTCGGATCTTTATATTGTTGATAACGCCATTTCAGTGGCTGTTTTCCTTGCCTACTGTGTTCGCTAAGTAATTCACATACACCTCTTTGGTTCTGATGACATTTATACGAAAACCTGGGCCCACGCCGTACCACAAAAAATAATCCTACAACATAGGACTGCCAAAAGCTTTACTTGTGTATTACGGATCATATGCTTGTCTTGAGAAAAGCGAAGACACTATGTCCCATCCATTCCAGACGAACTTATTTTTATTTCAATTCTCCTGAGCATATTTTTGTACTGCTTCTTCGATTTTTCAGAGTCTAGATGGAACAATTTGGCCAAATGCTTGCGCTTTTGGTACGTATTTCTTTTAAAACGGAACTTTCTTTGGACCTCGGGAATAAGAACTTTTCGTTTAACAGTACGCGTCGAATAAAATTTACTTCACTTTGAAGCTCTTTGGAAGACAGAAATTATTTCTTTCTTAATTTTTTGAGGAATTTCCTTCTCTATGTTGAAGTTATTGTAGACTGAATATTAATACGCATTCCGGCATACGTTTTTGAATGTATTGCGTAAAAGCATTTGAAAAACATTGAATCGATTTGGAAACATTTGTGACTGATAATCCATTGTTGTGTGTAGTTTAAATAGTTTGTAACTCAGCGCTATTGCAGTGTTTCCTTTGCCAATTTTTTCTTTTTCATTCACTTCAGTAAACAATCGTTTGGTGTGAAATTATAGAATAGTTAAGCAAAAGAAACCTTTTCCCGCCGTATTTTTAGGATAGTTTAGAAGAAAATATTATGATAAAAAATCCTCAATTATAAGCAAACACTTAAAACATAGCAGATAGTACTTATAAAATCAATAAATTACGTCACTAATACTTAAACAATAGACATTAGCCATAAGTTGAAACCGTTAAAATAGCGTTATTCTTAAGTTCACAAAATCTCTACATATAATAAAACAAAGAGTGCGTGTGTGTGTGCGTGTGTGTGCGCGTGTGTGTGTGCGTGTGTGTGTGTGTGTGTGTCTCTTTCGTTCGTGTTGTGGTTGTGAGTAAGCTAATAGACCCAGGGCCACGAAATTTGGTACATAGGTGTATCTACACAAGAGCCAGTGCACCTCGAAGCCATTTTTTCGAAATTCGAATCAGAATTTTTTTTATTTTATGTTTTGTGACCAAATCGTGTCATTTTGAGACATAATGGGCTACAGGAAAACGAGATTTCACTCTATATATTTCATTTTTACATCGTCGTGAAGCGTAGACACTTAGCTATTTTACGAACTTAAAATAAATATCGTATTGCAATAAATCGATTAAATACGAATTTTTTTAGGAAGGTAAGCTTAAAACCTTTTCAGCGGAATTTTTTTAAAAAAAAACTTACTTTAAAAAATGTGCTGTTTATTTTCCTTTGATTTTTGGACACGTTGAACTTTAATCCTTTCGAATCCTTTTAAAAAAGGAATTTTGGAAAAATAATAATATTTTGTATTTTTTAAAAATTTTTTAAATGAAGCTTCCGAATACACTTCTCACATCTCGGATATTTTAAAATGTAGTTTTGGCAACAGTTTTCCTTTCTTATTGTTGTTGATAGATTTTTGATGAAATTGCATCATTTTGAATAGTTTCATTCTTTTAAAAATTTCGATTTGACAACAATTTTTCATCGTATTTCTTATGTTACTGTTTTTAAGAGACTGAAAAGTTTAAGAAATTAAAAAGTTTTTTTTTTGCAACGGTAAATTGTTTAATTACTTTATTAGGATAATTAACATTTGTATCAAGGGATATTGCTTATTTCATTGTAATATTATGTTTTAATTATATATAATTTTAATTATAAAAAAGTTTTGCATGATATTTTTTAATCTGTTTAAGTTCTTAATCTGTTTATACCATTTGAGTTCTTAAGATTTTGCAAAGGGAAGTTGGTTAATTTATTTATTAGGATAAGTAATATTTGTATTAAGGGATACTGCATATTTCATTGTCATTTTTTATATATATAATACATTTTTATTGATTTCTTTTTTGATAAAGTTGTTCTGCAGAGTAAAATTCTGCGCGAAATGTTTTGTTTTTTGAGTTTCTTTCATGTTATTTTTTGCTTATTTCACTGTTTGTAAGATATTGAAAAGTTTTGCATGATTTTTTTGCATGAGCCAGTGCACCTCGAAGCGAGTTTTTCGAAATTCGAATTAGATTTTTTTTTTTTTAATTTTGTGTTTTCTGACGAAATCGCGTCCTTTTAAGACATAATGGGCTATAGCAAAGCGAGATTTTACTCTATTGAACAGTTTAAGAAATTGAAAGATTGTTTCTTTTTGCAAAGGTAAATTGTTTAATTAATTTATAGATCTATATTTAAAAGGGCGAGTCTTTCTGTGTGTGTAGGTGTCTTTCGTTCGTACTGCGCGTAAGCTAATAGACCCAGGCCTATGAAATTTGGTACACAGGATGCATCTAGACAAGAGCCAGTGCACATCGATTTTTCAAAATTCGAATGAGTTTTTTTTTAATGACATAGTATCAAACTGACGATTTTCTCTCATTATATGAACAACAATGGCACGCAGCCATTGTTGCTGATATCAGCACTATTGCCACCTGGCAAAATAAGGGCGATAATTCTGTGCAGTTTTTAAATTTAATGTTTCTCTTGGATACTGGACGTTTGTCTAGAGAGGGCAGCAGAAAGTCGGTTAATTTATTTATTAGGATAATTAATATTTGTATTAAGGGATATTGCTTATTTCATTGTATGCTTTTTATATGTAATGCATTTTTAACTGATTTTTTTTCCGTTGTTGTTTGTTTCTTTTTCGATAAAATTGTTCTGCAGAGTAAAATTCTGTTCAGTTTTCAAATTTAATGTTTGGTGTTCTCTTTACACATTTTTCCGGTACACTTCAAAGCCAGACGAAGGCTGGCCGCGCAGCGGCTAGTTAAAATATAAAAGATGCTTCTATTTCTTTTGGCCATAGCTGGAGCTTAACGTTTCAATAACTAATACTTTTAAGTTAGAAGTCAAAAAACAAAAATCACACAGGACACACAGAAGTCCTCGGTTGCCCACAACTGTTGGTCCGAAAATCACACTTTCAATTTTTCTGCAGCCAAAATTATTCAAAAAACATCTTCCATTGGTGAATCAGATTTTCTCGTTTCACATTCAAAAAAATCTTTCTGTTCTGGTTAACGACCCTAATTCCAATCCATCTTTGCCTTCAGCCTTTAAGGAAATTATGTTTTCGTTCTCGTGTCATCAATAGATGGCGCCAGTAGCTTAAGTCCTGTCCAGCCATTCTTATCTTATTTAATCACTATATCTTATCTCGCTCATTTGCGCTTTGGCAGCTGAGGATAATAATTCCGTAAAACCATCGAAACTGGTTCTGTGAAAATTTGCAAATATAACACTGATTTTTGTTGTTTGACTTCTAAATTAATACTTGCTTGGCGTGTCATTTTATCCTCATTTTAAAGTTTGTTTCCTTTCTGCGTTCATATCATTTAATATGCTTTAACAATTAACTTAATGTTCTAGACTCATAAACATCTTAACAGTCAAAAGTCACAATTAAATGCTATTCAGAGATTAGTAGAAAAGGCTAATCATTTGCAATTTCCATATAAAAGTCTCTCCTCATTTATATTTTCCAGAAACGTTACTACAATTAGAAAACAACCATTCATTTAATATGTCTTGTCCGTAATGTTTTCCGCGCTCAATTACTCTATCTCCTCCTTTCAGATGAGCCGTTTGCTCATTCTACCGTCTCCGAATCATGCAGCAAAACCTATAGACACAAAAAGAGTTCACCTTAATTTCATATGCAGTGAAATGTAGCGTATCATCATTAATGACAGGCTGGACCGACAGAAATCGAACTTGAAACTTTGTTTTACAGTATCAGCTGTAAAGTAATGTGCTTTCTACTTAAGTTCACTAATCCAGCTAAATCTTTCTTTCAACACCATTAGTGGTAAAAAGATCCATCGGGTATTACATGTTTTACACAGTTTATAACATATTTAACATGATGCTGTTCGTTTTCAAGAAAAATCTGATGTGTACACCATGTGACTTCTTTGTACGGAATGTTAAATTATACGCATTTTGTATTTCATTTAAACTTATTTGATTGAATTAAATCTACTTCGTCGATAGTGCATATTCCACAATAGAATTAAATGCATTCTTTAAAATTTACTATATTTGTTTACCATAGGGAGATTCTGGCGCTGGGTTCACTTAACAGCGTTGCATCTCATTCATTTTATAACTCAGAAAGCACAAAAAATATGTAATCATCTAACGAATTATCTAATCGTTGCCATATGTTCTATTCAAATATTATAATAAATCTAAAACGATGTGTAAAAGAAATTAAAAAAAAAAGTTTTTCACAGATGATTCAGTATTTCTCATTCAATTAATTCAGTTCTCACTTCGCGACAAGGAAAAAATATTACATATAACCTCAAAATATCCATATTAAATTTACAAAGTAAATCTTAAACACTTATGTCCTCGAATAAATTAAACAATTGATTAAGCACGATTTAATTTGCAATAATAAAAGAAGGCGTTATCTTTGTTGTTGCGAAACTTAGTTTCTCTAGATCGGCAATAGAACTACTATTCTGCTAAGTTTCAAATGTAAATAAATATGGCTGGTATGGCAAAAAAATAGGCTTAGCCGCACTTAAACAATTTTTTAATTATTGATAGTTCTACAACTATAACATGCAGGTTAACTAAAGGCATGAAAATCTTAACCGGAAGATAAAGACTACATAATTCAATCATTTTTTAAGCAAAAAGTGCACAATTTACAAACATATAAGAATAAAAATCTGATGTGTACACCACATGACTTTCTTGTACGGACTATTAAATTATACGCATTTTGCATTTCATTTAAACTTATTGGATTGAATTAAATTGGTAACAGCCAATAACAGTATTGAACTGGCAGCAGAGAGCAAATATTGTGTAAATATCAGAAACTAATCTTCCTCTCTCCCCCCAAAAATGAAGAAGATTAGTAAACAGTGTCAAACAAGAAAGCAATACTGCACCACAAGTATAATACATAAATATGCTACATTGTACAGGTAGGATAATACATAAATATGCAACATGAATAAGTTGCAGTAACAGATGTAAGACTAGACCAAATACATGGTTAATTTATTGCATAAGGGAAATTATTCCATTTTTAATTTCTTTTTTATTAATGTCGATTTGTTGTTGTATTTTAACTAACCTCACCTATCTGAGAGTAAAACAAGGCCACGAAATTCATTGTAGCAAGGAGAACAAGATTGCGCCTGTTGTTGGCAAGAGCCTTGAGCACCTTAGAGGTGATCGAACGATTCCGCTGAGTTCCTCCCCCAATTTCATGTCAAGCACCGGGGGGATGGGTTCGAGGGTCTTCCACGTCCCTCTTCCCCTACCATAAAATTCTCGAGAAGACTTCCGGCTCCATATATAGTTAGACGACCCCCATGTCGCAAAGACTTTACCATTTACAAACATCCAAATCTTCTCCCGGTTTCGAATGCAGGTCCTTCGGCACCACAATAGGCTACTCTAAACACTATACCGTCTGGATGGGGGGGGGGAGGCTCAATTTCGATTTTTTGTGCTTTACCTCAAAGAATCTATGTCGCACACATATTCTTACTTCTGCTAGTTTCCAAATTTCTATTTCTTAAACTCTTCATTTTACACCAGAGATACTATCACGATGCAACGTGTTAAAAACTTAGAAAAATATTTAATTAAATGTTGGTTTACTGATTTTTCTTATTTTTATATGTTATTTAATAGTAAGTAATAATTTTTTCGAATGTTTTTACTTTTACTATTCTTTCCTCGAGTTCTCGTGGGTTTTATGCTAGTTTAAAATTTAGCCAACTCTACAAGTATACAAAAAATGTTAAGTTTTTAATGTTTTAAACACACAATGGGATTTATTCCCAATCAGAAATGTAATCTAAGTGAGATGGTAATATCACTCACCCCCTGCATTCCAAAAAAAAGTTTTTTATAAGCTGAATTTAATTTCTCTCGACAAAAATTTCTTCGTGTCAACTCTACAAGTATACAAAAAATGTAAGTTTTTAATACTTTAAACACACAGTGGGATTCATTCCCAATCAGAAATGAAATCTGAGTCAGATGCAAATATCACTTACACCCTGCATTCCAAAAAAAGCTTCTTATAAGCTGAAATTAATTTCTCTCGACAAATATTTTTTGTCCCAATTTTAGAAGTATACAAAAAATGCAAACCATGGGTAACGTGTATACCAGCCACTTTTCTTAAAGAAGTCCTTCACGAAGGCATCTCTCCCCTTAGACAGATTGCCTTAGAGTGCTTTCCCTTAGCTGAATACACTTCACCACTACTTCGCGCAAACAGTTAAAAATGACACTTACTCTGCTGGTTGCCATAATTATGAAAATTCGGCCACAGTTTAGTGTTATGAAACAAAATTACAAAACAGATGCTGAGTATAAAATTTATTGATAGGTGTTGAACTTTACCAAAAGGAATTTTAATAAAGAATCTACTGTTGAAATACAGTACACGAAAATTTTGGGCTTGCCTAGCCGATTAATGGCTGAGTGGTAAAATCGCTGAACACTGGTAGTTCTGTCCAATTTTCGAATCTCGGCGAACAAGCGGGGGCAGCACGCTCAGCTGGCGGGTTGTCCGCTAGTATTTAATTAAATTTTGATTTATTGATTTTCGTTATTTTTATATGTTATTTAATAGTGAGTTATATTTTTTCCAATGCTTTTACTATTCTTTCCTCGAGTTTTCACGGATTTTATGCTAGTTTAAAATTTAGTTGGAGGTTGCTAGTTTACTTCTAGTTTAAGATTTGAACGTTGTATAACTATCTTTTATGCTTTTGCTTTTATTAGTCCAAAAGAAGCCATTAGTGTCCAAATTTGTTTTTGCATTGGTTCATTATAAAAGGCGTAACGCATTTCAAACCATTGCCACCAAACATTATCGCCGTTTGTTTCTTTTAAAGAAAATAAATAATTAAGAATCTGCACTAATTTTTATTCCTCACACTGTGAAAAAACGACAGTATGTTGACGCAGTCCTCTAGCCCAGCACCAAACATGTGCACCTGGAAGACCGAATTCTGAATTTCGAATTTATTTTATTAGTTACTTCATGTTTTGCAACACTTAACGAATTTTTAATTAACACACTCGATGATTTAAAAGTGAGCAGTGGCGACACTGTTCGAAATAAAGCATTTTTATTTCCAGCGCGCGAGACTGTTACCATTCGGAAAAGTGTAAGATTCGGAAAATTCGTTGCCATTCGGAAAAGTGTCTTTCAATTTTAATTAACAAAATTAGATTTATAAACGCAATGTGTTGCGGCTGCGAAAAATAAAATACGTTTCTTTCCATGCGCCAGAGGGATGCCGTTCAGTAAAGCCTAAGATACTTAAATTACTTCCAAAGTTAATCTGGAAAATTATTCAGTAATAATCTAAGCGATTTGAAAGCAATAACCACAGTTCTTAAAAATATATTTTTTCTCCTTGCTAATGTGATTGATTAAATAGACATGTATTAAAATCATGGGATGTCTAATTAGAAATATTCAATATTTCTGTAAATTATATAGCTGGATTCATTAAAATCATTATACTATAATTTTATTTTTTATGTTTTTTATGATATAATTTTTATGATAGACAAATAACATAGCGAATATCAGAATATGTATGACAACTTCTAACACTCTTT
>KK118618.1:263296-275503 GCA_000611955.2 Stegodyphus mimosarum
AAATATTTTGTTTTGCTGTTGAATTGAATCTTATGTGACGTAAGTGTGACGATCGTAATAAGTTAACACATAAAAAGTTAATAATAAAAATGAAAACAAATATTAGCCGTCTTACTAAGAAAACCTTATACTGATATGATGACCTGAGAACAGACTGGGAAAAAAAAGAAAAAGAAATATTTTAAAAAACAATTCCGAAAGCTTTCAAATTTTATATTACGCCCATAGGAGGGCTTATTTAACATTTTGTGTGTTACCTTTATTTGATAAATATCAATTTCTTTTCATTTAAACCATAAAATTCAGTTAAAGAACAATATCGCAAAATAATTTTAAGCTGAGCATATCTTTAGAATTTCCTATACACAGTCTCACGCGCTGGAGATAAAAATGTTTTTTCTGTACAACGTTGCCATTGCTCGCTTTGAAATTCTTGAGTTTGTTAATCAAAAATTAGTTAACGTTTTATAAAATACAAAATAGATAAAAAAAAATTCAAAATTCGGGTCTCCAGATGCCCATTTTCGAGTGGAGGATTCCATTATTCAGAATTTGATGGCTATACGTACCCTCGTTTTTCCACAACGAGCCTGCCTTCTGGGCTACCCCCGTTTGGTCTAAAATGTATGGCCACTTAACTGTACATTAGGAATTCTAAACATACGCTACTACGCAGCTTTAAAGAATTTTGTGATTTTGCTGTTGAACTGTATATGGCGTAAGTTCGATGGTAACGATGTTTAACAATAAAGCTAAAAAGAAAAAAAAAGTGTGTTAGCGGGAATGAGTGCAAGAGCAGGCTGGTAGGCTTCGAGCTTTTAGAATATACCGTTAAATTTAGAAAATTTTCACATTTTCTTTCTTTTATTAACTGTTATTGTTTCTTCTTCAACGTTTTATGCTAATTTAAGATTTTTTGGAAGCCAGTGAATCATGTTAAATCAAGCATTCTAATCTTTTAATAATCATATCATTTTTTACTGTAACAATATTCTATAATTTCACAGTCAAATAAAAGCAGGTGTTTTACTACGTATTTAATTTCTACTTATTACACAAAATGAATTAATTATGTAATTTTTCTGTTTTACATGATAGTCTGTAAAATTATCGTGTTGTAGGCTTGTGACTGTATCGAATTTAAATTTTATCCTTTCACTTAATTAAGCTTTTCTTCTTGTATTTACAAATTTAGTAGTTAATGAGTTTTATCAAAATGTTGAAGTTGCTTTCCCAAATGTTTTGAAAACTCATCACTTTCACGAAAACTATAATTATTAATTGCAATTACTTTGTTTCCTTCGGAATTCTTTACATTTTTATTTAATTCAAAAGTAAAAAGTAGCTGTAATAACTGATGTAACTGCAAGGTATTTACTCGACTTAAATTAATTTCTCAACAATGTGCCGAGATATTTTTTAAATAATAAAGAGATACATCAAAAGCAGCAGAAATTTGAATCAACAGATTTTACAGCTGCGTTATTTCAAAGGAATACGGAATAAAGGTCCGTTTAGTAAGCCTTCTACAATTGAACTATGAATTTGCAATTTTTAAACGTGAAATTATATATATTAAAAGAATATCAATGATTATTCGAAAGCAAATAGAAAATATGCAGCAATTACTAGGAAGCAAATTCAAGTTTTAATTTCTGTATTTACTAGGCAATTTTTTAATTTTATCTTGCTTACATCTATCTAGATTTATGCAGAATAACGCTGTTAAAATCAAAAGGGATTATCTAAATAATGAGATATCCCTATTTTAGGGAAAAGTAACTACTTCAATTTCTTTGATATTATTTCCTCTGCAGAATTGGCATTTCGTGTAAAAAGTAGTGAATTTCAGAAAACGAAATTAATATTTGTATACCAAATTTGTAAAAGAAATACGAATTTCATATTGCATAAATAAGTCAGTACGTTTTACGATTTAAAAAATATCACAATTAGCTTATTATTATTTTTGCCTGTCTAGACATTTTAAGTTTTTGCATGTTACGTTTTCTTATACACGCTTCTTTTATTGTTTTATGGGTAGTATTGTTTTTTTCATGTTAATTTTATTGCCATTAAATTTGTGCATATCATACAGACGAAGCGCATATCTATTTAAATTAATTTAATTAATTATTTAGTTAAATGTAGATGCTTATATAGAGTATAAAAGCGAATTATACAAGCATTACGTAAGTTTCACACCTCTAAAACAGTTATAACGCTCACATATGAGTGATGTTTGTGCATATTAATCGGAAATAAACATATCGTTCTCCAGATTACTTCTGGAGATCAGTATTTCATGTGTGTAATTAACAGGCCCGATCGATTCTGCAATAAACTGGATTCATTTTGACTCGAAACAGGCAGGTATGAATAGTAATCACACTTTTGCGTGCCTCAGAAGATAAAGTTGCAGAAATGCGCTAAGAAATGCTCAAAAATGTTATACATTTTTAAGTTCCTTAGCTTAGTTTAATTTTAAAATGAAAAATGCTTCGCAGAACTTTTCAAGAAAACACAAGTCGATCAATTTTTGTGAACTTGACTGATGGCAGATATGAATTTCTGCATTAAAAATTTCATGAAAGTTCAAAATTGTAGTAGCTAAATTTGTTTGAGTACAGTTCCCAGGCATTTTTATATAGATGATATTTATCTCATTATAGGGTAAACTATGAAAGGAATATGTTCGTAGTTATAAATAGTTTTGCTAAAAAATGAAATTATGTATTTTGAAAAATGGAGAAAATCTATAAAAAAAAAATTTATGAATATTAAAATGCAAATTCATTTCCCATTTTAAGCTTGATTGATTTAGGTAACGATTACAACAAGAATGCTGTTGCGTGCGTAGGGGTTAGTAATAGACTGAACGCACAAGTTCGATAAAAAGTTAATAAAATTTATTCTTATTAAAAGAAATATATCAGAACTCTGGATTTTCCTCAGAGATATTCGTATAAGTGTTCACAGTATCACACAGTACAATCAGTAGTTCTTCAAACTACTAAGAATATTAAGCACAATGCAATGCAAATCTAAAGAGAAAGCTTATCACAATGCTAAACTCGCAACAATACCCACAACAGCAACTAACTGACAGACTAAATAATTGAGAGCAGATGCTCTCTCTTCGGCCTTAAATTGTTTTCAACCAACCGCCGAGATATTTTCAATGTTTTCTGCTTCTTGAAATTACTGGAAAGCAATACGAGGGTAGAATTATGGTTACAGCTAACATAATGGTCAATTACAATTATTCAATTTCAATACATATTACGGTGATACGGGGACCGGACCAAAATGTTGCAAAATAGTTGCCAAATTTGGCGACAAAATAAATAATGAAAACCGTTGTGAGCCTGGCGATATCTCGCCTAATTACTGAGATATCCAGTTAATAAATGTTAAATGCACTTGCACATGTATTCTTACTTTTCCGGCATAACCTTCTCTAAAAATTTGTCTCGTGCTACATTACACAGAAAAATACAACAATTTCACTTATAATTCTACTAAAATTACCTATCTAAGTACAAAATTCGTAACAGTAACTTTGTCCTTTTTCTTTATGTTTTGTTGTTATTGTGATTAATGTAACTATGTGACTAATCGGACTATATCGTACTTTCTAAGAAGGTCATCCTTTTTAACATCCAACTCTCTCACTGTTATTGATTTTTTGACGGTCAACAACCTTCTGCAGCTGATCTGACATATGTCAGATCTTTGGAGGATGAGCAACAACAACAACATGTGACTAATCTAAACTATTTATGCTTGTTTTGTTTTGACTAATGTTATGTCTGATATCAGAATAAGTTCAAGAAATTCGTAATAGTGTCAAATCTATAAGTTTATATTCATAGTCTATAAGTTTATAAAAAGTAAATTTATAAGCCTTGTAATATATATAATTTACTGTTTTATTGCTAAATAGTACTCATGTAACAGAACTACTAGGCTGTAACCGAACTATTTTATCGAACGTCATCTTCCGGCGAAGACACCTTACAGCCTGTTGACCTCCAGCTGCGATGAGAATAAATAATTATTATCATGGTTCCGTATTTCTAACGTTAATTTTAAATGTTAATTTTAAGTGTTAGGTGTTTCGTTTCAGTGTATGTTCTGTTATGATGTCTACTTCCTTCGTAACTCTTCCTGTGCTCTGCTAATAAATAAGTTTAGAGCTAGCCAGAGCTCGTCTTTATAGAAGAACAGTTAATATTTTATTCACTCAATATTTTATTTTTATGCTTAATATTGTCTGGAAATGTTATTTTAGATTACATTCTAATGCGAATGCTCTTTTTTCCTTTCCTTTGATTAATAAAGAATTTATAAATTTTACTAGGCATTAAAATTTCCAAAATGATGATACGTACACACACACATACACTGTCTGTATGTCTATCTATCTACATACATGTTTATTTATCTATCTACTTATCTATCTGTTTATATGTCTATCTGCATACATGTCTATCTATCTACTTATTTGTCTATCTGTCTATCTATATATCTGTTTATATGTATATCAATATACCTGTCTATCTATCTGTATATCTATCTATCTATCTGCATATCTATCCACCTGTCTAGCTAACTAGCTATCTGGTTATTTCTATCTGTATTAGTAACAAATGAAAATTGTTTCAAAATGTTTTCGCAAGTTATTTCATAAGTTAAAAGATTTAAATATTTTAGCACTGATAGATACCAGACTGAAACTGAGGTAAACACATTGTTGAGCGAATACGATTTCCTAAAGGACTGAATGCAGGCAGAACCGATGACAGCTAGACAAAATTTATTTTCACAAACGAAAAACTTTACAGTTAAAGAACGTTCCACAAAAGTACTTCTACAGCCACTCTCACTTTAACAGAGCGCAATCAGCAGTTAATACTTCAAAGTAATACTAATAACTTTAAATATAACGCAATGCAAAGCGCATCCAAAGAGCGAAGTTCACACGGTGATCTCTCATTATTCTGAAGCCAGCTCTTAACTAAAACTTGAGAGCTGACGCTCTCTCAGGTCTTATATAGTTTCCTCCCGGCCGCCGAGAAATCTCTAGTACTTTTCATTTCGTAAAATTACTGGAAGGTATATACGGTTAATTACATATAGGAGCCGGATATGGTTACATATAGTGATCAATTACAATTATTCAGGGATAGTAGCAATTACAGTTACACGGGGACCAGACCCAAATGTCGCCAAATGATCACTAAATCTGGGGACTATTGGCGATTTCTCGCCATTGGCGACAAAAATTAATCTCTGAAACCATTACCAGCTTGGCGATGTCTCGCCAGTTTAGCGAGGTAGCCCCTATAACCTCATTTCCTCAACTCAATGTTAAATAGACTTGCCCTCGTAACCTTATTTTTCCTGCAGAGCTTCGCTTTTTCAAGCATTTGAATGTTACATTATACAAAAGATACTACAATTTCACTAAAATTATTCACATATATATATAAAATTCTTAACAATATTTAAGAATTTTGTTTAACAGCTAGCGCTTAAAAGTATGCTGGACATCAGGATTTTAGCACGATATGAGCTGATGCAGTCCAGCTGTATTAGATTATTAAACCTCTTTCAGAAAACACAGGGCATCTCATAGCAGTAGCCGGCCAAGACTCAACACCCACATCAGAGTACCAGTCTCCGGAAAATTACTGTCAGATACCCAGGATGGACCTCACTAGTCAGGACTTAATATCATTCAAATTTGTTACATTTTGCACTTGTTGCTAGGCACTAGTTCACATAATTTTGCATTTTTTAACAATATTCGCTTCATTCCCTTGTATTTATTCATATTGAAATTCTAACTTATTTACAAACCTTTTCACTTATTACATTTTTTAAACCAATGGCGGCCCTCAGCCGACTTTGGCTTGGTCACTACTAAGGCCAGAAGTGGCGGTCACTTTATTATGGAGACACCCAATTGATGGACCCCCTTTGCCTCCCATGAAGGGACGGACAGTTACAACCTTGCCTTCTCCGAGATTCGAACCCAGGTTCTTTTGGTATCGCAATCGGCTCTCCTAACCACTATAACATCTGGGTGGTTCACTTATTATAATAAAAAGTGCAACATTTATGATGCTTCCATGAGTTTTTGACATGCTGCCAAATTTCACGTTTAAAACGTATAAAACTCGTATCTTCGCTCTGCATATTTTTACTATTTACTAACCTCTGCTTTATTAACTGATCGCTTTTTGTGTACTAAATTACATCGGCCAGTAGTGTTTTCTTATGTTTGCACTATTTCCTATTCCTGCGAGGTTATCCTATCCTCTTCCTATACTAGTCACTGATTCTCTCAGCCTTACGATTGTTCGTTTTCTGTCGTACACCATTCTATTCGCTACGTATCAGATAGGACTACGTCTGCGAGTGAGAAGGAGGAGGAATTGTACTAGAGTTTTCTGGAGGTAAGGAGGAGAAGGTTGCCCATACAGTTGAGTTCCTCTCGCAACTCGTGAAACTATCAAGGAAGTGCAGGACATGATTAACGAATGGGACACACAACCGCGCATACATTGCGGCTCCGGAATGCACTTGAGGGAACGATGGTACTCAATAAAAGCCTCCTCACGCATACGAAAAGAAAGTACCAACTAATGCCTGTCACGATATTCTTCAGCGCCCCCCAGACATCCACTGCCTACGGCTAATATTCCTTCATAGGAAGAAGATGATTACGCCCATGCTGAAGATACTGCAGGATCTGAAGACTCTCCTACTATGGTCGCACATTCAGAGGAGCAATAATCTTGCTCATCTTTGTTGTGCAGTACATCTCTTCATCGCATTCCTTCATCATCGAACAAGTTGCACTATTTTCATAGGTTTGTGCTTGTGTGTAAAATGAGTATGTGTGTAGTTAAACGTACACTAATAATATGATATTTGTAACGTCTAATTTGTTTTGCTGTTACACATGCTTTATTGGAAAGATCAATCCAAACATATATAAAGCTCAAGTATTAGACATGAACAATGATAAATAATAAAAAATAACACATTAAAAGTACGAATCAGAATAAATGAACATAGGAGCAAAAGCAAAAAGTTATAAAAATTTAAGCAAAAAGGAAAGGAACATAAGGAACTTTACAAGGAGTATTCCAGTATAATTTACTTAATCTCACCACGTTTCTGAGACTTTTTATCTAGTTCCTGGCATAAAAGAAGATGATGTGCCATGCAGTCGTGGCCTGTTTGCAGTCTGAAGTTTGCCACAGCTACTTTACAGGGTTTTTGATAAAACCTTTTCCATGTGTCTTGAATGTTAACCTAGTATTTGCCTGTTGATTTGCTGCCTAGTCTGATTTAAGAGTATCCATTATTTTCTCAAAAATATTTTTAAGTGACTCTGGAGGGAGTGAATTGCTGTCTTGTGTCTCAAGTGTTCCGCTTTTGGGTAGTGAGTCTGCTTTTTCGTTACTGTCGATACCTACATGTCTAACTATGTTTTATTTCCTCTTATTTTGTCAAATATATTGTGTAATGATGACTAAAGTGTGTTATTTCATGTCCAGAGACTCGAATAACGTTACAAAACGTATTTAGGTCGTAAACAGATTTTCCAAGCTCTAACTACGAAAATATTCGATTTGTAAATGAAGCAACATTCTTCGCGGAAAGTCCCCTATCGCGGTAGAGTCTGGAACTGAATAACTGCAATTAACGACGGCCGACTATATTAACTTTGCATTAAAATTGTTCCTCCCAGTGTTTATCCATAAAGAGTCATTAATGAAAGCGGAATTCTCTATTTTGACTCGAAAAGCGTCCACCGGTGGCCGAGTGGTAAATCTGCTTAACACGGGTCGTTCGACCTGGATTCGTTTCCAGGTGAGTGGGCGGCGTTTTATTAGTTTTCCTATTGTGTAACATAGATATAATCCAATTTCTCTTAGAAATCTCCATTTACACCCCCCCCGTATTCTTGCCATAACCAGAAAAAACAAACTTAACTCGAAAAACGTCCAAATTGATCTGTTGGAAAAAGTAATTCGGGAATTCTCAGCAGAAAGAGACGCTGCCACATTAGTTACTTCTTTCCTGTATATTTAAAATAAAAATTCCAAGCATGAAACCAAAAGAACACTTATTGTTAACTTTAAGATAAATTGAAGAGAGCTGCTTTAAGGTTAGTAGTTTTCAACATTGCTTCGCAAGATACGTTATACGCAAGATTTTTACCAAAATAAGAAAAGCAACAATTTCTGTCGACTTTTGAGGAATAACCGACTTTGAAGAAGAACCGACTGCAACTTATGTTATTAGGTATTTAAAAGCTCGTCGAATTTCTAAAGAACCTAAGTATTACATTACTGAAATAAGTTAAGCAATTAGATATTAATTATAATTAAAATTGAGCACTTAAACATTAATTAAGCACTTAACGTCTGCATTTTGAGTTTAAAATAATTTATTTGATTAGATCAAGTACTTCAAATAACTCCGCAATTAAATCAACTAACTCTATTTAATAAAAATAAAAGTCATTTGAATCAAAATGAAGTCCAAAAATTTAGAAATCAATACGAAAACAACTCTTCCAGATTTCTAAAATCAGATGATTAACTAAATTGCAATAATTACTAAATTGCACGAACCGAGAGGATAATTAAGAGAGAGAAAGCACTTAATGTTATAAACTGAACGAAAATACATACCTTTGAGTTTCTCTGAATTATCTAACTTTACGTAGAAATTCGAGACTCCCAGAATAGTATCGATGATTTTCCTTCAACCCAAGTATTTTCAATTCATAATCGATAGAATTTCCAGCAGGAAAAAAAGAATTCCTTCAACACTGAGGTGAGTTAATCGAAAAATGATTACTTCCGTCACGCTATAATATGCATTTAAATACGATAAATGTCACCGGATGTAACTGGGAACCGATACTAAACTAATTTTAATTTGACATTTTAAGTCTTATTAATGCGAAAACTGCTATCCCCATGTCCCAGTTCGGTAAAGCGCTAATGCGGTTATGATATTCAACACATGATTGACTTGCACGTTTTTAAGTTCCTAAATAGCAATGATGTTATGTTATTCAAAATGTAATATACTTAAGTGGTAATGATATTGCATACGGCTTGGGTTCCGAACTACAGCTTCCAGCTCAAATATAATTTCAAATAATTATTCATTACCCGAAGTAGCAAATACTTGTGTAAATACTCTCCTGAATTATATTTTACTAAATTTTAAATATTTTGAGGGTACGAAAGCTGCATAGAGATTTGAACAAAATACTTTACTGAAACAAGTGAGTTTCATATAAGAATCAACATAAATAAACAATCAAATTAAAATATCTTCCTAAATACAGTTTTATTGGAGTTCAATGCAGCTTTATCGAAGCGTTGATATCTTGCTGAATTTATTGGAACAAGTCTTATTGAATTGAACCGAAACTTCCGCTGTACTATAAATCATTCGATAAATTTGGTCCAATTTAAACACACTGGTCAATGAATTAAAAACCTTTGAGATTTTTATTTTAATGCATGCTAGGAATGAAGTATGCAAATTTTGTTTAATAACGTGGGTTACGCGTGGTTAGAGTGCTAGTGCAAGTAAGGTGTAAGAGTGTCTTTCACAATGAATGAAGTAAAATGGGAAAAACGACAGTTATTTCATCATTTGGGAAAAAGGCCTTATTGTTGGTGCTTGTTTAGAAGGGGCCTCGATTTCGAAGACAGCAAATCTCACTGGGTTCTCAATAGCAGCCATTCAAAAGTTGGAATCAGAACCCACAGTTCTTCTCTAGCAGACGTAACTGCGGTTCGAGCACAGTTTTCCAAGAGAGTGATCGGCATCGTCGTATTGTACGGAAGAACATAAATTCTACTGTACTTCAACTGTTACAGATCATCAACCAAGGCTCTTCCCAACAGATTTCAGCTCGAACTATGCACAGAGAATTGCAGAGGATAGGAATCCATAGTCGGGTGCCTGTGAGAAAACCACTCATATCTGCTCGACATACAAGAATTCATTTGCAGTGGTGTCGGGAAAGAAGACAATGGATCTCTGAGGATTGGAAACGGGTAATGTGGCCGGATGAATCACGCTACACCTTATTTTGCACTAACGAAAGACATCGAATTTAGCAAGAACCCCAGGAAGCCATGAATCCATCTTGCCTTACTCGCACTGTGCAAGGGTCTGCTGGGAGTATCATGATATGGGGCATGTTCTGCTAACATGGAAGTGGTGCCCTGGTGTTCCTTGAGGGTAAACAAACAGCCATGAGATACCTAGCTATACTGGCAGATGAAGTGCACCCTGCAGTGTTGCATTTGTACCTTGATGGTGACGGATACTTGGACGATAATGGACTCTACATCGTGCCACAAATGTTCAAAATTGGTTCGCTGAGCATCAGTCTGACTTCGAACACCTTCCCTAGCCACCGCACAGCCCGGATCATAACCACATAGAAAATGTGGGGATATGGTGAAAAGACGCATCCGACAGTACTCTCCCCTTCCATTTAATTTACGAGATCTAAAACGCTACATAGCCAATGCATGGTATTCTGTGAACGTAAATGCACTTCAGAAGCACGTAAACTCAGTGCCCAAACGAATCAGAGTAGTTATCCGTGCAAAAGGTGCTCTAATAAAATATTAATCTTGAATATCTATTTCTTTGGCCAGTGCGTGTAAAACGACACTAAAATCAGAGAGAATTTTTTTTTTATTTCTTGCTTATTTGTGTTAATTTTTGAGTTGACTCTCTTCATTTATTTGAAAGATGTTTTTGAGGTTCATTTAGCTAACATATTATTCATAACTTAAGTCTTTCATGTAATTTCTGATTTTTCCGCCAGCTTTCCCCACAATTCAAATCGGCTTGAGCTTAGAAACCGAGCATAAATGCAGCTTTGAAAACGCATCAGAAAGCAGATTATTTTCTGAGTTTCCCGTTTGTATGAGATTTTCAGTTTGGAGATTGAATTTCGGAATATATTAGTGCAAATTCTAATTTATACAGGAGTAAGTCCAGCATATACTTATTTCAAGAGGGCTTCCAAAACCTTCCATAGTATATTAAATGTTTAAACCTTTATGCAATTTTTCAATTCAGTGTGTAAGGTTTATCCTAATTTTATAACAGTTATTTTAAGTTTATGCACCTTTCCTATCTCTTCTGGCTTCAGCTTACAATTCTTATCAAAATGTATTTTCAGAAACGCGTTTAATGCAAATAATTAAGAGTAGTATTTAAGTCGATGTTTCACTGACTTCTTTAGAGAGCCAGAGTTTCTGACTAGCGCGCCTTTGCCATTGGGCTACGTCTCTTTCTAAAGCTATTACTACACTCGGCCGTACTTCAGGCCCTTGATAGCTTCGCCTACTTAATTGAGATTTAGAGGCAACTGCTTAAAATTCTGATAGATTCGGCTATACCTTTTAGTTAAGCATTAGCTAAGCTTTAATTCTTAATAATCTGAATTCAGGCCCTAGTGGAGGCTTTGCGGTATGCTCTGAGATAGGAGCCGATTGTGTTTCTCTTTGAGAAAGAAAATGTAATTAACCTTTCTTCAGTCTTACGTCTTTGTTCACACACTCAAGCGATTATTCGCTTATCGGTGGAAAAGGGTTCCTACATTTAACTGTTAAATAAAAGGAAGGACCTCCACAAGTGTATTAAAAATATAAACTTAGAAGTAGAACAAATCAGATGGAATAATATATCCCAAGTTTTAACGAAGATAACATTTTAATTCTATATTTTATTAATATATTTCATTATTGTTAATGCGAAGTTTACTACATTAATTCGTTATACCATTATAACTTAATTCAGGATTGTAGCAGAATCAATACGAATTCTTTATTCTCCCATGTTTTCCCCAGTTTTTTTAAAAAAAGGTCGTACTTTAACACATATTAAACTAAAACTTTGGAAATAAAATGTACAGAAAGACTAAATATATACTTTTTTCCTTAAATAACTTTTAGCGAAAAATATTAAATTATAGAGCTATTTCATAAAATACCTTCGCGCGCAAAATTAAGAGAATTTTCATATCATGCATACTTTTCGAAACATACTGAATCAAAGATACTAATTATGCCGCCGAAGAATAGGCAAATATTGAGAGTCAAATGCTTAAGTACACACGAGTGTGTGTGTGTAACT
>KK118618.1:275560-365294 GCA_000611955.2 Stegodyphus mimosarum
ATAAGCCACGGTGGTATTCAGCGATTTGTGTGTTCGTACCCCTTCACGACATTTGACGTGTTTCTCTTGGGAGTTGGGTAAATTTTATATGGTATCAAGTAAAATGAGCCACAAAGTTTTGGATGACAGAAAGATAGAGATGTGCCGATAGATTGGAAGCAAGCCGGTCACAAGCACTGGTGGCTTCAGAACTCAGTGTACTCATCTGTATTTTATGGAAACAGTTTCAGGACACAGAATCCATACCGAGAAGATATAAACATTGTCGACCAAGATCCGCAATAAGAAATGAGAATCGTTGTCACTTTCAACATGGCGACATAGGACTTAGGACTGCTACAGCTTCACAACTTTCACGTGAGTCACTGGACGGAATTAGTCGAGATTCAGCCTGAACACTGATTCTCGAATTACCTGTATCTAGAGAGAATCTGGTACCGTTCCTTATTCATCAGGGGAAAGGATAATTACGGTGGCGAAGGTGTAATGGTTTGATGAAGAATTAGTTTGGACGCCAGCACATCCCTGCATTTGTTCGACAAAGGCTCCCTGACTGGTATGAGGTACAGAGAAGAGATTTTACAGAGCTAAGTTTACATTTCACGGACGCGGTTGGTCCTCGGATCCTCTTAATGGATGGCAACGCTCCTCCACATAGGGTTCAGCTGGTCGACGATTACCTGGAAAGTGAGGGTATTCTCCGAATGGATTCGCCGGCCAGATCTCTGATCCTTAACCTTTTACGACATGTCTGAAACGGTCTTGAAAGGCAATTTCATATCGCCATTCACTTCCGAAAACCATCCCGGAGTCGAAACCTGTCTTGCTGCAGGAGTGGGATCGACTGCCACAGATATTCCTCAGTTGTCTCCTGTCCAGTATGGCGACATGTCTGCATAACTGGTTGTTAGAGAGGACCACACCCCATATTAGTTTTATTTTCAGTGCGATATCACAACAAGTGATTTCGATATCCCTAGCCTGCCTGCACTGTGAGATTTACAGATAATCATGCATACATAAAATGACTTTCGAATGATACATCTCTTTCACTGTTAAAAATGTATACTGACCAAATTTGATTAAAAGATGGCCATTAGTTTTCCAAATATTTTACGATTTTGCAAAGTCTTTTAATTTTGCATACATAATTCAATTTGAATTCTACTAGCGTCTATTATTTTGAAAAAACTGTACATTTTTTCCATATTCCCGAGTTTGTAAACCTGACCCTGATTAGGGCACACTTAGGCACTGAGGCTGTTGTATATTTTCTACCTATTTAAGAATTTTATTCTATAAAACCCTGCAGATAGAGGTGACAAATTTTGTTCAATTTTCACTGCATTTATAAAACGAATTTTTAATAAAATTGTTAATCGTTATCTGTTTTTTATTAAATTGTTATTTCTAATTAAATTGTTACTGTTATTTATAATAAAATTATTCTCACCTTGCATTAAATATCTGTTTACCTGCGAAAAATTACGAGAAGGGCCGGAAATTTCAACAGAATATAGTTTTATATTTAAGTTTGATATTAATTACTTATTGAGAGTTTAGACTGTTTTCAAGGCAATATTAGCATGATTAAAAATAACCTGTTATCGGTCTTTTATAAATTAATAAAAACTATAACAATATATTTACGAAGATGATTAGCTTGTGAGCAAAGAAGTGTATAATAAATTAGATACGTTAGATTTAAGGTTGAAGAGCCGTTTAAAATTTAAAGTTTTCTGAAAAACTTATGACTGATCTGTGTGATAAAACGAAGATAATACAACGAAATTCTAACCTAACTCTAAAAGGTACCTTCAACAAATTAGCTGAATGTTGTGCGTTATATATACGCACTTTGATACCAAATTGCATAATAATATTTTATAAATTATTCTAGAGTTCTTATGCCAAACAATAAGCTTGTTAGGTTTTAACTCAAGATATTTAGATCATTAATTTCTCTATTTTTAGATATCGCATTTATATTCAAGCTCTTCCATTTAAAACAATTTCAAAACTGCAAGGTTGCCATATATCAGGCTATTTTATACGCGGAATTCATCTTCTGGAATTCCACATTTAAAATTTAATTTTCAGCACGGTTCCGGTATTAAATACAAGCACCTTGATGAACATGAACAGAGCTTGTCTTGGTATTTAAATGGCTGTCATAAAAATATAATGCAGTTAATTTTTACGCAACGTCGTCTATTAATTGGAAGTTTCAGTGATGCAAATGTTAGCGGTGAATGTAATAATACTTTAAAGAAATAACTAATGTATTAAATATTTTAAAGTTTCATTTCGAAAAATAATTTCATTTGAAAGTTTTTCAGAAACTCTTTATACTTGGGTGTATACACACGGGATAAAATCAACATTATTTATAACATTACATCATTTACTTTCTTCTAAAGGAAGTGATAAAATTAATCATTTGCAAACCATCTATACTTATTGTGTCAGTTCAGAAATTACCACAGATATTTGTCGCTGTTGGTTATTCAACGTTCATCTTTAAAACAAAAATAACTTGTTTGAAATAAATTTTTACGACTTGAAAAGTCGTTCTGCGCTCATAAAAATGGTGGTTTTATGACGACTATCTTTACACTCCGAGATTCTTCCGCCAAAGTGCTTTGTTGTCTCATTACATTTGGAGTCCATCCAAAAATACTGACAGGGAACCCACTGAGGATGAAATTACCGTCATCTGTTTTCATTTCATGTTATATATTCTCCAACGTAAACAGCAAAACAAAACAACGCAAAGGTAGTGGAATCACAAGAGAGAAAGCACGAAAAAATTGAGGAGATCATTTGTTGATTTGGCGAACTGTTTGTTGTAATTTACAGTTCAGAATGACACAAGGGACGGCTTACATAAAAGATAAGGGAATATCTTTTCCTTCGCCTGAAGAGTTTCGTATTTTGGAAAATGTTTTACAAGGCTCAAGGTTATATAACCTTACAGTTAAATTTTAGTACTTTACTCTTTTTTTCATTTTGCATTTGAATTATTATCTTACTGTCACAAATAAATTTAACATGTACTACCTCAATGGGTTTGTGTTTTCCTCCACGAAATGTGATTTATGAAACGGAGTTTCAAAAATAATATGCTTAATGTTTCGCATTGTTTTACATCGTTTTACATCTTTAGAGGAAGTGCTTAATGTTATTTAAGCTCTTAGTTATATTTTTCGTTTATCCCAGTTTTCCCTTCTTCGACTTTTGGTATGAGAAACGCATATTCGAAAGTAAGATAACATGTAACAGTATTTAATTATATACACTAACTGTTTTATCTCGTAATTACTTTTTATTATACCATGTTTTGCATAACAAATTGTGCATTTGTTTCCTAATTTGAAAAACGATTTCTAATGTTTCCAAGTATAAACGTATAATCTTGTAAAGTTATAAGGCATTTCACCCGCCTTCTTCGCATTGCCTTCGTGGTGTAGTTGTCAGCACGCTGGGCTCTATTCCAAAGGTCCGTGTTTCGAGTGCCGCAGAAGGTGTTGCTCATTTTTCATGATTACTGCATCGAAATAACCTAATGACTCTACGAAGTCTTGTATTCTTCGGAAGTATACAATATTGACTATAAAAAATTTAACTATACTCAAAATTGAGCTGCTAAAACTATACAATATTACTTAAATATAAAGCTTTGTAAACAATTTTCTAGTTCTAACATATTCTGATAGTAAATATTGATGCAAACAGATCATGTTTGCAAAAATGATTTGCAACGTGAGAACATCTCGCCTGTTTCTACTGCAATATGTAATGTCCTGAAACATGATGCCTGTGCCCACTGCAATAGATAACATCTTGAAACATGCACCTGTACAACTATGTAAATCGCAATGCATATCATGTAATGTAATCCAATTACTTGAGCTAATTTAACGCCGAAAGATAGGAGTGCCATTGAATGCCGCTGACGGTGGCAGTACTTGTACTGGAGTTACAATTTCCATAACGACTGGAGAAATGATGCCGGATTGTTGTTAGTTTTCTAGTTAGTATGTGGGGTTAATATCTACTTACTTACGGTAAATATTAGGTGGCCCCTTCACTTCTACGTAACATAACATATAAAAACAAAGTGTAGAAAAATTATCTTCTAGTCTTGCGAAACAAAACAGAGGAAGAATGTAAAAGACCCTTTTATTTGAACACAAAGACATAACAATGACTCAGCTTGGGCTTACACAAGCCAACATAATCTGGCTTAACGTAAATACGTAATCTTGAATTAAATCAAATGTACAAAGTTAGTCTAACAGCTCCCAGGATAAAGTAACGCACAGGAAAGCCTCGGGTTTGCAGAAAAACGGCGAGACAAGACTAATGAATACAAGAACTCAACGCCACAGAATCAAATTGCTAATAAGTCACGATACATCGTGACCTGAAGTAGGACGAAAACGCTCCAAAATTAACTTGCGAAAGCTTCACTACTTCTTGAAAAGTAACTTGAACTAAAATAGCTATTAATTAAAAATAAGTAGACAAATTCTTACAGTCTGACTTTCTTATTATATATGACGTGCAGCGAACTTTATTTCTCAATTAAATTCACGTTTATTCTCTTACTTTAAACGTTTCATAAGCAAGGTAACAGAAACTAAAGCGAAATACTATTCGAAAATGTATTATTATATTTTATATATGAAGCTGCGTTACTCTCTGATATCGTCTTTGGATGTCTGATTTTCGTAGGACAGTAGTATTTTGTAAAAGTGAAAACAGTAATAGAACAATAGCTAAAGTAGAATAAAGTAATAATAGAATAATAGCTATAGAAAGAATAATAACTCTTTAGGGTTAATAATTGTACAAATATTGCCACATTTATACCCTGGATAAACTCCACGATTCATATCACATAACTCATAATTACGTCTTCATTTTCCCTGAAATTTTTCAAAACAAAAAATATGAATCTATGTCTAAATAACATACTGTATACACTCGTTTGCATGAAGCTAATTTATAGTATGGCTTCTTTCAGTACTACTGTTAGTTTCTCTTCTATTTTATTGTTAAAACTTTCTTGCCAAAACTCACTCATCTCCAGAGAACAGATATACGAGTAGCAGATACTCTTTTTCCTGGAGCAATGACAACTTACGTGATGATAATTAAGGAGCGCAGGATGTTGAAACATTGGTAGCAATAAGTTTAAATACATTACTTATACAAAACATTATTGCTGATATGTTCATTACACGTAAGATAAGAGTTTATGATAATTGATGACTCAATTTCAAAATTCTTTACTTTCAAAGAAATCTATATGATAATTACAGTCCCATTAAATACTCAAGTTTTCAGTCAAGTTAATTAAATATAGCATTGTTTTCTTTATTAGTGAAATAAACTGTAATTCGGGATACTTATTAAATTCTTGAAAGTATTTTGGAGTTTGTAAAATATATTTGGAATACAATGAGTGTAAAACGTTCTACTGTATACAATACAATATCTCAAACAAGAGAAAGCGCACATAAATAAGGCGAAAGAAAAATATTTAAAAAAAACTCAGAAATTTCATTTTCTCGTTGCAAAATGTGAAACAAACAATTCAATAGTGAGTTGCTATTAAACAGAAGAAAAATTGAGTTATAAATTATAGCCTTGTTATTAAACAAATTGTTTATTACCGGTAGCAATGACCAACTAGTCAATAAATAAATAAATAAGTAAATAATTGTAATTTTAGAGAAATTTCATAATAGCAAAATTATACTGCAATAACTAGTTTTGCAAATATTAGTGAAATGATGTTAATTTTTTGTGCTATTCAAGTGCTCTTATTTGCTTTTAACATTCATGATTTTTGCTGTGTTTTATCATTTTTGCTTTAATTGGTTCACCTCAATTATTGAATGAATATATGACAAGGTACAGAGTCGCTTTGCAAATTTAAGCTTACTACGCTTTTGAACTTTATTACTTCTATTAACTTCTTAGAGGGCTCTAAGGAGTTTCACCATTCATTCAAAATGTGATTTCCTTAATTTTATGAGAATTGTGCAGATTATAATTAGCTACAGCTGAAGACAGTACATAAATAATACATCAAAAATGATACGTACCACACTGCATATTTCAACTCACAAACTAGAGGAAAGCTTATGAAGGAGGTGATAAAAAGCTGAGCCATCGAATCGCGTAATATGAAAGAATCAACGACTCGCAGCATCCCACTCTCATATTTCATCTGCACGCGAGTTTGATTAAAAGAATTATCATATTACTTAAACGCTGGTCCATTCTTTTACTCAGACTTGCGCCCAGTTAGATTGTTAAAGCTGTTAGCTGTTGGTATTCAAAGCTGCGTTAACATTTGAAAATTTGCCTGTACCAAACTGGATGTTTTGCAACGAAAATGACTCTGAACAGATCCAGAAGACAACAAGAATTAGGCACCAAAACAAGTACGGATCCTAGGGCGAACACGTTCGTCATATTCTGCAAAAATATATTGGCGATTGAAAATTTCATCCCAACAATATGGGATTTGAAAAAACAAAAATACAGAAATTGCTACATCTGTTGATGTGAAACTTTCAGAGGGATTATGATCCAAAGTTATAAGGTATTTCTCCCGTCTTCTTAGCATGCCTTCGTGGTGTAATGATCAGCACACTCGGCGCGTATCGAGAGGTCCGAGGTTTGAGTCCCGGCGAGGGCATTGCTCATTTTTAACGTCTCCTGCTTCGAAATAATCTAACGTCTCCACAGGGGCATCCGAACTGAAAAAGGTGGTGGTTGATGATTCTCCACCACCAGGATACAGCGAATGGGTCCCCTAATCCCCAATCGCCATATAAAAGGGGGAGTATATAAGGTATTTCTCCCGCCTTCTTAGCATGCCTTCGTAGTGTAATAGCCAGCACACTCGGAACGTATTCGAGAGATCTGTTGTTGGAGTCCCGGCGAGGGCAGTGCTTACTTTTCACATCTTTTGCTAAATAACCTAATGTCTTTGCAACTTTCAGATGGATTGTAATCGAAACTAAGATCGAGTACCGCGTGTTTTAATGAATAAAATCATTTTTATAAGTTTTAAAGTATCTTTATAATTTTGACACTCTTTTTACATTTTCTGCACGGTCAATGTTTAAAGTTTCGATTTTACGTAATGCACAATTAAGAAATTACTGTTATTAAAACAGAATCATTTTCATGCAGATTGTATGTAGAATATTATGTCTCATGTATTATACGTCTTCCGTAATACTTAATCTTAAATAATAAAATACAGTGAACGTCCCTCTCTTCGACTCCCTTTTTTAGGTCTTCGTTTCTAAAAATGGGCAGTGCTTTTGAGAAATTAAACAAACATAGCTAACATAAGTATAACTGCATGCTGTGGAACAAATGTTCTCCAATCTTACCGGACCCTCCAGTACGCAATACTGCTACCGTTCTGATATCTTATTTCCTTATCAAACTTAAGTAGTGCTGTTTATCATATAAATTAGATTTACATTTCCAGTTCTTAATGTTGCAGAAAAATTATTTTTGTGGAACAATGTAGTAAATTCATTTACTCAAGCTGTTTTTTTGAACTGATTTCGGTAAAGGATATGAGGGTTATCTATTCAGCGTCGACTAATTTATCACACTTACTTTCTTTGGACTAAGAAAGGCTTTCTTTAAATGATACAATCATTTTCTACGCCGTTAATTTCACTTTTCATTTCCTACTGAGCAGCTGAACAAAATTAATGTTGAAAGAGCTCCAAAAGCAGTTCCTGTTGTTTTTGATGTTAGAAAATTCGGCTGCGCTTATTTCGGAATTAAAACTTCGATGTATATATGCCTTTAAAAAGAAGTTACCAAATATTTAATCTCAGACTAAAATGTTAGCAAATCAAAAAGACTAAAATGTTAGCAAATCAAAATCAATTATTTATTTAATCATTAATGTATTTTTCATAGAGTATAAGCCATCTGTCTTTGTAATTCATTCCCAAGTTTATTAATATAAAGATCTTATGAAATCGGCATACCACGCACCTACTTCAGTGGATTTCTTTAGAAGACTGCGAAACTTTGAATACAGCAAATCTGTCACACAAGTCAATAACAACTATCACTGACTGTCGGCTTCTGTAAGATAAGCTGTAGAGTCATTAGGACTTTTTGATGCGGCAGACATGAAAAATGAGCAATGTCCTCACCGGGACTTGACTTGCGGACCTGTCGAATACGCGCCGAATGTGCTGTCTATTACACCACGAAGTCATGCTAAGAAGGCGAAAGAAATACCTTATAAAGCTACTCTGGAGAAGACTGAAACTTCCTGGAAGAACGATTATTTTATTTGAAATGCATTATTGCGTGAATATGGCAATAAGTTATTTAAAATATGTTTCGATATGAAATGTTTTAAATATAAGAACATTTCTTTAAAAGAAATTTATTCAGGAGGATTCTGAAAGGATATAAACACCGAAAATGTGAAGCATCCTTTTCCAATCAGGCTTCAGCCTGCAGCCTGATTAGTAAAGGAAACGACGTGTGCAAGTTATGTAACATTTTTAACCCTCTTCAGGAACTAGGAAAAATCCCTTAAACATACTGTTCAAAAAAATCCTGCAAGGGAACAGAAACCTCTGAAACTTTACGTCCCACCGCTCAGTCCCAAAATAAAATTCCACCCAGATATTAAAAGCATTAATTTTTTATAAACTTTTTTGGAAGATTTGTGCAATTTATAGCTTTGCTTTTAATTTAAAACATTTCTCATTATCCCAGAATTATGTCACCATTCTAATAAAAAGATCAAAGACTAAGATTTTAATGATACTGAATTTTTTTAGTAATAAATGCACATCGCCTTTAACTGAAAGTGCTTACTTTACAGAAGCCGACAATCAATGATAGCTGTTATGGATTTGTATAATAGATTTGCTGTATTCAAAGTTTTGGATTTTTTTAAAGAAAAACACTGAAGTAATTGCGTGGTGTACCGATTTCATAACACCGTATAACTCCGAACATAATCCTAGGCTTATATTTAGAAAAGGGGGGATCAAAATTATATATAATATAAAACTGAATAGGTCAAAACACAAAATAAAGAAAAAAAATCTAAGAATGAAAATAATCTGAAAGCTTTCAAATTTTACATTACGCCTAAAGGGGTGTTTTTTTCATTTATGAACATATACATGTTTTGAAAGCATTTGGGCTAATGCTCCCTTTGGGCTAAAAATATTTAAAAATAGCCTGTCTTTAAAGTTTCCTGTAGACGGTCTGGAGCGCTGGAGATAAAAAGATTCTTTTTTTTCGTACAGTTTAAGTTCATTAAAGTTTTACAAAATCTTAAATACACAGTAAAATATTTAAAAACAGCATATATTTAGAAGTTCCAATAGACAGCCTCTCGCGCTAGGAATAAAACGTTTTTTGCCCGTACAGTGTTGTCGTTGATCCCTTTGAGATAAATGAGCTTGTTAATCAAAAATTCGTGAAAGCGTTACAAAATATGAAATACACAATAAAACAAATTCGAAATTCAAAATTCAGGCTTTCAGGTGTCCATATTGGTGTGGAGGATAGAATTATTCAACATTTGAAGGCTCTAGGTACCACTGTTTTTCCACAATTTGAAAAACATGCATACTTTATGCAAATTCTTCATTATTTATTTTTTTTAAATATAATACAGAGCGGTAATATTTTATGGCAACAATTTTGAAAGTGATTTAGACTTTTATAGTGATTCAACGCAAAATCCGCTTTTGAGACTAATAGCTCTTCTGGGCTAACGCTTCTTTGGGCTGATAAAAAGAGAGACAGAGAAAAAAAGTAAAATATATTTATAGGAAGAATTATTCAGATTATTATCTATAAAATTATCCTTAAAAAAGAGAATAATTAGTTGAAATGAAAAAGAAATTATTAGCAAAAATTTGAAATAAATTCTTTGTGTAAACATTTTCACTTTGGCGAATAAGCAATTATTCCTATTTCCAATATCTGCTGTCCATAAATATGCGTCTGAAAAAGCATACATTTGCTGAATAATTTATATTGGACAAAATTATTACATATTCATTTTTTAAAACGAGATATACGAGCAAGTACATAAAAATATCTAAAGTCTGAAAATCAACAATATACAAGTAAAAGCATTCAAATTATACCGAAGATGGAAATTTTGTTATTTTTTTTTACATTTAATTTTTTTTATAAATTCTGTTAGAAATGCGAATGAAGAAAGATAAAATTTTTTCTTGCTTTACCAAAATGTCTCACGAATAACATAATTCCTTTCAGTTCAAATATGAAATTTTTTGCATCATATGGGACACTGTTGTAGGTTAATAACTTATCCAAGCTAAAAGTATAAATATTTTCCATGATTTGAGTTTTCATAGAATATAAACTGAGGTAAATAGATGTGTTTGCTTTTCTTTTCCTCTTAATAAAATAGTTAAAATATCATTTACCATCATAAAATAGTTAACATAACCACGTTCCGTCGCAATAAAATAGATACACTGAGCACGCATTGCATTTTTATGAGGATAAAATAACCCCTTTTAAATCCATTTCCGTATTCTCCAAAAGATGAAATATTTTTTGATTTATTTAAACTCGATAGAATATTTTTCGGAACTGAAACTTTAATCTTTAACTCGTAACAGAGACGGAAAACTTCGGGAAAAAAATTCATGCATTATCGAAACGAAATGAACATGTGATCGAAAAAAAAATATCTCAAAACAATATCTCATTACCTTTCAATGTTCGCATCTCATTTAGTATTTTTCGAAACTAAAAGATGCAAACCAATAAAAAGATTTGAATTTCAAAATCCCTCTTCTTCGCCTAAAAGTACATCAAAACAAATAAATATTCTTCTTCAATTGGATTTATATTTTCAAACTTCGTAGGGATGAGATTTTTACTGTGATATAAATTCCACAAAAGTGAAACAAAAATAATTTTCGCTCGCGATATATTGTTGCAGAATCCATTTTTACTTTACATACAAAAAGGCGATGTAAAAAGCTGTTTCGGTAAGTATTTTCGGAAGAAAAAATTTCTTTTAAATACGAAGGAGAATTTTGCAAATATGGATATTTAAAGAGGTATGTAAAGATACATTGTTGACGCATATTTCGATATCTTGGTATAAAGACCGATATCTAATTTTGAAGTATTTTGTTGAAAGTTATCACATTCTCTGAACGCATTTAAATTATAAATATTTCATGCTAATAAATGTTTTTCTTATCGACAGAAATATATCAGAACTCTGGAATTTCCCTTAAAGATATTCGTACAAGTGTTCACGATATCACGCAGTATAATCAGTAGTTATATTTCAAACTACTAAAAACTTTAAACAGAACGTAATGCAAAGCGCATCTAAATAGAAAGCTAAATCTGATATCTCAGGTTGCACGGAACTAAACAACTCGCATGAAGAGTAACTAAGCAAGTGAACTCGGACGCTCTTTCTCCGGCCTTTTATAGTTTTCAACCAGTCGAGAGATATTTCTAGCACTTTCTGTTTCTCGAAATTACTGGAAAGCAAAAAGAGGAGGGAATCACGGTTACAACTAACATGTGGTCAATTGCATTTATTAAATTTCAAGACACAAATTACCGAGATATCTGTTTACTCAATGTTAAATGCATGTGCATCTGTATTCTTACTTTTCGGTATATCTTTCGTTTAAAATTTGTCTCGCGCTGCATTGCAAGGGGAAATTACAACAATTTTAATTACAACTCTACTAAAATTAGCTATCAAAATACAAAATTTGTAACAATATGTAAGTAAGTAAAAGACGTATTTTCCAAAATTTATTTATTTTTTTATATTCTAAAAGCTACACAGTTGTATTCTAATGGTCGTATTATTCATAATTTTAATTATATATGAAACGCGAAGTGTTATCTTGCTTCGCAATTTTGAGAGTCAGTCCTTGTTGTACATGCATAAATTTACTTTGTCTCCAAATGCTAGAAAACCCCCCGGATTCTCTAACGAATAGAACAAGCTACCCTGCGAAATTAGCTACGGTATGGATAGCACGAGAACGAAAATGGAAGAACTAAAATGTAAATTATAAATCCAGCTTTAAAGTTATTTATACATTTTAACATGTTGACTGCCGCGCACATTTTACGTGGTTTGTCCATAGCGCCAACATGATTTTTTTATTATGCGATGTATATTTTGTTGACATATTATCTACAAAGGCTAAGGAGAGTTCTATAATCGTGTTTAATGTATTTTACGTAGTGGGGGTCACCGATGGCCCCCAAGACGTTATAGACAATTTTTGCGATTTATTACTCTTCAAACCATTATGGTAAAATGGTGTTAGTTAAAAATTTATCAGTATTGATATTTACTCTAAGTATGCATTTTTATTATTGGTCACGGCACCGGTCAGCCGTAGCCCCCACGGCGCGGTAGCCAAGTGTAGCGCCGGCTACCAGTGCCTCCCCCATGGCAGTCATCGTGTTAAGACGGGTACGTAATGAGCGAAGCCCCCAGTCGACAAAGTCGGTCATAAGGCTTCCGGTAGCAAGCTCTTCCAACAACATACGAGGCAACCACCGAGCCGGCCGTGCACCCACTTGCTATAATTGTATTTATATCTGAAACTAAACGATTGCAATTTACAAAATAGTTTATTTAACAATACTTCCGAGAAACCAGGCTCGAGCCCCGAGTAACTAAAAAGGGTTATTAATGAAACAAAACAAAATCACAAAGAACAAATGCAAATGGTTGCCAGCCTTAACAATATTCCCACACAATTAACTAAATAAAATAACAAATACAACTGGTTAGTAAAAACAAATAAGAAGAAAAAGACGTAACATAAAACATTCTTACAACTCCAAAGCATTCTTAGAACTCAAAAAAAGAAGAAGAAAAAAATCAATGAACGTTACTTTATGCTTTATTACACGTGATTCGTAAAACTTTAAAAAATCAGAGAAACTATTTCATTTGCTGTAGAAGATCTAAAACAATGGACTAAAAACTAAAGACTGAGATTAAATTTACCAAAAAAGCTTATTTTTCTTTTTCCCCCAAACGTGAGTTAAAAAAAAGTGTTAAAATTAAATATGCTTGAAACCTTCCTGGTGGAAAACCTGGTGCTCTTCTATTACAGATTGAATTTTAGCATAATATCAATTATATTTATGAAAGAACAATTTTCGTTTTGAATTACTATAAAATAAATTTCTCAACTGAATCATTATCATTGAAAAGTATCTTTGTTGTAGAAGGTATTCCTCTCGCCTTCTTAGCATGCCTTCGGGGTGCTGTGCTCAGTATTCACGACGCGTATTTTAGAGGTCCGTGTTTCAAGTCCATGCGAGGAGATTACTCATTTATCATGTTTCCTTCTTAAAAATAACCTAATGGCTCTACAAGTGGCAACCGAACTAAAAGTGGTGGTGGATGATGATTCTCTACCACTAAGATTTGGCGATTGGGTCCCCTAATCCCCAGTCGCTCTTTAAGAGGAGTATATAAGGCATTTCAATCGCCTTTTTAGCATGCCTTCGTGGTGTAGCGGCCAGCGCGTATTCGAGAGGTCCGTCGTTCGAGTCCCGGCGAGGACATTGCTTATTTTTTCTGTCTCCTGCTTCCAAAAATCCTAATGTCTCTACAGTTCTTTACCGCATATTATACATGATTTTCTGTTTTTAATATAAGCATCATACATCCTGCACTAAGAAAAGCAGTGGAATATCTGAAAACAAATGTTTAGCTAGGAAAAATGGATATATTTACAGAAGCTTCGGATTTTGAAAACGGGATTCGTGCGGCATATATGGTTTATTTGTATGGTATAAAATACACTGAACTGGACGTGAATCTGACAATTTACTGAAAGTTCATTTCCGGAAAATGTCATAACCAGCAGTAAAGCAAATATTAGTTCTTACTAAAACAATTATATGTTAAAACTTGACAAAACATTTGCGCAATTCACCTTGAACCAAAATAGAAAAAAAATCACTTCTATCAATACTTCAAAAAAAATTTTCCCTTATCTCCCTAGATGAAGCCTATTCACTCTACTCAAAGCTTTGCAATGTTGGGTATTTCAGCTACGGCGGTGTACTAGTATAATGTAATGCGATAGGTAAACTGTGTCATTGGTAATCGGTATAGGGCATGGCAGTTGTCGGGAAGGTAAGCTTGACTGACAAGGAAGAAGTAGTGATGAGAGTTCGGTCAAGGAGGAGCCAATAAATGCCCGCCGCCCGTGCGTACAAGCGCTCGAAGAGGGCAACTCTAAAAGTGTTTTGGTGGTTCTTATTGAGTTGAGCCTTTGAGGTCTTAAAACAAATGCTTTCGACCCGAGTGTAGATCGGCTACTTCACCTAACAAATTTAATATTTTGCTGAAATGTAAAGGAAATTTTATTAATTTCTACTCAAATTATATCTTAGTTATGTAGCATAAAATAAGTTAATACATATCTAAGGTCATCATTCTGCGCAATTAACGACAGCATGGTGATTTTAATTGAAATATGCGGCATGGAACAGGGACATATGCTTCAGTGAAATATTATTATTCTTTAATTAATTCTCTCTTAAGTAGAAATGTAAATTTTGGATATAGTTTTTCCAAACTAAACCTACACCAGTGTTTTAACACTGGGTAATGAGTATGTTTAATTAGTATATATAAGGTATAGATGACGTAACTCCTTCCTTTTCTTATACAAGAGAGAATTTTACATTGCTGCAGTTTCAAAGCGACGTTTGATGTTTATTAGCAAAAGATATGATAAAAGATACAGTGGAGAGGAGAATCAAAAATTTTCCCTTGTATGATTTGAGTACATTGACAACATTTTCTTTCAAATAAGATTTTCGAACTTATTTAGCATCATATTTTCTGACAATACGAAAAAAAGAATGTACTTTCATAGAACTGCAATGTTTAACCTTATTCTAGAATTAAAACATATTAACATAACCATTCATATTATTTAGTGGAATCTTTTTTGCTTCTATTTTTAAAACTTAAAATTGCTTTCTGGCAAATAATGATGATATAGCTTAAAAATAAAGTCATAAAATAATAGCAATTACGCCTGAAAGAAAGAAAATAAATATTCTTACCTTTCCTTGAATTCGGGAAATCTTACAGCAACTTGTTAAATTATCAGTGACTTAACTTTCGTCTTTCTCTTATTGTTCTTCCATTTTCTCAAAAGATGGATTTCCGGTTAGGAGGTCATCATCTAGAACAAAAAACTAGTTTTTAGTTTTTATGAATCACTAAAATCATGAATCTGATATTTAAGTGGTTTCGTTGCAGAAAAAATTCATTTAACTCCTGCTAGCATGCAGTTTAACATCTGCTGCTCAATATAATCAACAGCTATAAAAAGACCAATATCATGTAACATTCATATCAAACAGAAATTAAAATGTGTATGTTAATAGCTTAATGAATATTTAAGTATAAGTGGAGGAACATATTAGTCATATCATTGATCTGCTCTTGAAAAAAAAGCTTAATTCTAAGAACTGACAACGCAATGTTCATTTTAGCAGTTTCTATCGTACTTCGAATCTGAGTTACAAAATTTCCAAAACAGCACATAATCATTAGCGATAATACAAGGGTGTTGGAAGTGGTTAACTATAAGGATATTACTAGCTTTATCAGATGAATTTATCAATACTACAAAAGAAAGATGTTCAACTGGTAAAGATGTTTGGGAGAATGAAACTAAAGAGAAATATTTGGGATAATTGTGATCATTCATTTTTGCACAAATAAACAGAAAATTCATCACTTAATTGGATGCTCTTATAAGGATTCTTCGATTGCTTGTTTGCATATCGATATTTTCTTGTTTGATTTTGAATGCTTCTTCTTGAATCGATTTATGCAACTCGAAAGAAAGTTTCCTGGGGATATCTTTTGACTTTGTTGATGGATTTAGAAGTACCTCGAAAAGATATATTTATTTGCTCTTACGGAGAGAATATATTCTTTCCGTCCGTACCATCCAGTCAATAACTAGACACTTTGCTCCGCATGTAGTAAAATATCGTTGATATAACATGCTTCGGCCTGATATTATTCAACATGTTATAAAAGATGAAAGGCAATGAGATCAGCTTTAAAGATTTCATGATCCATAATATTGCTCATGAAATAAGAAAGCTCATAAATTTTAAGATGAGCAACAAAAAGATGAGCAACTTTCAACAGGAAATGCGCTTCCTCTCAGTCTTCATTGCGGGAAGTTATTTATAAAGCACAGGAACACAATGGAAGAATATTGATTCCTGTGAAGAGTTATATTCTGAATAACAACTTTTTTTTTTCAAAATCTTGTTTTTACTACATTAATCAAGTTAATGACATGAAGTATATTTGCAGTTTGAAGTTCCATGACGGATGAAAAATGTTTCGTATTATTATTATTATTTGAATTTAAAGCTTGAGTTGAACCTAACTTGGGTCTATATGAAACGGATGTTAGATTTTAATATGATAATGATATTTAGTATTATGCATGTTCACCCTTCTTTCTTAACCTTGTAGGGACTTATATTTATTTTAAAGAACCAAATTAGTTTGAGTTATATTTTCTTTCCTATAAGCCTCTATTCCCCTAATTGTCAATGCCAAAATATTTAAATTTGGTAGCGCGTGTGAAGTAGAGAAGAAAAGGTTTAAATACAGAGTTCTTGAAAGGAAAGTTAGATGTTATCCAAGGTAATCTGCATAGCCATTAGGACTCTTGTAAGACTGTTTTATGTACCAATTACGAACCCTTCATCCATCCTAGCTTGTCCTATTGGCTTCATTGATCAAGTAATCACCCTACTTCAAACGCCCGTTGAGGCAATTACATCAAGATAGCCGGAAAGCAACATTCATTTAGCATGGTAATTGTGGCGACTAGCGGAACCTGGAAAGTTACAGAAGTTCGGCAAACTCTGTATTTTTGTAGCGTGAGCTTCTGTTCTGCATTTATTGCTGGTTAACATGGCGTAACAGCTATTTCTTTGCTGTCACTAGATATTCGACACGGTTTTAGGAAACAAGATTATCTGAGCCCTATAGATTAATTCTACTTGCTTGTTAATATCTTCGAAGTTTTAGTTTAGTTCTTGTTATTTGAGTTACCGCCCGAGGCGTAGTGTGTTAGCCTCAGATCGACGCATTGTGAATTTTAAAGAGTCAGTAAAGGTTTCTTTTTACCCTTCTCCTGTGTGGTTTCTACACGTACTTCAGATGTCACATTAGAAGATAGACAGATGTTGTTACAGCCTTGAAAACGATTTAACCATGAAATGAATCTTTACTTAGCCCTGAAAATGATCATTGAGTTCTTCCACAAATGAAAACGAGATCGTGTACCTGACTGATATGCTTGTCGCTGCATTCCAATACCCTATACAGGAATGATTTCGATTCTGAACAATCCTTTTTCCTAGAGAAAGACTAAGGAAAGGATGAACGATCCACGCTTAATGAACGGAATTAAGTGGCGAGTTTTAGTGAACGATTAGTTTAATTTAAGCGTCATATATAAAGACACGAGGAATTTACCAGCGATAAACTTGAAAACAAACGATGTTCCCTTTCAGAATCGTACATGAGATCTTCGATTTTCTGGATCGATTTGCTAATCGCTGCTCCACAAAAGCGCACCGAAGGACTGGCATAAATCACTTGTATACTCGCAGGCTGTTTTTCCACAGTTTATTTGGTTTTAAATTAGATGATCTGATACATTCAAAATTAGAATAAAATCTTTTACTGTATTTCCAGCATTACATAAAATTTAAACCGTGATAAATTAAACCCCTTTTCGTTTGAAATCAGTTTTATATCTTGAATTATGTATGATATCGTTAGCATGGTAAATGAAAAATCAATTTCATTAAGATTTTATTAAGGAATCATTAAAGTTATTTTAAAGTACGTCAAACACTTTTATGTCTGTTCCATTTTTTTCATTATCTGAAATGATATGGAAACATACGGAAAATAAATATCCTCTATTTAAGAATAAAAGAAAATGTATTAAAATCGTAAAATTACACCCCATCAGCTAACTGTATTATTTTTTTATTTATCAGTCAGGGTCTGGCAGGATAAACTCCTTTGATCTAATTATGTGTTGGAAACTGATAGATGAGAAGAACGGAAAGAATATAGAAAAAGTCCTTGGAAGAAGCAGAATTGCGACTGCGGTGAAAATCAGATGTTAAATTTTCAATTATTCCGCTTACTTTCAGAATATTGACAAACTGTTAGGTCTTTATCTTCCAAATTTTTTATGTCTGCAATTGATTACCACACTGAGCGACTTAAAAGCAATAAATGCACTTCTGCACTTTTTGCATTAAATGCACTTTTTGCAATAAGTGCAAAAATTCAGATTTTTATTTTAGCTTTTTACTTCCATGTAAGAAGTAAAAAGGAAGTATCGTAATCTCGAAAATTTTCGGCTATCGTATTTAAATTAAAATATTCCTTTTGACCGTTATCGAATCCAATTTAACGATGTCTGTAATTAAGGACAGAATAAAGAACTCTTTTTCCCCAAAAAATTATAAAGCCGATTCAAAATGAATTCTGAGGAGGTTTTTTCGTCGCTTCGGTGCGTACGTACGCGCGTATGTATGTATGTATCTTGCATAACTCAAAAATTAGTAGTCTCAGAACGTTGAAATTTTGTATATAAGACTGCTATAACATGTAGGTGTGCACCTCTTATATTGGTTGCAATCGGCCGCCAGCCGCACCAGAAGTGTATATATACATATATGTTATGTGAAATATAAAAAATACGATGACTTTGCTCTACGTAAACAGGCAACCTCTAATTAACTTATGTCTTCAAGATTCTTATGTCATCAATTTCAAGATTTTCCCCCCTAGACTAGTACTTTCCAGAGCATTCTGGCCTGTTATGTAACCGCTACTATAAATAGCTCTACACCCCATTTTTTGACAGATTGCTTCTACACACCTTTTTGAAAAAAACTAATGCTTTGCTCTGTCTCTTTATCTTTCCTGTGTTAAAAAATATCTATGACGCCGAAGTTCTAAATTTACTAGCATTACTATTTAAATTACTATCGAATATGTGATCTTTGTCTAAAGAAAAATGAGCTGTCATTTTAATGGAATAAAGACAAGATGTGGAGTTTTTAAGTAAAATTCGTCTGTTTTCAGTTCTGCAGCCTTTCCACTCGCAACGACAACATCCGGACTCTCGACTGAAAACATCACACACACACACACACATATATATATATCCACTCTGTTACTTGGTTCATCTTCCGGTTAAGGTTTCTATGCTTTTAGTTAACCTGCATCTTATAGATGTAGAATTATCAACAATTAAAAAGTTGTTTAAGTGGGGCTAAGCCTAATTATTATTACTATAGCAGACATATTTGTTTAAATTTGAAACTTAGGAAAATAGTAGATTTGTTGCCAATCTATAAAAACTAAGTTTCGCAAAAAAACAAAGGTAATGACTTCTTTTATTAATCCGGATTAAACCATGCTTAATCAATTCTGGAATTTATTCGAGGAAATAACTGTTTTAGATTTACTTCGTAATTTTTAATACACATATTTTGAGTTTTATGTATTTTTGCCTTGTCGCGAATTGAGAACTGAATTAATTGAAGGAGAAATACTGAATTGTCTGTTAAAAATTATTTCATTTTTTTGTTTGTTTGTTTAATTTCTTTTATACATCGGTTTAGATTTATTATTGTATTTGAATAGACCATGTGGCAACGATTAGATAATTCTTCAGATGATATACAAAATTTTTGTGCATTCTGAGTTATAAAATGAATGATATGTAATGCTGTTAAGTGAACCTTTCGCCAGAGTGTCGCTATGGAAAATAAATATAGTGAATTTTAAAGAGTGCATTTACTTTACTGTGCTTTATGCTCTATCGACGAAGTAGAATTAATTAAATGCAATACGTTTAAATGAAATGTAGGAAAAAATGCGTATAATTTAATGTTCTGTACAAGGAAGCCGTGTGGTGTACACATCAGATTTTTTAATAATACTTTCAATCGAGGGAATTTAAATATCTATAATTCCAATGTACCTAATTGATAATGTTTAAGAAAATTTACTGCTTTTTATTTAATAAAAGACATTTATAATGATAACAATGAAACTTTATGCTCCATAATATGAATCAAGTACAAAATACTTGTAATAATGTAGACCAAATATCTAAACAATAAAATTAAAAAGTACTATTTATGAATTTTTTATACATTTTTACTCTTTTGCACTTTTTGTACTTTACATAATATGTGGTTAAACTATAAAAACAGCAAATTAGGAACTGCAGTTTCTCAATACTCATTATCTAGTATGTTACAATTACACTAATTTTCATAAAGTAATGGGTATCAAGTACCGCAAAATGTTTGCTTATTGCATAACGCGATTCATCGACAAATATGTTTCAACATTCACTATCTCCTTATGGCGAAATTATGTATGACAATACTAGAAATTATGTCTTATAATTATCTACCCGGTATTTAAATAATGAGAGTGCTTTTGTTAGCACTATATAAAGACATTTAAAGATTTTATGTGTAAAGAAGAAAAATATTTCCTAGTAAAATACTACCTTTCTAAACCGAAGCACCTTTGTTTTGTATCGTCTAACAATACCATCATTTCGTTTCTTTAATATGCCTGTATTATATCTAACGCAACTGAATCAATGCTCACAATTTAAGTACCAAATCTTCCGTTTTCCAGTGTTTGTTGATTAAAACTAACATTAAATTAACAGAAAATATAGCGTTGTTTTAAATAAGCTTCAGAGACACATTTCCTATCTATTATTTTGATTTTTATGCTCCTATTCCTTTGTCTGAAATAAAAGTATTTTTATAGACAACACAATCAGCATTTGAATACAACCAGCTCCTTCTCCTTTGATAACAAATAAGAAACTCAGTAATTATAACTTCACCACAAAATTTTCTCAATATTTCACATCTCAAATTCATGAAAAGTTACAGATGAACGGCTAATGTTCTTTTCTGTTCAGTGAAGCGTAAATACGCGTTTCATTAAACAGCCTTTATGCAGCTTTATCCACAAAACTGAATGTTTCAAGCACCTTCGTGGGATCCAATCAAAACACTCAAAGCCTCAAATGTGTGGTTCTGTCTTCTTAATTAAGAAAATCGATAGTAACGTGAATGACGCCATTACCAAAACTGTAGATAGCTAATATTTCTTAGATCCACTTAATAATTCAATACATTTAATAGACTAGATGGTTACTTCACTACTGTTAAAAATTACACTGCAGGGGCTGCGTAAAATTTGAAAAATAATTTATATAAAATAAAATATTTATACTTTATATTTATATATATATATAAGTATAAATAGATCCGATAGAATTAGCAATAGCAGTATAAAATAGATTTAATGTTCATTTGAAAAAAACAGTTTTTTCCTTGTAACATCTCGTTTATTTTGATATTCTTTTCTTTTGAATACTAAACTTGCTTATAAATGTATTGCTACTACATGCAGAGTGATCCAAAAGTAACAGCAAAAATAAAAATTCGATAATTCTACACTCATGTCCATAAATTAAGGATAATTCGGAGTCACGCGGAAATCAAACTCTAAAATAAATATATCACCTGTAAAATCACTACACACATCTTCAAAAATCATATGCAAATTTCAGGAAGTAACCAGATGACACCGATGGTACGTCACAATGACGAGAGTGTAAGAGAGTGATATATAAGGAATACAGGCAAAAAAGTAAAATTGTTCGCAGGCGCTTTATAAGCATTTTCAGTGCAATAACCGAATAGTTATGACACAAAGGACGCATTTGGAAGATTTTTTACATGGTAGAAATATCGGCCGTCTGGAATGTGGGCGTACTCAACTGGAAGCATCAGACGAACTTGGAATTGCCCAGAGTGTCATCTCCAGGCTTTGGCAACAATTCCAAGGTGATGGTAATGTGAGTAGACGTTACAGCACAGGTGGCCCCAGAGTTACAACGCCGAATGAGGACCTGTATTTGGCAGTTACTGCCAAAAGAAACAGGCCGAGCACAGCCTCAGATCTGTCTCGTCAGCTATCGGCAGCCACTGGTACGACAATTTCAAGGCAAACTGTGTACAGACGCTTAGGGCACATTGGTCTATATGCTCGTAGACCTGTCAGATGCGTTTCACTTACTGCAACTCACTGTCGCCTGCGGTTAGCGTGGAGTAGAGAGCATGCATTGTGGACACCGAAACAGTGGGTTTGTGTGATGTTTTGCGACGAGTCCAGCTTTAGCTTGCAGTCTGATTCTCGCCGGACGTTCATATGGAGAGCTCCAGGTACCCGTTGCCACCAAGAAACCATCATTCAACGACACCGTTACGGTGATGCAGGAGTGCTCGTTTGGGGTGGATCCAGAACTGACCTGTAGGTTCAAATTGGAACCATGACAAGCCAAATCTATCGGGACGTCATTCTGGAACAACATGTACGTTTGTTTCGGGGCGCCATGGGCGCACAATTTCTGCTTATGGATGACAACGCCCATACTCACCTTGCAAACATCGTAAGCGAATGCCTTCAATCGGAAGATATCACCCGTATGGCCTGGCCGGCATTCTCACCGGACTTGAATCCAGTAGAGCACGTGTGGGACATGCTTGGCCGACGAGTTGCAGCCCGTCAACCTCCTCCTACATGTCTACCGGAACTTCGGAGAGCATTGCTTTTTGAAGGGTGTAATATTCCCCAAGATCAGATCGATAATTTGATACTCAGCATGCCTAGGACATGTACGGACTGCGTTGCATCGTTTGGGAGACATGCAGTGTATTAACAATTATACCAACCATGTAATATTGGTTTTTTGTAAATAGGTTTTTTCTTTGTAATTTGCTCCAGGGACAAAAAATCGCTAATTTTTTTAATAATGTCAAACATATAGCATCTTTTTTTTGCTCTTTTGTTTAATAAAAAAGCTTTACAAATAAGTAAAATTTGTTTTGTTTCTAACTGTTCCTTTGCCTGATTTTGCATTATCTTTAATTTATGGACATGAGTGTAGAAGCATAGATAGTGCACAATTCAAAAAGCACAATGCGATTTTCACAGAAATGCACGAAAAGATAGTTTAATAATGAAAGATTCCATTGACAGAATAGGTACATTTTTCACCGACAGGTCGTACTTTAATTGTGTGTACAACACGCGCAATTCACAACACGCGGTAGATACTTTAAATAGCATAGCAGAAAGTTTAGCTGTCATATAAAGAAAACTCGGATGTGTATACCGCATGACTTCCGTGTACGTAATATAAAATTATACGCATTTTTCCTGCCTTTCATTTAAACTTATTTCTCGAATATCATTAGAGATATATTTCTAATTCAATTAATTCAGTTTTAGCTTCGAGACAAGGCAAAAATACATAAAATCTCAAAATATCGATATGAAAAAATAGAAAGATATAGAAAAACATAAAAATTAAGAATAAAACAATGTATTAATCATACACATAAAAATTAAAACAATGAAAAGAACTATTTTTACAATTAAAACTACAGTTTCTATGCAGAAACAAGCAATTCGGCCAGCGTGCAAGAAGACGGATTTTCGGTTCACAAAACTGAAAGTTTAAATTTGGTTAGACTCTACAAAAAGACACTGAATGCGTAGGAACTGTTGTAGAAGCTAGTTGAAAAGAAACACCACGAAAAAAAATCTCTTCTGAAACAATTTTAAATAAGTTTTATAATTCGTTTGGGATGAAAGTGTCCTTTATTCTGTCCTTACGTACAGATGTTAAGCAAAAACATCGTTAAATTGCATTCGATAGCTGTCAAAATGGATATTTTCTTTGAAATATAGTACCCAGAATTTTTCGTGATTTCCATACTTCCTTTACTTCGTACAAGGAAGTAATATCTTCTTTCAAGATGGTCGATAACTTCAACAGATTTGTGTACACTTGCAAGCTTAAGTAGCTTATAACCAAAAGTTACAAATAACTACTCTGGCAATAAAATCGTTTTTTTGTTAATAATATTCACCGTCTTTCTGCGCATATGTACAGAAACTGCATGTGCTCCTCTCTCGATATTTCAATTTACTGAATTTTTACTTTTCTAATATTTTTGGCTCAACCGTTTGATTTCAATAGCAAAACCAAATATTTTGGATAGCAATGTGCATCCCATACAAGTTCAGAAATTAGATATATTGATACCATTTTCACTAATTGAAGAGATCAAAACCTTTTTTCTTTAAGAATAATTTTTGCTCAAAACGATTGAGAATTATATACAGAATGTACCACAATAAAGTCACCAAAGTGCATCCTGTTACCGAAAATAAGCAAAAAATATTCTATAAATAAATAGCAGGAAACGCTTAATTTTTGAGTTCCAAGTCACTTAACGGCTATGGCAAGCAAATGCAAAGTTTCACTGTCTGCTTCGTACGGAACACAGCAGATTCGACTGGCAATCACTTATAATATGCTACAGAGATTCGTGATAAAAGGATCGGGATATTTAATATATAGAGGACCTCGTCAAAGGATATCAGAAATGTTCAAATCAAGAGGACACTCAAGTAGCTAGCCTCCATATCCTCTTGTTACTAATCTTCAAAGATGGTAAAATGTACATTCTTGGCTTCATGTTTATGAGATGTCTTTTGCTCATTTTCGTTCGTTGGACACATTCCTGGCATTTTAAGGCTTTATTCTGAGACACTCTGTATATGAATATTAAGATTGTTACGATAAGAAGCGTGCAGAAAACAGTTTCTCAGTAAAATATGCAAGTGTACTAATTTGTATTATACTACTTATGAATTTCAAAACTGCTAACTTCATATTAAAACGTTTATATCAATATTACAGACTGAAATCCTGTCAAGTAAATATATTTCCCAATGAATATTATTAAAATTTCCTACACATTTTGTATTCCTAATATTTATTGAGCGCATTTATTTAATGAAGTTAATCGTGCTCTGTGTAAGTGCGCTGTAACAATTTTACCCTTGGAAGATGAATTCATATCAAGCAAATAACATAATGTTTGGGAATAATTACAGTTGAATTTTAATTTTTAAATCGTATCCCAAAGCTTCCCATAGTATTTTATGTACAGATCTCAACAACATGTAGCAATACATTACGGAGAGTTTAAGTCCTTTAAACTTTCTTCTTCATTTTACAAATATTTTTGAAGAGATATTTTTTTAAACTGATTGAACAAATTTCGATTTTTATTTAATTACATATTTTTAGCCCAAAAGGGCCATTTGCCCAGAAGAGTTATTAATTTCGTTTTGGAATTTTGTGTTGTTTCGCTTTAAACGGCGAATCACGTTTTAAATTGTTACAGTTCGACCGCCTCTTTCGCGACCATGAGCGCAAGCACGCATGCGCCATTCGGACCGAATTATTCTCAAAATAGGGTGAAAGGATGGGGACTTTCTTTCCTTCCAGCTTGTCTCTTTCGGGAGAAGAGAAGACTTTCATCTGCCCTTTCACGTCGCAGCAAGTAATAACGCCCCTTTTGGAAGAGTCTATGTGTTTTGGCAGAATGCCAACCAGCGTTTGAGACGGTCGAACTATACCACCAAATATTAGAGCCCTGTATTATATTTAAAGAAACTAAATAATGAAGAATCTGCATAAATGTATGTATGTTTTTCGCATTGTGATAAAACAATTTGTGAACACCAATTTTGAATAACCTATGTCTCCATCCAAGTATGGGCATCTGTAAACCCAAATTCAGAATTTGGTATTTGTTTCATTTTCTATTTCATATTTTGCGGAGCATTTATGAGTTTTTGATTAAGAAACTCAACGATTTCAAAGCGAGCAATGGCGAAAATGTACGGGAAAAAATTATATATACTGTGTAGCGGAAATTCTACAGACATGCTTGTTTAAATATTTTGTGACACTGCTGTTATGTTTTAAGTTCTAAGAACTTGATATTTAATGAATAAAGGTAACACACACAAAACGTTAAAAAAAACCTTTGGGCGTAATATAAAATCTGAAAACTTTCAAGATTCTTTTTTTTTTAATTTTATTTAGCTACGTTTTTTTTCAAACTTTCTTCGAATTTCTACTTTTTTCCCCCCATATGAAAGTCCTTGGCAGTTCAATAAGGTTAAATACTTAACTTTCTTTTATGATGTCTTTCGCCACAGTTTCAGTTTTTTAGTTGTTCTTCACTTGAACTTCACCAAATCTAATCTATTTATTCAGTTGAAGATAGTTTTTCTGGAAGTCATTTATATTCAGATGTAGAAATTTCTCAAACTTTTTGAATCCAACTTTGCTAACAGAAGTTTCCTTTTCGAAAAAATATTACCTTTCTCTGAAAAGACAAATCATTTGCTCAAATGACCAAAAAAATGTTCTAAACTACTAGAATTTTACTGGAAGAATCTGAATTCTTTTAAAGTTTAATGTTTTATACGTTTTTTTTACATCGCACTTCTTTGAAACTTTTGTATAGTGTACGTTTTCTGTTAATATTTCTTCGAGTACTTGCATAAACGTCAACATACATAAAATGCCTGGATTGATGAAGTCGGAATGTAGGATATCTCACAAGATGGGATAATGATACTGGGCTTAGTAGCATAAAAGAAAACTTGGCGTCTAGATTCAGATTTTCAAAATGAAATGTGCTGGAACATTGTGAAGAGAAAGAGCACTTTAAAAATAATATCAAAGCCTTCCAGCATTTTTAAACTAATGGCCCAAGACAGGAAAACAACTGTCTTCCAAACTTTCTTCAGTTACCTAGGCTTTTGTATAAGTAAGTAAAATACCAAGCACAGACTATTGGTATTTAAAAAGCGAAAACTTCTAAGTGTGATATATATATATATATATATATATGTGTGTGTGTGTGTTTATAGTTCGTTTCGACTAAAGTCAGAAATTATTTTCACACACAAAGGTTGTAGGCTAGATGATAGATTAGTTATCTCTGTAGTGGTTTGGGTTTGTTTAGTTTATTATGGTAAAGCTCACTAGGGCTATCTGCCTAAGAGTAGGCATGTTTCCGTGGAGGTCTATCTAAGGGGAACCAGCTCATACACATGTTACACATCAGGAAAATCCACGAAAACGCTCAGGAACCAGCCTGTTCACCTGGATTCGAACTCAGGTCGGAACTAGCAGTGTTCAGCGATTTATCCGCTCGGCCGCTGTTGGGTGATACTTCAGTTTCATTTCTAAGATTATCTAAGTATTCCTTTCCAGGATAAGTTACTTATAAACTGGTTAAAAAGTAAATGTTTATTTTTATTCCCTCCCGCAGCCAAAAATTTACAAAATCCGAAATTTTGCAATAGCAGTTTAACTATTTCTACCGTTTTCCCTAAAATATCTACATTTATGTTATAATAAATTTTTGAAGGTTTGGGTTTACCTCAAATTGCTTTTCTTTAATTGCTGTTCTGAATCCAAAGCCATACAATTGTTACAAATCCTTGAACAAATATCTCGCATTGTCCAAATATTAATGTGTACAATTCAGAAAATAACATAACAAGGTTCTCTCGTTATCGATATAAATATTTCATCATCTTGTTTTACAAAATATCATGATATTAACTCCATTCGTGGCTTTCAAATACACTGATGGCCACCGTAAATGCAACACCCTGAAGGAAGCATGCAAATAAGTGTTTTCGACGATTTCAAGTTCAGCAATTGTGTTTTTCTTGTGGTTTTTTCAAAAAAAAAGATCAGTTATGCCTCGCAGTAAATAGCGATCATCAACTATCACTATCAAGTATTCGATTTCGACAGAGGAAGTATAGTGGCCTACTGAGAGTGTGGATTATCTTTCAGGGAAATTGGTAGTCGTGTTGGACGAAACCAAACAACTCTAATGCAAATATGTGACGTTTTGATGTAGGAGGGTACGCCGGACCGACGTATTTCCATCCACTTCAGTGCACCACTTCACGTGATGACAGGAACGTTGTGCGCATGGCAGTGGCGAATCGCTCAGTCACATCACGAACCATAGCACAGGACATTCAGTCTGTAACGCATCATCTAGTGTCTGCGCCTACCATTCGACGCCGTTTACAGCAGAGTGGTCTGTCCGCGAGTCGTCCATTGCTTCGTCTACCCTTGACGCAGAACCACAGACGTCTCCGCCGCCAATGGTGCGATGAAAGAAGGATGTGGACGGCAGAATGGTATGAAATTGTCTTTACTGACGAGTCACGCTTCTGTCTCCAACACCACAATGTTCGGATTCGAGTCTGAAGACACCGTGGAGAGAGGATGATGAACAGCTGCGTTATGCACCGCCACACTGGTACTGCACCGGGTATTATGGTATGGGGCGGTATTGGATATCACTCTCGAACTCCTCTAGTACGCATTGCCGGTACTTTAAACAGCCAGCGTTACATCTCCTAGGTGTTGGAGCCAGTTGTCTTTTCTTACCTTCAGAGCTTGCTCACAGCCATATTTCGACAGGATAATGCGCGACCACACGACGTAGCACGCATTGTCCAACGGTTGTTCATCAATCGCCAGATTGAATTGCTTCCCTGGCCGGCTCGCTCTCGTGATCTTTCGCCGATAAAAAATATGTGGTCCATGGCTGCTGAACGATTGACCCAGATTGCATCCCAAGCTGCCACACCAGATCAACTTTAGCAACGTGTGAAAGTTGCTTGATCTACTGAACCCCAAGAACACATCCAAAGTCTCTATGAATCAATGCCGAGGCGTGTGGCAGCGGTGATCTCCAACAATGGCGGCTACTCTGGCGCCTGATTCTGGAAGAAACCTACTTCACAGATCTCTATAGATTTAATCATTTGATACCTGGTCAATATGTTATCTACTAAATAAATTTTGTTGTGATATCTCTTGTCTTTCTTGGTGTTGCAATTTGGGTGGCCAGCAGTGTATGTACTTGGGCTTACAGTAGAGAAAAAATAACAAAGTAGGCATTAGGGTTTTTTTCTTAAAAGCAGGAGACATGAAATATTAGCAATGCCTTCGCCAGGACTCGAACCTGGGCCTCACAAACACGCGCCGAGTGTGTTATCGTTAAACCACGAAGGCATGCCTGAAGAAGGGAGACAATACCTTCTATACTCCCCCTTTTAAAGGGCGACTGGAGATGAGGGGATCCAATCGCCAAACCCTCGTGGTGACGAATGGTCGTTTAGCACCTCTAAATATTATTTAGAGCACCTTATTTCGGGCGCTAGAGTACTTTCATTTAGAATTTTTTTTATGTCAGAAAATTGAAGAAAACTGCAGTGCTCTCGCCGGAAACGAATTTGGATCTCTCGAATACGTCCCGAGTGTACCGTTACAACACAGTGGCATGCTGGAAGGAGGGAGAAAAAAACTTATAAAGTAAAAAAAAAATTATTTTATTGTTATTGCCGCGTACGAATAAAAGTTTTAATATGGAACGCATAAGCCTATTTGTAGCGAGTGAATTTGTTATATTCTTTGAATAAATCATATCTTATCCCCAATTTTTAGTGTAGGCATTGAAGGTGTTCTGATGATTTAAAACGCCGATTAAAACTTAATTGTAGAAAACATATAACAAGTACAAATGTCACATTAAAAGGGGCAGCGTAGATTAAAATTAAGAAATAAACTAGTAAAAATAAGTACAGATGCTAAAACTCAAAAATTAATATTGTTTTCAATCAAGCACATATTCAATTTTCTTATTAATTACTCAGCAAAGCGGGCGTGAAAAATAATATACTCATACGAATCTTCCAGCATTAAAATTAAGTAAATTTCAGTTTACATAGTCCATAATTTAAAAAAAAATATTTTGCGCATTTCAAGAAAATCTGATGCAGTCCTTGTTTTCTTAGAAATTGCTCGTTGAAGAAAACAGAGTTAGAAAACGGAAGTTCAATATTAGTTTTTATTGAAGAATTTCAGATTAAATTCCATTAATAGTAAATATTTTATTGACGTTTGCACTTTGATCGTAGAATTAGAGTACAATTTTCAAAGATAAGAAAATTAAATAACATAACTTTAAAGCCTCAAGTACGTATGGATGCCTTATTCAGATTTCTTAAATGCAAATTAAAATCTTATATCACCATTAGTAAAGACTTGAGTAATCTTAAATCTTCTGTAACTATGTGAAATTTGTTAAAAGCCATTGAATAAGATACTTATGCTGTTCATGAAAATAATTTATTTTCCTGTGACATAAGAGGAATACCCAATCCATATAAGAAGGGATTAAAGTTTGGATTTGTTGTAAATTAACCTGGAAGACTATCGCACAGTGATTTACAAACTCTAAATAAACGGTTTTATCCCAATTGAACATCTTACTTGTGATGAATTGTATTACCAATCACTCACATGTTTATTCACAGCTTAAAAGTCATCATCATTTGCTGCGTTGGATAGACTATATAAAGAATTACAGTTATTAAATCCTATTCATATACGGCTCATGGTTTCGAAATCCAATGTATTTCCAGACTGCGATCATTATCTTTACAAGTTCTGAAATATGAAGTTGGAATCTGCGGAAAACATTGATCAAATATGACAATGACAATACAGTCTAAAACAATTGTAAGGTTTATTATAAATAGCGCATTATTCTTTTGTTAATTATTTCCTGCAACTTCTATTTCTTCTTTAATTTTCAACAGAATACACAGTAGTAGGAGTTTGAATAAATTGTAAAAGTATAATTTAAGAGAAGACCTTAGGCAGCGAAATAACTCGCAGTTTATTTTCTTAAGCCATCCACCTGTTTGCAGATTTGGAATTCAGTGAATATTTACTACCAGTTAGACTCTGAGGTCGGAAATAACTGCAACCGTCTTATTTAGACATTGAAGCTATTTGTCTTGTTGCATATGTTTAAGTATCTGAGTTTCTAAAGTACCTTTAGTAGTAAATACTGTACAATATATAGTGCTAGTAAAGTTTTAATTAAAATTTATATCTTTCCTGTGTTTTGGAAGTTTAAAACTATCGGTAAGCGTAAAGACAAAAATTAGTCTATAACAAATTAAGGTTAACTGGTTGTTAGGCAGTTACGTACACAGTAATACACAGTCCAGTCACATTAATGTGACCACCACGTACTTTCCATGTCAGAGTTAAATAACCAATCACAGAAGGCAGGTGGCAGCACAGTGCAGTTGAGCGTATATAAAGGGTGTGTGAGGGCTTCGGAAAACATTTCAATCGTTGGCGTAATGCAGAAACGAAGCGATTTATCCGACTTCCAAAAGGGCATGATCATTGGCTTTCGGGCCAAGGGTGGAAGCATTTCCGAAACGGCTGAGTTTGTGAACTGTTCGCGTGCCGCCGTGGTAAAAGTGTACCGTGCATGGCAAAATGGGACTGTCCAAAATCAGCGACGTGGCAAATGTGGTGCACCACGGGCCATAGATGACAGAGGCGAACGACGGTTGCGGAGATGCGTTCGGGCAGATAGACGGGCTACCGTTGAGCAACTGACCACCAAAATGAACCAAGGGGCTACCAAAAGTGTCTCCCAAAGTACTATTCAGCGAACATTGCTGCGTCTGGGCCTCCGAAGCAGACGCCTGGTTCGTGCACCTATGCTGACTGCTGTTCATCGACGGCGAAGGCTAGAATTTGCACGCCAGTACAGCAGCTGGACGTCCACTGAGTGGCGACAGGTTGCGTTTTCGGATGAATCGCGTTTTATGCTCCATCGGACAGATGGACGTTGGCGTATAAGGCGTGAAACCTCTGAAAGGAACCACCCTGCAACCATTGCCGGAACGGTCCAAGCTGGAGGCGGGAGCATTATGGTCTGGGGAATGTTTTCCTGGCATTCTCTAGGTTCACTGATCATTGTGGAAGGCACAATGGATCAATACAAGTACGCATCTGTCCTTGCGGACCATGTTCACCCCTACATGCGCATTGTTTTTCCTCAGGATGATGGCATCTTCCAGCAGGACAATGCGAGGTGCCATACAGCTGCCAGTGTACGTGCGTGGTTCGAAGAGAACCAGGATGAGTTTACCGTCCTCCCCTGGCCAGCAAACTCACCTGACTTAAACCCAATCGAGCATCTGTGGGACCATCTCGATCGAGTTGTTCGCGCCATGGATCCTCAACCGCGTAATCTAGCGCAGCTGGCCACGGCATTAGAGTCGGCATGGCTCAACATCCCAGAGAACACCTTCAGGGACCTATGTGACTCTCTTCCTGCACGTCTCGCAGCAGTCCGCTCTGCGAAAGGTGGTTATTCTGGCTTTTGACAGATGGTCACATTAATGTGACTGGACTGTGTACATTTAAGAGTAGTTAATCCTCTAAAGTCATAAATGTAAAATGAATAGAAAGAGAAAGGACTCTTATATTCAGTATTCTTTAATATTATTACTTGCCCGAGATATATTTTTTTCATTTTTTTGCTTTAGTAATAATAATAATAATAAAAAATCTGCAAGATATCAGATTTTATATTACGCCAAAAGGGACATTTCTTTTAATGCTTTGTGTGCTACCTCTATTATTAAATAGCATGTTTTTCGCTATTAAACTACATAAAATTCAATTTAATAGCAATATCACAAAATATTTAAAAAGAGCATATGTTTAGAATTTCCGGTACAGAGTCTCAAACGCTGGAAATAAAAATGTTTTTTTCCTCGTGCGTATTCGAATGGAGTACTACCTTATTCAAAATTTTATGCCTCTAAGTACCGTTGTTCCTTCACAGTGTTAGAAAAATACATACATTCATGCAGATTTTTCATTATTTAATCTCTTTAAATATAATGCAGGGCTCTAATATTTGATGGCATTAATTAGAAATGTGAACCGATGTTTTATAGTGCACCGACGCAAAATGCTAAAACGAAATTAATAGCCTTTCTGGGAAAATTGACCCTTTGGTCTAATAATAATAATAACAATAATAATTTTAAAAAGTTCTACGCCCAAAGGGTCGTTTATTAACATTTTGTGCGTTACCTTTATTTATCAAATATCATGTTCTTCATACTTAAATGACAAAATTCAATTCAACAGCAATATCTCAGAATAATTCAAAAGAGCATATCTTTATAATTTCCGATACATAGCCTTAATACATGTTTTTTTTTTCGTACAGTGTTGCCATTGCTCGCTTTGAAATCGTCGAATTTCTTAATCAAAAACTCATAAATGATTTACAAAATCTGAAATACATAAGTAAACAAATTCCAGATTTGGGCTTCCAAATGCCCATATTCGAGTGGAACAGTACGTTATTCAAAATTTGATGTATCTACGTACTAGTGTTTTTTCGGAGCGCAAGAAACATACATACATTCAAATAGATTATTCATTACCTAAGTTCGTAAAATATAATGCAGAGCTCTAATATTTAGTGGCAACAATTTGAAAAGCGAAACGCCGTTTATAGTGAACCAACGCAAAGTGCCAGAATGAAATTAATAGCTCTTGTGGGCAAATTGCCCCTTTGGCCCTTTGTAAGAATTAAAAAGACAATGCGCTAGGTACAAGCACTGTGTAATTTATGTCATTGATATGTATTTTTAGAGAAAAATAATACTTTAGAAAAAAGAACCCTTCCTAAGAAAATGTGCTGATGTAGTGCTTTAATGAATATCCGGATATAAGCAGTGATCCTTCATTAAATTCAAATTTGAAGATTGCTTACTCTACCAATAAACAAACAGGTGAAAAATTGAAGTATCGTTTTAAACATCAAAATAACATTAAAGTTAAGGACTCTTTTAATACTTCCATCATGGATTCATGAATACAGATCTGAAGTAAGAGAATCATGGGAAAAGATCAAACGGATGTCAAAAGGATTTGTTGCAATAGACGAACAAGAAAACGTAGGGACAAGACTCTTTCAATGAATAATTTATTTTCCAAATAAAGCAAGAATCATCTTTAAACGAATATACAGTAATATAACTTCATATAAAAGTTTATAAAATCTCTTGTGAAAATTATAACTTTTATATCCCTTAATTATTCTCGAATTATATACCAACTGCTTATTTTACTGCAACTGCTCATTTACGTCATTCATAGGTATTTTTAGCTTATTTACGTCAACTGCTTATTTACGCCATTGATAGGTATTAGTCTTGCACAGTGCACAGTATATCAATATTGTTACGAATTTCACACAGATACATTGCCCCCTTGGGCAATGTTACGAATTTCACATTTATTTGGCTATTTATTTAAAATTGTAATTAAAATTCCTTTTTATTTCCCCGTGCAACGCAGACGATTTTTGAAGAGAAAGCTACGTCGAAAAAAAAAAACAAGAAAAGAAAAATAAAAGAGCGCGTGCATTTAAAGCTTAATAAATAAATATCTCGTAATTACTGTTGCCATCCAGAAAAATCTAGAAAAATCATGATTGTTCTACTGATAATTAAAAAGCTTATAAAAGCCGAGATGAAACACCTCATCTCAGTTGTTGTCGTTGCTGTTATTACTTGTAGCTGTAAAAAGCGAACTGCTGTTTGTTTACTTAATGCTGTATTGAATGTAGCGATTTCGCTTGAGATAGAATTATTTTATCTGTTTTGAACTGAGTTTTTGCTAAACGTTTGAGATATTGTGCGAAGATCCGTGAAGAAATATTTCAGCATTTAATTTATTTCTTGTGGAAAGAATAAATTTTTGTTAACTTTTTAACGACTCGTGCATTCAATACACACTCACGTTTGTGAAAATTGCAACACCAAGAAGGAATCGTCATAATTGAATGCAATTTAATACACAGTTGAGTGGTAGTGGTACAAATAAATGATTAAATGTTCAAAGCAAACAAACAAGAACAAGAGATCATAATCAGTATTTTGTGTGGCCACCACGCGCCGCAATAAGTGCTGCTACACGACGTGGCATGGAGTCAAACAAAGTTTGAATGTCTGACTGAGGAAGAGCATTCCATATCGTTTGTACGCGTACCCAAAGTTCGTCTGCAGACGCAACAGGACGAGGATCACGAGCAAGACGCCGACCAATGACATCCCACACATGTTCAATTGGCGACATATCCGGGGAACACGCAGGCCAAGGAAGAAGCTGTACCTGCTGCGCTGCAAAGAAGGATTTAACAATCCGAGCAGTATGAGGGCGGGCATTGTCCTGTTGAAATACAGCGCCTGGCAAGCTTTGAAGGAAGGGAACAGCTTCGGGCTGTAGAACTTCACGGATATACCGGTTGCTGTTCAGATTGCCCACAATTCGTAGCAATTGAGATCGTCTATGATATGCTATGGCGCCCCAGACCATAACTCCGGGTGTTCGTCCACTGTGGCGTTCGATAATGCACTCCGGAAGGTGGCGTTCACCGGCATAGCGTCTGACACGAATGCGGCCATCATGGTACCACAAATTAAAGCGGGATTCGTCAGAAAACACGACATGCTGCCAATCAGCACGCCAGTCTCTATGCTGATTGGCCCATTGTAGCCGCAGGCGGCGATGGTCGTGCGTTAGGGGGATCCTGTATAAAGGAGTCCGTGCGCGCAGTCCACACTGCAGCAGACGTCTACGAATTGATGAAGCACACAATGAAACACCTGTAGCTATTGACCACAGTGCTGCCAATTGTCTAGAGGAAGCTGTACGGTCCGTCCGCGCCATGCGGACCAGGTGTCTATCATCGCGAGCTGACGTCACATTTCGGGGTCCACTCCCGGATTTCCGAGTTGTCCGACACTCGTCCGTCCACTGCTTCCAAACGCGCATCACTGTGCTGCTGTTACGCTGCACACGAGAGGCTACTGCACGATACGACAATCCAGCTTCACGAAGGCCGATGATTCTCCCTCGTTCAAACTCTGTAAGTTGTTCAAATCTCGCTCTCTTTCGTCGACGAGGCATAAGTACAGATTGAGTTAACGTTTACCACTAGCAGATAACCACCGATAACCATACACGCCTCGCTACAGCCGTCTATTTATTCGGATCCATCAGCCGTTCAGAGGGCGCTGCTCAGCATACGCATGCGCTACGGATTTGCAATTCTAATCATTTGCATATCATGCGCTACTTTGCATTTCCTGAAAATTTCATCTCACTCGCGTAAGTCCTTCATGGTGTTGCAATTTTCACAAACGTGAGTGTATAACGAACTCGTCCGCACGTAACGCATATTTTATTTCAACTATTTTAATAGCGACACATTTCATTGAATAAGATCATATGCTATGAGTAATATATATTTCTTTGTCTCTGATAAATATAGAAGACCGTAATTGCATATTAGAGTTTCCTTACCTTTAATCATTGTTGCGGAATTTATTGTAAAAACGAACATAATGCATGTTTTAAACAGCGCTAGTGGATTAAAATATTCATTTTAATGAACAGATTTATGTAATTTCGGATATTTCTTTTGCATATGCGTCTAGATATAGAATATCAAACAATCTGCTTACATCATCATTGATCTTATTTGAGTATTTTATCAAACTTTGAAATTCGTAAATAATTATCTACGAGTAATTGGAAACTTATTGTTTCCTGTAAAATTAATTTTCAGTTACCTTAAAATGATTTCATTCACAAAATGTATGTAAACAGACAGGTATTAAAAATTGTAACAGAAAACATCATATATTTAGTCCAAAGTGACAATTTGCCCTGAAGTGAAGAGTTCGAATAATGTCAAGATATAAATATAGCACAGATGATTAACTACATTACGAGGAAATTTGATAATATGCCATTTGTAGCGATTATTAGAAAGCACTTACTCAAGGTAAAACATATTTGAGTTTTCTGGATGTTTTACAGAATTGTCTCGCATTTATTTCTAACTAACTTGAAGTTCGCAATTGGTACTAGTATGCAGTAAATATTAACAAACAAGAGATGTATTGTAGCTGAATGGCTTAATGTCCCAAAATGTAGATAGATTCATTTGGGCATCAGTTCCTTTACAAAAGGACTACAACAGACTCATTTATGTGGGTTTCACTATGCATTTTAAAGTCTCTAAATACACGGAGAATGGCCTTGACGTGCAGAGTAACATCTTCATGAAACATGCGAAAGTATCTAACATCCCTTACGAGTGTCTTTGATTTTTATTTAGAATTTAATACTTTCACCAGGCTGTACAAAAAGGAGATACATTCTTTCAAGAGCAACTTCTGTTCGACCGTAAGGTAACATTCATGAATTCTATAATGCAAGTTGTCGCTGAACTGATTAGGAGAACTTACTATATACCGAAGGGCCCGGGTTCGAATTCAGGTGACGGCATGGATGTTTGTAAATGTATAGTGTCTGCGGGGCATGGGGGCATTCTAAATATGCGGCTAGCCGAAACTCCTCTCGAGAGATTCGTAAAAGGGGAAGAGAGGGGGAGACCTTCGGACCCGTACTGGTAAATTCGGGGCAGAACTAATGGAAGTCGCACTGTCGTACAAGATTGCACCTGTCGTTGGGAAGTGCAAGCGACTGACGCTGTCTTGTACTCTTTTTCACTATAAATTTTGTGGGCTTGTTCTGATGTTATAATCAGACAAGTGTGGTAAGTCACAGCAAATCAATTCCTAAGCAAATTTTTTAGTTGATACTAAAATATGCATGTATATTTTTTTACTTATTTGCTTACAATTTTAATCCGATTTTCAGTCTGTAGTGAATGCTAGAAATAGAGTATATTTGTGATCGAGAGATTTATATTTCATATGCAGTTATATACCTTCTTTAATCAGCTCAAAAATACAATGATATCAAAGAACACAACATTCATTCAAGTTTTTTTTCGCTTTTTATCTTCATAATAGCATCAAACAATGAACGGATTAGGAAATTGCGCACGTAACTTAAATCACATAGAGGAAACGATATTTTTTTCAACCCTGGGGATGGAAGCTTATCCAACAAAACGTCAATGAAGTTTTCTCTGAAAGTGATTTTTTTACACGCTTGTGTAATCAGTATGCAAATGACAAGAAAATATTTCACGAGAATAATTTTTTCCTACGTAAATTTTCTTCTTTTTCTGTTGGGAGGAACTATTCGATTAGCGATAACGAACTCGTTTCCTTTGGAAGAAGAAAATCACACAAAGCACTTGAATAAATCCAGGGCCTTTACAGAAGATACCTTCTTGTTTCACAGCATCATTGCCATTCACATGCAGTCGAAGACACGTCTTTTTTATTTATATACTTTTTGAAAGACCATTTCCGCTTGGGATTTGCCCTATTTTATTCTATTTGCAAAAAATATACGCTAAAAATTTCTACACTTCTCAGAACACATGCCTTCAAATGATTTAGAGAAATTGAATGGAGTTAGCTTTATATCAGAATTTTAAAAATTTCTGTTTTATTTATATAATTCTTTCTTACAGCAAATTTAAACTTGAGTTTATATGCTTGAATCAGATTTACAGTGATGCCTCGTATAACAAATGAAATTCGTTTCTCAATGCACTTCTTATATGTAACGTTGCCTTAAACCCGGATAGAAACCATATATTCTTGACCCCCTTACAAATTTTAATCCTTCTCGAGCTCAGCTGAAAACAGAAGCAAAGTAATAAATAAATAGATAAATAAAAATCTGAAAGCTTTTACCCAAAAGGACTTTTTTTAACGTTTTCTATGTTACCTTTATTTATCATGTCATGTTCTTCACACTTAAACCATAAATTTCAGTTCAAGAGCAATATCGCAAAATAATTTTAAAATGAGCATATCTTTAGAAATTCCGATACACAGTCTCACGAGCTGGTGATAAAAATGTTTTTTCTGTACAACATTGTCATTGCTCGCATTGAAGTCCTTGAGTTTGTTAATCGAAAATTCGTTAAGTTTTACAAAATATGAAATCGATCATAAAACAAATTCCAAATTTCAAATTTGGGCTTCCAGATGCCCATATTCGGGTGGAAACGTTAAATATTCAAAATTGGATGGCTCTAGATACTATTGTTTATCACAATGCGAGAAACATACATACATTCATGCAGATTCTTCATTATTTAATTTCTTTAAATATAATACAGGGCGACAATATTTGGTGGCAAAAATTGAAAAGTGAGACAACGCCTTTAGGGTATCAACACAGTATGCCAAAACGAAGTTAATAGTCCTTCTGTGCAAATTGCCCCTCTGAACATGAAGAAAAAAAAATCTTCAACAGAATCTTCAACGTTGTAAATGTTAGGTATTTACAAATTTATTAAATATAAATATATTTACATACACAAAGTACGTATGTGCTCTCACATTTCATATTTTTTACTTCAATTTAATCTTTCTAGTCTTCCACTGGAGGTGGAACATTAATTTTTTCTTCCCCTTTTTCAATATAGTATTTTTGTTTGAGCGGGTGTTGAGGTTATAATAAATTATCTGAAATAGTCTGGAAGTTGAGTAACATTGAATGCCTCTTTTGTACGATTGTCCAGAAGTTTTTGTGCAGTTTGCTACCTGAAAATGCGTTCTTTAAGCGCGACACTTTTCAGTCTGTACACATAATCGTTTTAAAAAGTACTATTAGTGTAATTACAGATTTTTCTCTGAAGCCGTCTAAAAACGTTTCCAGTAAAATGGGGTTTTGCGTCGGTTCCCTATGAATGGTGTATAACTTTTTAAATTGTTGCCACCAAATATTATCGCCCTGTAGTGTATTTAAAGAAATTAAATAATGAAGAAAATTAAGCAATGAAGGATCTGCATGAATGTATGCATGTTTCTCTCATTGTGAAAAAACGACTGTACGATAGGCATCAAATTTTGAATAACGTAGTCCTCAACAAAGAACGGTTTTCTTCATTCATTTCATAAAATAATACAAAATGTGTGTCTTAATATAATTAAAACGCTCTAAAGTCAACCTATATTTTTTCAGGCTTTTCTCAATTCGGTTCTTGAATATCGATAATAAATATCGATATTCAGTTTTCTTAGTAAGATGGTTAAGAAAATTTTTTGTCCTTTTACTATTAAATGTTTATTTCAACTTAATTTATTAAATACCACGATTTTTGCACTAAAGCCACATAAAATTCATTTCAACAGCAAAATCACAAAATAGTTAAAAATAGAATACTTTTAGAATTTCCGATAGACAATCTCGCGGGCAGAAAATAAAAATGTTTTATTTCGAAGTTCTGTCGCTGCTCGCTTTGAAATTTCTTAATTTGTTAAGCGAAATAAATTCTTTAAAATTTTACAAAATATGAAATAGATAATGAAAAAACTCGAAATGGCTTTCAGGTGTCCATATTCGAGTTGAGGACTACGTTATTCAAAATTTGATGGCCATAAGTACAGTCGTTTTTTTCACTATGAGAGAAACATGCATACATCATTCATGCAGATTCTTCATTGCTTAATTTTCTTCTTTATTTAATTTCTTTAAATACACTACAGGGCGATAATATTTGGTGGCAACAATTTAAAAAGTGGTACACCATTTATAGGGAACCGACGCAAAGCCTCATTTCCAGACCAGCAGCTCCTTTTGATTTAAGAATGATTATTAATAATAAATTTCCGTAACAATTCGCAAACTGTACACTTTTATTTCCTTTAGTTAAATAATTATATTAGATGGAAACAATCAGTACAATTTCATTTTAAAAGGAAAGGCGGAACATGTATGATACATATTTCTTTCAAATTCAACATTTTAAAACTTTCAAATTCCGAATTCGTATTCAGTTTTTTTGCTCACTGAAAATAAAATTGATTTGGAATTTTCGACATATTCGCGTGTTTTAAATCGTAAGGAAACTAATTCGTAAAATGCTAAAAACATTTATAAGTAGGGAAGAAGAAATAAATTAAAATGTGGTTTTCGATTACAAAAAATATTTTGAAATTTTGACACAAAAATTCTACGTCTCAAGAATTGGAAATTTTTGACAAATTTGTAAACTTTCAGAATTTTAGTTCAGTTTTACATTTGTTGATCCCATATTTTCATGAATAAACATTACGTTTCTAGACCCAGAATGTTAAATAAATATTGAAAAGGAACGGTGAGGTTTAAACTTTAAAAAGGCTTCGTAAATATGGCCAAATGACGACCTCATTTAGGTTTATGTGTCAATAAAATGAACGCCGTCCAATATTAAGTAATACACATGTCCTTCCTATTTTAATAAATAAATCTTATGTTTTTACTTATTATTTTCAATCGTAAAGCGTCAAACCATTTTTAAAGGTCCTTCGTTTACATCAGTGAAGGTTTTTTGCGGATTTTACATAAAGCAAAATACACGTGAGTAACAGGAAATGATGGAAACTGAAATTACGGATATAAGATGACATTTTATGCAAACTCCATGCGACGTAAAAGATTGAGTATACATTAAACATGGAAATAAACTGGCAGCCATACTCACTGATCAAGAAATTATTCGAAGTAATGTAATCTAGACGATACTGACCATAAATATTCAAAAGAAGCTATGAAGAGTACAATGAAAGATGTGGAAGAAAAATATTTTGGGCTAGGAGAAAAGTCCACTTAAACGGTTCTTAAATTTATGGCATGAAATCGTAGGTTCGCTATTGAAGACACTCGTGGTGTATAAAAATTTTATCGAAAACAAATTGCAAACCCATAAAGAAGTTAGCATACAGAAGTATTTCAAAGAGGTAATAAAATTATGAATAGTAGACATTCCACTTACAGAGAGAAATGATAACAGAAAAACTCATATTATAGAAGAAAGAACGAATATTTTTCAACAGAATATGAGAACATTAAGTATATTAAAGTACGCAATTTTTATTTGCATTTTATAGCACTATTTTCTTTCGTACCTTTCAATTCGGAACATGTTATTAAAACTTTGTCTTATTTTTGATATTATTTCCAGGGATTTTCTTTTTGAACGTAAGGGATGAAATTTTTCTGTTAACGCTTTTGCCATCTTTTGATTTTATACTGTTTTAAAATTGCTCAGTTTGATAAATTAAATATTTTTTACTGATAGATAAATTGTCAAAATTTAATAAATTATACTCTCTGAATTTCATTTAAATCTCACTAGATAGCAGAGAGCTGAAATTTTACATATATGACTGCTATAACATATACATGTGCACTTCCTATTTTGGTCGCAATCGGCCGCACGAAAAGTATTTATATATTCACTCTGTTACTCGTTCGGTGAGCTCAGTTTCTTTATTCTTATTCGTTTGTAAACTGTGCAATGTTTGCTTTAAAAATGACTGAATTATATTGTTATTATGTTCCGGTTAAGGATTTTATGCCTTTAGTTAACTTGCCTGTTATAGATGTAGAAATATCAACAATTTAAAAGTTGTTTAAATGCAGCTGAACCTAATTTTTTCCCATAGCAACACCACAATTGCTTACATTTTAAACTTAAGCAGAATATTTGATTTGTTGCCAATCTAGAGAAACTAAGCTACGCAACAACAAAGTAGCGTCTTCTTTTATTATTGCGAATTAAATTATGCTTAATCCATTCTCGAAGTATCATTTAATTTATGAAATTATCCGGTACATTGACTCCGCATAGCGTCCACAACAAATTAAGTCAGCTTTTATGTCTTCAGTGTCTTTTTGCCGAGTGAGACCAAACGTAAACTTTCAGTTTTTTGCACCGACAAAATCTGCCTTTTTTCCCGCTGGCCGAATTGCTTGCTTTTGCGTAGAAACGGTAATTGCAATTAAAAAAAACTGAAAGGTTTTAGATTTTAAATTACGTCCAAAGGAGCGTTTTTTAAACATTTTGTGTGTTACCCTTATTTATTAAATATCATGTTCTTCGCACTGAAACCATAAAATTCAATTCAAGAGAAATATTGCAAAAAAACTTTCAATTCAGTATATCTTTAGAATTTCCGATACACAATCTCACGCGCTGGAGATAAAATGTTTTTTTTTTTTTTTTTTTTTTTTCTGAGGCCAAGCGTTTAGAAAATAAAAATTTTGACGCTGCTCGTACCATATAAGTATTTACGTTAAGGCGTTGAAGCATGAGATTCAGTTCAAGAGCGATATCGCAAAATAATTTTACAATGAGCGTATCTTTAGAATTTCCGATCCACAGTCTCGCTCGCTGGAGATAAAAATGTTTTTTCTGTACAATGTTGCCATTACTCGCTTTGAAATCCTTGAGCTTGTTACACAAAAATTCGTTAACGTTTTACAAAATATGAAATCGATAATAAAACAAATTCCAATTTCAAATTTGAGCTTCCAGATGCCCATATTCGCAGTAGGATTACGTCATTCAAAATCTGATGTCTGTAGGTACCATTGTTTCATCACAATGCAAAAAGCATACATACATTTATGCAGATTCTTCATTATTTAATATCTTTAAATATAATACAGGGCAATAATATTTGTTGGCAACAATTTGAAAAGTGAAACGGACATTCAGAGTGATTCAACGCAAAATCGCAAAACGGAAACAATAGATCTGCAGGCGCAAAACCCCTTTAGACTAAAAAAAAAAAAAAATTGTTTTAAGCGTGTTTGGTGTTTTATGTTTTTCTATATCTTTCAATTTTTAATATAGATATTTTCTGTTTTTATGTATTTTTGCCTTGTCACGAAATGATAACTGCATTAATTGAAGCAGAAATATGTTTCTCATGAAGTTCGAGGAAATAAGTTTAAATAAAAGGCAGGAAAAGGTGCGTATAATTTAATATTCCGTACAAAGAAGCCATGTAGTGTACACATTTGATTTTTAATTTAAACTTTGATAATGTGCATTGCTGACAATACTGCAGTAAAAAATAAATTCAGGTATAAAAAAAACTATGTTTTCATCAAATTCGCTGAAACAACCTTGTATTTGGCGTACATTTACTAAAAACACTCAATCGATTTCGAGGCCAGCTACAGATCCCTCCTCATCAGGAGAACAAAATATCTAGAAAGGGAAAGAAAGCTGAGTAACGGCTTTTTATACTCTCGGGTAGAATCACGCGCGAGGAGGCAACGCCATCTATCGGCAAAAAGAATCATCAAGAATTATGTTAATAGAATTTTAAAAGCACTAGGAAGGACTGGATTAGACTTAAAATCGTTCACTAAACTTGCTAAAATTTTCTGAATATGAAAAGCCTCAAAATCCAATTCACCAACGGAAGAAGCTTTTTGGATAATTTTTGCAGACCCAAAGTCAAAATTAGGATTAAATTTCTAACTACGATACGCTATTGAAGACTTGTTTATTTCGCCCTTTCGGACATAAGATTCATGTTCCTTGATACGAAATTTTAACGCTCTTTTTGTTCGGCCAATATATCTCAAGCCACACTGACACGATATACTATAAATTACCCAAGAATTAAAGTCAGAAACAGAATCTTTTAGAGTCGAACCGTGAATTTTATTGATAGGGGAGAAATTGACATGAAAATTGAATTTGTGGAGAATCCGTGCAACCTTATAACTAACAGAAGAATAAAATGGAAGCACAACAAAGTCATTAATATTATTTCTAACAGTGGAATGTCTTCTATGATGGGAATATGAAAACTTTTTAACAGCTTTATCAATGATCACGGGAGAAAATCCTCGGTCAATAGCAACTGCTTTTAAATAATTAAGTTCATTGGTAAGCAAGGATTCTGTGGAACAAACTTTGAGCGCGCGAAATACATAATAGTAAAAAGAAGCCATTTTTTGCTTAACAGGCTGGCATGACTTAGCATGGGGTGGTAAACAAACTGCAAAGGGTTTACGGTACACAGTAGTGCTAAAATCAATTTCATTGCGGATTATAAGAATATCAAGGAAGGGGAGGGAATTGTTGGATTCAATTTCAAGAGTGAATTGGATGGCTGGATCAATTGAATTTATAGTAGATAAAATCTCAGATAAATCGTCTTTATTACCGTCAAAAAGTGCGAAAGTGCCATCTACATAACAAATCCAGAGACGAAAAGATTGTTTAATTTTCTTTGTACCTTCTATTTTGCACATCTTTTATGTTACTTTGCATATTATTTTTATGCTTATAATGTCAGATATGGTGAGAAAGTCATTTTGTAAATATACTTGTACAGGTTTTTAGATTGCGATTCAAAGGTAATTTTTTTGGATTTGTTTTTGTTATTTTGATATAAATTGTAATTTACATAATTCATATATCCATTGCAAAATTTCTCTAATCTTATATATGATTTCACAAAATGTTTTCTTTAATAAAAGTAAAAGGAGAATAAAAAAGAACTTTCGAACAAATCTTTCGGCTTTCTAGACTAAAATCCAAAGGATAATTTTCACGTGTTTTGGGATTGGAATATCCGTTATCTTTAGTAAACATTTTTGCATTTTGTTATACGATGATTTACGGAAACGCTTCGCAATTTCTTAACCATTCCATCAGAAAAAGAAGCATCTTCAATATTGTCTGTTCCCATGTTTAGATATAAGCTGAATATCTACTGATTATATTGCTAATGGTTCTATAATTTTTCCGATTGTTTCATAGTTCAATAACCGTAAAAATTTACGCGATGAATGTTATCTTTTTCAAATACGATTACAACTTCACATCGTGCATCATAGTTACGTAGCAGACGTTACAATGTCACACAATCTAACCGAAAACAGAGCTAGACAGTCAGTGCTTTTGAGAAAAGCTTTGCGCTTATAAATACCTCTGCAATGAGTTACGTCATTCCTTGAGATATATGGTCTTCTAGATTGAGTTGTAAAATAACAGAAAAAAATACACAGTCAGCTTTAATGTAAGATACATGCTGTACAATTTCTTGTAACTTCTTTTCATCCTAATTTTAAATTATCAAAGCACTGGAAATAGAAAACTTTGTGTTTTAGTACGAAGAACGAATTGACCTTTCTTTCTGAATCTTAATTTAATTTCGAAAATTTTCCATTCTTATTATTTCGATTTTCGAAGTGATTTTAACATTATGAAAAAATGTGTTCTGGCTGTACTCTCAGAAATTTTCTTTAAATATTTTATGAACTTAATATTTGTATGTGCAGACACATAAAACATTAATTTAACATGTATCTTGGATAATACTGACAGTTTGAAAACCTATAATTTATTCACTGATTTGGATATCAAATAATCTTCGTCGACATTTTTTGTCTGTCTCATATAAGATTTAGTAAAACTGTCGTCGTATGAAAGTTCAGCTCTTTTAATTCAATGGACGTACAGCTAATCATAATATATTTAAGTGTCTTGTATATCCTGGCATGTCTTAAATTAAGAAATATGAATTATGATAATAATTAAGGTTATAGATTCTTATTGACTGTAAGGAAGATTATTGATTCCTGCTTAAAGAATGTCGTGGCTGATGGCCAGAACGTGATTACCTTCGTTACTTTTATAAGAAGCATTGTATCTATTACTAAATTTACAATGTTTCTTCCGCACCTGCTTCTACCGCACCAATTTTCCGCACCTGCTTCTACACAGTCTTTAATCAGAAAAATTATATTTCCATGAATCAGCCCTAAAAATAAATATTCAAATTGAGTTAAAAAAAAGGAAAATCCCCTTTTCTTAACCCTTTTTTTAGAAATAAAACTCTCTGTTTATTTATTAGAAATTGTCGCTTTCAGCCGTGTATGCTGTCGTTATATAAGTGGTTAATAACAATAGCTAGACATCGATAGATCCTAAAAAGATTGACAGTTTTCAAAAATTTGTAACTGGAAACTACTTGAGGTTAAAAATAAACATTCTTGCGATACATTCATGTGGCAAAGCGCAAATGTTTCCTCCCAGTTTCTGATTTTAGTTTAAAATTTCCGACAGATGGCGCTGCAGACAGTAAACCCTTAAATCAAAGAAAAATATTAAGAAATCACATCAAAACGTTTCGAAATTTTTTTTGTGGGAAAATTACTTTACAGTATTGTCGATATTTCCAACATTAGTTGCAATCACAGGTCGTAATCGCAGGACGAAATTAGAAGACATATTCTGTAAAGCTGCCAATGCAAAGGCTGTACGTTCGTCATTAAATTTTTCTTCAATCTTCTCATATCGAGTATTGGAAAAGTTTCTCAAGTTTTTTATATCGAGTATGCAGGAAAAGTCCTCGAATATCCAGGACTTTTCCTGTACACAGTATCCTTCAAGTGACGCCGAAAGTGAGAATCGCATGAATTCAAGTCTGGTAAATACGATGGCCACTCTATTCCCTTTCCTGTGAAACATGGGTAATTTAAAGCAGCAATTGTCAAAATATTCCTCTAGGAATATTAAAACTGTAGCAGTCTATTGAGGCCTCGCACCATCTTGCATGGAGCAGGATGTCGCGTATGATTCGAACAAAGATTTTCAACGGCCACAACAAAACGTGCAAAATTTGAAAATATCGTTCTGAAGTCACTGTAACACGTAGAAAAGAGTCCAATTATACCTCTTCCGGAAACAGGTACCCATAGCCTACCCATAGGATTGTGGAACAAACAGCATAAGGGCTCTCAAACAGCAGCATAAGGGCTCGAAATGGAAAATAAGCCAATAAAAAGGACAGGAACTAAATCCATACTATGCCGTTAGATAAATATATATTTCTGGAAAGCTGAAACCGACGACTGTCAGACAAATATTTATAATCTATTTTTCTTCGGAGTAAGTTTTTCATTTGTTTTAAAGTATACTTGTAATAAATTCATTTTCAAGAGACATCTTTTATTACTCTATCAATCGGAGCAATAAAAAGATAGTTATTTATATCTTCGAAATATTTTGGGTAAATGAAAGAAATGGTTTAAATGTATTCTAAAGACTTCGAAATAAAATTACATTTCATACAATTTAGTGCAATAGAAACCTTTTATCTATTTTTTTTTGTTAAATTTATGTAGTTCCTCAATCGCAAAAAGGAATGAAATTTTTTAAAAGATAATTTTTTAATTATTGAAAAATAAATATAGGAATTCAACAGCTTTGATTTTACAGCATTCTGTAAGCATCATAAAGTGGTAATACACAGAAGAAAATAATTTTTCTTATGCTTAGGTAGACAAATGCGAACGATTTCTTCCAATAGAAGTGCCACATAGATAAGGTTCTTGAATCTTATATAATGCTTTTTACGGGAACGTTTGCAGAAGAATTTAATTTTTTGTGAGGTAATGAGAAGCCACATATAGCTTAAATGGACGAGGCAGCGAAATTACCGAATTATTCTTAAACAGCGTCTTCTGAATGCCTTAGAAATATCATATAAGTTCCTGGAACGGTACACAATGCCAGTGCCCTCTTATGAACAAAATACTCTCCTTTAGAAGAGTAGATTATTGTTATAACCTATCAACAATAACCGCAGTTCAATGAGGGCTCGTTGGGAAGCATGTAAAGTTACATAAGGGCAGTCACACTCCTTATTAACCGAACTATCTGTTAATATAAAGACTTGTCGTGTATGGCTTCATATTCATATTGCCAAATATTTATTCCCTGTTTATTTTGTTATATTCCCATTAGCTATCTCATAGTATCTGGCATCTGTATACGAAAGTTCATTCTAATTTCATGATGTCAACACCGTCCCAGGATCTAAAATACTCGCTTTTAGATGACTAGATTGCTGTTACAACCAAGCACCAACAACTGCGTTTCAGATATCAGGGCGCTTGCGAGGCATGTGAAACTATGTAGGGCAACCACTCTGCTTATTAGCCGGACTATTCGGAAATATAAAGGATAAATATTTGGTCCTCTGTGCCTTCATATTCATATTCCAAAATAGGCGTCCCCTGTTTATTTTGTTACATTCCCATTAGCTATTTCATATTATCGGACATCAGCGCCTAAATTTCATTAAATCTCTAAATATTTATCACAATAATATTTCAGGCTATCACTTATTTTGTGTTTGAAACCTCAATTTTGGGCACCAATATAGATTTCAGCTGCGATTACAAAAAAGCCTCTTTGGTATATGCTTATAAGTTGAATAACCACATAAATAGAATCACGTATAAAAGTAATATGGTTAACAGATCACTGTCAGATGAAATGGTGTCCGCCGACAACATCGCGGAAAAAATAACATAAGGCGAAAACGTCGTCGTACAAAACATTGTGAGAGAAAAGAAAGCAAGGAGAAAACATCGCAGGTCTAAAACATCATGGAAGAAAACATCGTCGTCGAAAATAAAGCTATTAAAAAATTTCGCAGTTTAAAAACATTGTTGTCAAAAATATCGTGGTAAAAAATAAAGCACCTACAAATAATCGTATGATGATAACCTCGCATACACGCGTTCTCAGGTTTTAAAATTTCGCATATTCGCAAAATGATTTGTGAGCGCAAGAAGGAATGAGGAATATTTTTACTTTTATATTTTATGCTTTTGAACTAAATAATAAATTTTTGCTCAAAAAATAAGAAGGAAATTTAAGCATTTAAAGAATGAAAATGAATATAAAAACAATTCTAAGCATAACAGTTAATATAAATTTAAACTTTCATAGTTAACTAATAAAGGCCATTAATTAAATAAACTTTTTATGAAGCTTTATTGGTAATCTTTCACGAAAGGAATAGTCTAAAACAGAAAAGAATGAGAAGATGAGTAGCTAAATGTGTTTACCTCTACTAAATTTGTTTCATTAATTATTATATTATAAAATTATCTTAATTACTATAAGTAGCAATAATTTCCTACTCATTTTCAGTTTTTGAATGCTTAAGTTTCCTTCTCAACTTTTTAGCCAAAATTTATTATTTAATTCAAAAATATAAAAGTAAAAATATTCGTCATTTCTTTCTGCGTTCAAATCATTACGCGAATATGCATTTACAACTTTTAAATAGATGTTTAAATGCAGCCTGAAAAACACATGTTTGCAATTTTATCGTTATGCGATGATCTGTAGGTGCTATAATATTTACCACCATATTTTCGACTGCGATGTTTTTAAATGTGAATTTTTTTAATCGCTTTATTTTCGACGACGATGTTTGTACCACGTTTTAGAATTGCGATGTTTTCTCCTCGCTTTCTTTTCTCCTGAGATGTTTTCTCTTTGCTTTCTTTTCTCGTACGATATTACGTATGACGACGTTTTCGCCTTTTCGCCTTGTTTTGTACCTCCGTGACGTTTTCGCCCTCGATGCTTTTATAGCCACGTTTTTGCCTATAACCGATGAAACTGTGGAAGTTACTAATCAGTTGTACAACTGACAATGTGATTTTTTGGGATTATTTAAATGTATTCATGATTTTGGTTTTTAGCATGATACTGTATCCGTTAATGACTTCTAACTAGGACTCTAGATAAAAACAAAGATTCTTATTCAGGAAATCACCAGAAAAATAGATTCGTTGGAAAATATTAAAAAGACTTTTTATTAAAAACTACTTTACTCTGACTAATGGGAACGAATGATAAATCTGAAGTGGATATAGTCTATTTTAGCCTATGCTAAGAACGATAACAATAATTAACAGCTATTAATTAGTGCAATCTAGAAAGCTGCATAGTGCAAGTACTATATTCGTTCCCATAAAAAAATGTGAAATAAAACTTTTAAGTGGTTAATATTATACGGATTTCCCAAACCATCTGTTACAGATGTAATATATTTACAGGAAATAAATAGCACTGGTTTAGAAATATTTGGTAGAATATAGTCTTATAAACATTTTCTTTTTTATATGAACCAGAAACTTCTCTAAATCCGTAGCCATTCTCCTGCATATAATGGATGACTAATAAGGCGCGTCTGCTTGCTGGTAAAGGTGTCGCTCTGAAAACTGTAGCTAGTCTGCCTTTACTTAATTTAAAAGCGGTTTTATTATTTCAATTGCATAAATAAAACGTAAAATAAAGATACAAGTAGATAAATATCAACAAATCCCTTTTATTTTTGACTAACAGTTTACAAGTTACACTAAATTTAAAATAAAAATATAGAGTCAATAAGCTTGCAGGAACAAACGGTAGTGTACAACAATAGTTTACATCCAACAGTGTCTGTTTACAAATAGTCCTTCGAAACTCCGCTCTAATGGGAAATATGCTTACCAATTCCAAGGAGGTTAAATTAGCTCATATATACATATATCTTGATTTTTGTGCAGATTCAATTTGGAAATTCTTGGAACAAGATACAGGAATAAAAATATAAAAATACAAACAACAAGGAAAAATTAACTAGCTAGTAAAACAACCTTTCAACATAATTTGTATGCCAGTAAAGGATATATTTATCTATATTGTGTAAAATATTGAATATATTCTTAAATCTAAATGTTTTGTTCCAGAAAATATATTAATATTAGCTTTCGTTCAACCTAGAAGAAAAATGAAATGAAAAATGATTCAGTACCAAAGCGAAGAAACTAAAACATTATGCCTTCATTCAAATATATGTGTTAAATCGAGAAACACGCGGCACCATTGTTAAATCGAGAAAAAATAATCTTTTTAAACCTTAAGGGTTTTTACTACTTTTAACTCTTTAAAATTTTAACTCATACTCACTCCCTCTAGGTGCCGGACAAACTAAAATAAAAATATAACTTACAAAAATGAATTAGTTGGAAAGGGAGGAAGGAACTGGTTGTTTGGACTAAACTCATAATAATATTAAGTATAACTTTTCTTAAAGCAGTTAATTCACACATAGCAAGACAAAGCAAATTCTTCTTAATAAACTTAACCTGAAAAGGAAGCTGGAATAAATCTTCTCTGGAACTCGGTAAAACTAAATACTAAATCTCAACCAAGCATTTCTATAATTCACTCATTTTAAAATAAACTCAAGAATAATCCATATTCATTACATAGCAAAACCTCATAAGCACCAGAGAAGAAATATTCAGACACCAATCAATCAGTTCCATTTCTAAAAATCAAGCACTAGTTTTAACTGTCCTGGCACCTAAAAGTCATAAAAAATTCTATCTTAAAACATGTTCAAAGTATCATTAATAAGTGGTTAGTACACATTTGCTAAAACAGGGCGCGTTGTGAGAACCCTAAAATGCATGAACATTTTTCAATAACCCCAAGCAAAAATCTCCAAGTTTCTTAAAAGCCTCCCGGCTCAAACAAATGGAGTGACTGAACAGACCAACTACATACACACAAAAAAAAAAAAGCAAGTAATAACATATAATCAAACTCATTTATTAATTATCTAGGATAAGTTTATGGGAGACCTGGCCAGACTACCCTTACATACAAATGCAATTAATATTCCACATTAAATTTCTCCAAGAGTCATTTATCAAGATAACAATTTTTTTTTGTTTTACACAATAACGGTTACTTAGAAATACTGAAATACATTAAATTAATCATTTAAAACAACTTCTATAGAAATTACAATTTACATAAATTTCTTATTTTTGACAATAACTTTAAATTCTACCAAGACACAAACAATCTTCTTCGTCCCCCCTTTATTTTTTCTTATTTTTCAACTAAATTTTCCTCTTTCTCCCCAGATTAAGCAAGAACAGTTTAAATTAAACTACTAAAAAAAATATAATCTTATGAAAAAAAAACTCACAGTTGACTTTCGGGATCATCATGATAAGAAGCTATAGGCTGCAGAGGAATTCCGCCGTTGAACTGGATCTTGGTAATGAGCTACAATAAAGTCCACGAAAAATGACCTCTTGTAGAACTTCAAAGATGAAAAAAAAACCGGCAATCAATATTCTAAAACATTAAAGTTGAAGGAGAAACCGCTGCAGATGAATTCCGCCTTGAACTGGATCTTAGGTAATCAAATTCAAAAAGCCCACGAAAAATGACCTCTTGTAGAACTTCAAAGATGAAAACTCGGCAATCAAAATTCTAAAACATTAAAGTTGAAGGAGAACCTCCGGGTACAGAACGATGATACTTTTCCTTCTCACGAACAGAGAGCTTCATTTAGGTACGAGCCCTTACACTTCCGTTTTACGGGAAAACCCGCTTCAAACTCGGAAGAGTTCGCTCTGAGTTCTACTTCTCGCAAATTAGAAGAAAATTCTCTATTAATCACATCATGCCGCATCGCAAACGTGAGCCACCCGTCGGGGTACAAGTGCAGCATCGCAAATCTCCTCAGCTAAAAGCCGAGTTCGTCCGCAGAACGCTAGCGCCAGCCACCCAAGCCCGGGTAGGCCTGGCCGCAGGCCAAAGGCCCTCTCTGCTAAATATTCAACTCCAAAAACTCGAAGACTCTGGTAAAAACTGACTTCAAAACTCGCGCAACAACCGAGGAAAACTCGGTTTCTCCTCCCACCTACAATTATAGGTCCAAAGTTACACATAAAATTAAATTCTTGCCAATCCGAGACTTTTCAATATAATTTAATAGGACAAGTTCAAACCCCCAAACGAATCAGAATTAAGTCATTGTCTACAGTAGCACCTGCGAAAAACTGGAAACTAAACATTCGACCCCCCCTGCTAACAAGCGAAAAATATAAGAAACAACAAAAACTGCCCTTTCAAAGATTCAATTTACAACTTCCACCGAGGCCATAAACCAGGCGACATCACAGCGGGACGCCCGACAACAGTCTTCACTTTCAGCTTGGTAACAAAGACAAGAGAACCACGATATATTACTCAATGTTGCAACTGTCATCTTAAAAGGCATTTCCCACAGATGTTACTTCCGTTAGAAGACGCTCCCCTCTCTGCGTTAAAATTGACCGTTGAAGGAAAAAATAATTGCTTAATGATTTTAAGTACACACTTTCCAAATATATATATTCATTACGCTCTTCACAATTTCGAACTTAAAAAAACCAAATACAAATACAAATAAAATACTTAAATAATTGATTACTTAAATCATTAAAAACACTTAAATTAAAAGCACAGAATTCGCGACACAACATTCCCCCCACGAACCGGGAAAAAATTTTTGTGCAACAAAAATTTTTGCAGAAAAACAGCATTTCCAAAAACATTTGCAAGTTAAGTGCCAAACAAATATTTAACTTAACTAGTTGTCACGGAGATCAGTGATAAAAAAAATTTAAGTTTACACACAAGCAATCAGTTAAGCAAATTAAAGCAAAAATCTAGTTACAACTCAAATGAACCGAACTCAAAACAAACAGCAGGAGTGAAGTGTCATAAATACCCTTATTTATTAACTTGGTAAACAAAATGCTCACAAACCAGAACCAAATTAAACCACTATTGAATAAAAAAAAATTACATGCTTTTATTTCTAATTAACCAACTCCAGCATGAACCAGAAACGCTTATAAGAAATTAAGCTCTAAACTGAAATAGAAGTACCAACACGTAGCGAAAAACTCCAGAAACGGAACTCAGTAGCTTAATCACAAGTAATCCAAAACTAAAGCGTCCCCTAGCCAGGAAAACCAAAAAAAAAAATTTATTGCAACTTGATTTCAACCCAAGAAAGAAAATTCGGACCAGCCGAAAAACTTCCTAAAGAAGAACTAAGAACCGAAACTAAGAGAACTCTCAAACGTGTGCATACCACTCTACAAAGAAAACCAATTAAAGAAATCGAAAAAAAAAACTTTATATATTTCTTCCAAGAGCAAAAGAAAAAAAATTCTAGATACTTCAAATGTACTCAAAACTCATAAATAACCCATTTACAGAAAAAAAATCTAAACAAATTGTCACAGGAACACGCCAAGAATGAACCGAAGCAAGTTAAAGAACACATATAGAAAATCTCAAAATAACAAAAGTGTTCAAAAATTACCCACAAAAAAAAATTTAGTCAGTATGAAACAAAAATCGCAAAAGAGCTGTTTAGGGAATGTGCACTGCTTTGAGAAAATGCAGTCTTGAGCAACATCTATACAAAAACGCCCAAAGCAAAAATGAAACATACAAAACCCAATTTAGAAAACGAGACAGCAGTCTGTTCAGAAACAAAAGTGCATGCACTGCAATTGTGAGATGCAGTCTTTAGCATAAACACAAATAAATACCAAAGAGACTACCAAAAACCTGCAAGGAATAAACGTGAAAATCTCAAACAAGGAGGAAGTGTTTTAAAACTCAAATCCCAAAATAAACTCAAATCCCAAAATAAACTCGAACTCAAATCCCAAAACTCCACAAATCTGTACACTAAGCTCCAAGGAAAAATCCACACCGAAACCTGGCAGTGTCTCTACCCACGCTTACAAGCAACAAGTCTTGTGAGTACAAAACGCTGGCAATAACTGAAAATGCATAATATATACCAAAATAAAAATTCAAAATACCAAATTCACAAAACTGCTCCAGCAACCTGAAGTCTGCTCCAGCAACCTGAAGTCTCCCATATAAGTATTCATTCTCAATTCACACCAACGATCTTATTCAGCACAAAACTCAAATACGAATTAGAATTAACCTTAAATCTGCAAAAAATTCAATCAAGAACTAAAATCCAGTAACAAATGCTAGAAAAGTAATGAAAATCAAATTCCCTAATCAGATAACAATTAAGTTCATGGTTCAAAACCCAGTTAAACTATTCACTGAATAATTTTCACACCAGAATAGTACTTAAACAACTTGAACGCCTGTACAAAAATTGCAGAAGAGTAATTATCCTCATTTCCTAAATTACACCACAACAAATTCTACCTTGTCACCAAAATTCTCCAAAATTCTCATAAATTCGCAATTCCAAATACTTGTAAAATCCCAAACTTCTACTGTTTACACTTTTCTCAGACAAAAATAACTCTTCACAAAATAGGCAGAAATTCAGTTACTCATAAAAACAAGACAGAAACTTCACTCCAGCTGAAAACTAACTTCCCCCCCCCAAAAAAAAATCAATGAATCTCTAAGCTAACTATCACTGTTCCCGCGCAACTTTACAAATCTAACCAAAACTAAGTTTAAGATACTAACAATTCAGTTTTTTTTTCTAAAACAAAATCAAAACCCAAATTTTTAACTCATCTTCAAAGGCACAAATTACATAAATCTATAACCATACTTCAAGCAATTAAAAAATCACTATTTCTTGATCACATAAATACTGCTCCAACATTAAGTCAATTGATTAAAATTAGAAATTTAAAAAAACAATTACTTAAAAAAAATGCAATTATCAAAATGAACCCATTAACGAAAATTCAATTTTCAAACACTTCAAATTAAGTGATAAATGATCAGATATCTTAGAGAGGGCAAAGCATTTCATTACTTATATTCAAAAATATAATATTCACACAAAATACAAAATAAAATAAAAATTGCATATAATAGAATTCAAAATAACATATTCTTTGTGGTCTGTCAGTCGCGAAGGTCACGGCACCATTGTTAAATCGAGAAATACGCGGCACCATTGTTAAATAGAGAGAAATAATCCTTTTAAACCTTAGGGGTTTTTACTACTTTTAACTCTTTAAAATTTTAACTCATACTCACTCCCTCTAGGTGCCGGACAAACTAAACTTAAAATAAACCCTACTAAGATGAACTTGTTAGAAAATAGAGGAAGGAACTAATTGGTTGATCTGACTCATAATAATATTAAGTATAACTTTTCTTAAAGCAGTTAATTCACACATAGCAAGACAAAGCAAATTCTTCTTAATAAACTTAACCTGAAAAGGAAGCTGGAATAAATCTTCTCTGGAACTCGGTAAAACTAAATACTAAATCTCAACCAAGCATTTCTATAATTCACTCATTTTAAAATAAACTCAAGAATAATTCATATTCATTTCATAGCAAAAACCTCATAAGCACCAGAGAAGAAATATTCAGACACCAATCAATCAGTTCCGCTACTAAAAATCAAGCACTAGATTTAACTGTCCTGGCACCTAAAAGTCATTTCAAATTCTATCTTAAAACACATTCAAAGTATCATTAATAAGTGGTTAGTACACATTTGCTAAAACAGGGCGCGTTGTGAGAACCCTAAAATGCATGAACATTTTTCAATAACCCCAAGCAAAAATAATCTCCATGTTTCTTAAAAGCCTCCCGGCTCAAACAAATGGAGTGACTGAACAGACCAACTACATACACACAAAAAAACAAATGCAAGTAATAACATATAATCAAACTCATTTATTAATTATCTAGGATAAGTTTATGGGAGACCTGGCCAGACTACCCTTACATACAAATGCAATTAATATTCCACATTAAATTTCTCCAAGAGTCATTTATCAAGATAACAATTTTTTTTTTTTTTACACAATAACGGTTACTTAGAAATACTGAAATACATTAAATTAATCATTTAAAACAACTTCTATAGAAATTACAATTTACATAAACTTCTTATTTTTGACAATAACTTTCCCCCTTTATTTTTTCTTATTTTTCAATTAAATTTTCCTCTTTCTCCCCAGATTAAGCAAGAACAGTTTAAATTAAATTACAAAAAAAAATATAATCTTATGAAAAAACTCACAGTTGACTTTCGGGATCATCATGATAAGAAGCTATAGGCTGCAGAGGAATTCCGCCGTTGAACTGGATCTTGGTAATGAGCTACAATAAAGTCCACGAAAAATGACCTCTTGTAGAACTTCAAAGATGAAAAAAAAAACCGGCAATCAATATTCTAAAACATTAAAGTTGAAGGAGAAACCGCTGCAGATGAATTCCGCCTTGAACTGGATCTTAGGTAATCAAATTCAAAAAGCCCACGAAAAATGACCTCTTGTAGAACTTCAAAGATGAAAACTCGGCAATCAAAATTCTAAAACATTAAAGTTGAAGGAGAACCTCCGGGTACAGAACGATGATACTTTTCCTTCTCACGAACAGAGAGCTTCATTTAGGTACGAGCCCTTACACTTCCGTTTTACGGGAAAACCCGCTTCAAACTCGGAAGAGTTCGCTCTGAGTTCTACTTCTCGCAAATTAGAAGAAAATTCTCTATTAATCACATCATGCCGCATCGCAAACGTGAGCCACCCGTCGGGGTACAAGTGCAGCATCGCAAATCTCCTCAGCTAAAAGCCGAGTTCGTCCGCAGAACGCTAGCGCCAGCCACCCAAGCCCGGGTAGGCCTGGCCGCAGGCCAAAGGCCCTCTCTGCTAAATATTCAACTCCAAAAACTCGAAGACTCTGGTAAAAACTGACTTCAAAACTCGCGCAACAACCGAGGAAAACTCGGTTTCTCCTCCCACCTACAATTATAGGTCCAAAGTTACACATAAAATTAAATTCTTGCCAATCCGAGACTTTTCAATATAATTTAATAGGACAAGTTCAAACCCCCAAACGAATCAGAATTAAGTCATTGTCTACAGTAGCACCTGCGAAAAACTGGAAACTAAACATTCGACCCCCCCTGCTAACAAGCGAAAAATATAAGAAACAACAAAAACTGCCCTTTCAAAGATTCAATTTACAACTTCCACCGAGGCCATAAACCAGGCGACATCACAGCGGGACGCCCGACAACAGTCTTCACTTTCAGCTTGGTAACAAAGACAAGAGAACCACGATATATTACTCAATGTTGCAACTGTCATCTTAAAAGGCATTTCCCACAGATGTTACTTCCGTTAGAAGACGCTCCCCTCTCTGCGTTAAAATTGACCGTTGAAGGAAAAAATAATTGCTTAATGATTTTAAGTACACACTTTCCAAATATATATATTCATTACGCTCTTCACAATTTCGAACTTATAAAAACCAAATGCAAATACAAATAAAATACTTAAATAATTGATTACTTAAATCATTAAAAACACTTAAATTAAAAGCACAGAATTCGCGACACAACATTCGTTACATTAATAAATATATATTCTAAAACGCTGCAGCCGATGTATGTAAAATGAATCCTTACAACCTAAAATTTCTAAAAATATTTTCATTTACATAATAATACATCTGAAATAAATTCATATTTCAGGGACATCGTTTTATTGCAGCACTTTATGTTCCTTGCAGCAATAAAAATAATACTTCTTCTTTTAGAGAAAGTTTTATATTTTGTGCAATATGAAGGAATACTTTCAAAGCGGTATTTTTAAAGTATCTAACAAAAATACAAACATGATGATTTTGGCAAATTTGAAATAAATAAAACCTGTCTGTTCTTGTTTAAGTAAAAACTTTTAATTCTTAAAAATTCTGGAATGTATATAAAATGTCCTAGTAGTTGTAACAGAACTCCATTTCTTCGAATTAACCGAGCAATCACTAACTGGATAACCCTTTTGTTTTCGAATCACGTTCTTTCATGTTCTATGACACTAAAGAGTAAAAACAGTTCATTATTGTAAATACCATTCTCGTTAATAATTTGATAATACTTTAAAGATATGTAAACATTCTATATTTCGCTTATAAATATTTTTTATTTATTTTTTATATAAATGAATGAAATGCATTTGCAATGATGGAAATAATTGTTAATATTACTTGAAATTATTATTTTTAAATTATTAAACTAATGTCCTAAGCGGCGATATTTAATGCTGCGCTGGTGTGCAAAACTTAAGCAACAGCGGGGTTTTTTGCCATAACTCCACGAGAAATCAACTGAGAGACATGAAATGCAGAAATGAAGGAGAGTATTATGTACGTAAAGGATGACGAAAGCATCGGAGCTGAAAAAGGAATACAATGCATATGGTATGGAATCAAACAAAAACAAGCTTTATTGAACGCACAGTATCGTGACTCATGATTGTCTATCCAAGTGGAAGAACAACAAGCAGATGTCCCTTAATATGGGATATGCCCTCCCCTCACTGCAATGGTTGCTTCGCACCGTCTCCGCATAATCAGAACCAGCTGGTGCAACATTTCCTGCGGTAGGAGTGCCCATTCCTCAATCAACATGTGTTTGAGTTGTTGGGTGTTCTCCGGAGGATGTAAGTGTGCTGTGCGTCTTCCCGAAGCATCGCACACCTGTTCGATGGGATTTAAATCTAGGGAGTACGCTGGCCAATCCATTCGAGTAACATCTTCACTTTCCAGTAGCTCCTTAGCAACAAGAGTCCGATGTGTCCGTGCATTGTCCTCCATAAAAATTACGTTTGGACCACTGGCACCTCGGAACAGACGCACATGGGGAAGGAGCAATAGCGATCCCCGGTTACAGACCCTCTGTCGAAAACGTGGAACTCAGTTCGCCCGTTCAGCATAATGCCTCTCCAGACAAGAACTCCAGGACCACCGTTACGGTGTCTTTCCTTGATGTTATTGGGATAAAACCGGGTCCCGACCTGTCTCCAAATCACAAAGCGTTGAGAATCGCTTCTGGTACTGAATCGACTCTCATCCGTCAAGAGGACACGAATCCATTGATCAGTTGTCCAGCTTTTGTGCTCTCTGCACCACTGTAAACGGTGGCCAACTTTCAACGGAAGGCAGTGTTCAGGACGGTGGGCGAATAGGCCCCTTTTGTTAAGGCGTCTGGCCACAGTAAACCGCGACACTTGTCGCCCCGTTGCTGAACAGAGTTGCTGAGCAATGGCGCTTGCTGACTGCTGTCGGCCTCTTTTCACCTGCAGGACGATATACCGCTCATTCCCTGCACATGTCGTCCTCGGGCGGCCACCACCAACCTTTCTAACAGCTGTACCTGTGGTTTGGAGCGTTTTCCAAGCGCGCGAAACGACACTTTTGTAGATTCCGAACTCTGCAGCTACACTGGCGACAGTACGCCCCTCCCCCCAGCTTTCCGATCATTCTTCCACGTATGAAGTCGTCCAGGTGATTTCTTCTAGCCATATTTCTCGAACTGATTCACTGGCACTTGTAGCGAATTTGTTGAATTGCATCTCCGTCCTTCCTTTTATTCTACTGTTGAGCTGCGCGCGCCGACATCACGCGTTTTGTTTACCCTTACGTCGCCTGTGACGTTTCGTTCCTGATATTTGCGTACGCATGATGTTTCTACTGACTTACGTGTTCATTGTACTGATCTCCAGTCCTCCTTTTCTGCAATTTCATGGCTATCTGCTAAATTTTTACAATGTTGCTTAAGTTTTGCACACCAGTGTACAACAAAATTCCACTTAAAGGCAATTCGACATACATGACCACCTAAGTAAAGCCCAATAAGTTTCGAACGTATTCTATAAAATAATTAATTCATTATACTGCAGTCTTTTGACTAGCTATAAGCTTGCACGGTCATTAAGTTTTTTTTTCTAAGCAGCAGACGTAAAAATGTGCAAGCCGTCACCGAGACGCGAAGCCTAAAACTCTCGAATACGCATGGAGTATGGTTTCAGTTACACCACGAAGGTATGCAGAAAGGAGGAAGAAAATACCTTATATGCTTCCTCTGTTAAAGGGTGACTGAGGCTTAGAAAACCCGATCGCTAAATCCTGGTGGTGATGAATTATCGTCCACCGCCTTTTAGTTCAGGTGGAACTGTAGAGTCATTAGTTTTTCTTTTCTTTTTTTTCTTTTCTTTTTTTTCTTCCCCTCCTTTTTTTTACTTTTTTGAGCTTGCAACTTGAAAAGTTTGCAATGCCCTTGCCAGACCCTGGAATCTCGAATACGCGTCGAGTACGCTTCCAAATACTTCGCAAGGCATGCGATTAAGGTGGAGAAAACACCTTATAAGATGTTGTAATTTTTACTTCCCACCAACCTACAGATATATATATGTATGGGATGTTTTGTAAGATAAAAAATATGAAAGCGAACGTCTAATTTTAATTGGCTATAACCTCTTTTAGTTTTTTATTTAATTTGGGAAATTCGTCTCTCTATCTTAAAAACAGGCTATAAGTCTAAACTGCGTCATTCAAATTAATCATGCGATTCTAAGTAACGAATAATGCAGATACTGCTTGACCAATTACCAAATTGTAAACCAAAACTTCTTTAACTCGGAACTGAAGCTTTGACTCTCACCCTCTGAGTTACTGCCACTCTTCTCGCTTCAACTTCTGTGCTGCGTGAATGCTTCGCTATAATATCAAAATGTTAAATGGTCTAGAAATAGGCACGATTGGAGTACCAAGTGAATTGTGGCCACAAATGTGAATTTAATTTAAAAAAGGAAATTAATCCGGCTCGACTTGCTCCTGTTTAATATGGATCAAGTATCTACACTGCTACGCTTCTACATCTCAGTGTTCTTACATCAATGCTTTCAAAATTGGGGGTTTATATCATAACACACACACATATATCTATATGTATGGGATGTAATGCTTCCGGTCTAAACTTTGACAGTGATTTTTCAGTGAATAATTAAGAATTAGGGTTCCCGGAACACGTTTTAACAGTTTTTGCATTGATATCTGTCTGTGTGTTTATATAAGTGCTACGATGTTTTTGTCCGAGATAATGCAATGATATGAAACTTCCAAAAATTTATATTTTACGCATTTAAATTTTCTGTATTTATATGAAGCCTTGATTAGATTCTGGAAAAAAGTGCACAACTGGAATTGACACTTCATCGGAAGTAATTTTTTAAATAAAAGGATGCTGCCACCAAATGTTATACCTAAGTATTTTTTAAAGAAATAATGTAGCAGATATAAATAATGAGCGAATATAAAAAGAATTGTCTGGCAACATTTAGCACTCTATTGGGAATTGTGAAAAGATATGCTGCTTTTAAAACTTTTGTGTTTGTTAAGAATTTGATTTGTGAATCCTAAACTCTATATGATCAGAGGATACATTACGATCGATGTTATGATTCCAAATCAAAAACTGATGTACACATGAGCATATGTAGTTATTATTTTTCAATGTGTGTGAGAATAAAATAAAAAATAAGTAGTGTTTACAATTAACATCGAACCATAAAGTTTATAAACAAATTAGATTTTATTTTCTGAACATCAAATTAGAGAAAGGTCATGCTCTGGCGCCATAATATTATATTTAATTTAGTATTTTTATAAATACTATTTTTGTAACACATACATGCGATACATGTAATGCAATAAATTAACGAAGTTTAAACTGTGATGCATGATACACATAACAGTCAGAGATATGCAAGCTATTTTAAAAGTAAACTTTTATTCTTTTATTAATTTTATGAATGAAAACGCAATAAAAGCAACATGCACGTTAATTATTAACTTCTGACAAAAAGCGTGTAATATGGAAAGGATCTTCAGAGTGTTAAATTTAAAAACAACAATAAAGATTCATTTTGCCATGTAATTTACGATAGCTGGTGATTTCTTTATTAAGATTTTAACAAATTTCTAGTATCCGCCTAAATCAAGATAAGCCTAAAACGAAATTTTCCTAGGAAGCTAAACCGGGATTGAAAGCTATCTTTATCATAATTAGCTTTTTGTCCTCAGATCAAATTTCCGGTTTCAAACTAGATTGGAGAATGTAAGCAGAAATATTCCTTCCTCCTGACTAAGAGATGGCAGCCTGCATTATCAAATGCATTGACGCTTTTGATTTCATTAAATTTCTCGGAAACGTGAGTATTTTCTTTTTCCTTATACTCAGATACAAAGCTTAATTAACCTTATTAATAAACCGTGCTAATTTATAAATGTTAAATTGTCTTATAAACAGGTTTAAGCTTTTGATAAAAATTCCCAGTCAGATGCAATGTAATCTCGAGTTGCGAACGCCATTCATCCTGAAAGAATCTGCTGAGAAAAATTTATCTAAACAAAAATCTGTCACGAGTGACGAACGGTGTCAACACTCAAGTTAAGCACTCAACAAAACGTTACAGTTCCCAAAGTTCCAAACTCACACAAAAGTATCCTCAAGTTAAGCACTCACCAAAAAATGATTTTTTAAGTTGTTTCGAGTACACACAATTAACAATCAAGATCTTCTAAAAACATCATTTTATTAGTTTCTGTTGTTTAATAACTTTCGTTAACGATGCCTTGTAACACTTTTGTCTTGAAAGAATTTATGGATTGAATGTGTCCCATGCAAAGATTTCGAGAGATTTGATACTGAGGGCGTTTTTATCTATGATAGTGGATCTCTATGCTTGTTAAACGTATACAATGAAAACATGGAGGAGTTATTAGAAGGCAAGAAAAATTGGCTCACAAAAAAACAAACTCGAATGTTTGATACACATGAGGGTGGGACCATGTATTGTGAAAGTGCGTTTGTTTTCTTAATTGGAGAACAATCTGTAGGGCAGATGTTTTCTCTGTCTGTATATGCAGTGGCATGAGTCTTGTTAGAATGTTTACTGCAGCTGTAGAAGTTGTAAGATAGGCACATGTAATGTTGATGGCAAACGGTCTTTGGATGCTTAGAAAATGCTTTACTTTTCAACTCTGCATTGGCGTTGACCAAACTGTCCTACATATTTAATTTTTCCAGCAACATGTAGAGAATTTATTTTCGTAACAGTGAATTCAGTTTCCACTTGACACCTTGGAATTGCTGCAAGTTGTAAGCAATTCTTAGCGCCCAATTCTAAAATTCCATTTTGCGTGGTATCCAAGTAAGGGCTGGATCACTCACAATCAATACAAAATACACCAAACTCACAAGCAAGCCCAGTAGTCCGAGGTATTGGAATTTGCTGATGGTTTTATTCTATGTTCCTTCATTTCTAATCTAGGTTTACGTGTGAGACTGTCGCATTTCCTAGGGATTATGAGTCTCAGAAATTTTGTTTTGGATATGTGAAGCTGCATGTAGTTGCAGCGATTATAGATGAGCTCACTTGTTTGGTTGCAATGTCGTTTAACTTCGTCTCTTGTCCTAACAAATGAAAATACAAAATTTACAGAATTTTATAAATAACCCACAGACACCGTGCGTAACATATTTAAGCACGTGACTCACGTTTACGGCTCATTATCTCCTTTCAACATTCCACTACTTGATGAAAAGAATTTAAGAAAAGAAATTGTATTAGAACGAAGAAAACCATAGTTCATAGACCCGAATAAAAGCAGCTGGTTCGGAAGCTTTATTTGCAACTATTAAGTCAATATCTGTGGTATTTAGAGAATATTTTCAAAGTTTATCCAGCGCATAGTAACTTGAGATAAAAGTGGAATTCGAAAATGGTTCGAATATTTTTATTAGAATAATCTAATGAAAATGTACATTGTTAGCGTAAGATGTGTAATTCAAAACTAGATCAAAATGCTGTAAATGCGTATATAGACTACCGATAGTTAAATTATTTATCTCTGTCTTGAAACCCAACAGCTTATTTTATAATCAATTTCGATTTCAGTTATCTTGAAAAAGTAATCATTTCTTTGACACGGTTCATTGCGCAACAAATTATCTGAAAGAATGGTTGTCTATTTTAAATAAACAGGTACTGCAAATAAATAGCATACACTTTCTTAATATTAATAACAGCTAATGGCAAAGTGGCCATTAAGTAATATCCCCACACCATCTCATATTTAACTCCCACATATAATCTAGGATCTAGGATCCTGGTTATGTGAGGAGAACTGAGAATAGTTTGAATTATCTCGAATATCTTTAATGCGTAGTATAGCTATGCGTGGTATGCTATGGTACAGTATCTTTAATGTGTGGTATAGTTTGACTCCACCTACAGTCTTCCCAAAATAGTGGACTATTAGAATCAGCAACTTGATTAACAAATTCTCGACCGCACACGTTTTTTGATATGTCGAGTCCAATGTACTGCATTACAAACTATAATTTTAACAAAAATGTCATGCATGTTATTTGTTTCCAGACTGAATTTTGCGTCATCTGGAAATATAAATTTTCTAAACTTAAAATACGTATCTGATACCGGTCTGATGCAAATGAAATGGCCGTTGAATGGTATCAGATTTCTACTGGTTGTAAAACAAAAGTTGAGATTTGCGAAAAATTTTTATGTCATAACAACGTCACGCAGAGATGATGTAATTGGATTGTATACACCAATCAGACTGCTATATAATTATTACTTCAAATTGGGAAATTCTACTGCGAGTACAGAAAAGAATGAATAAAACATTTTAAGAGAAAACTGTAATCCACTAGCCACCGGTTTATAGAACCTTTCTCAAGAAAGTTTAGTCTGAAAAATGAACCCGTGGTCCTAGTCCTGCTTCCTTTGGTTCCAAACAATTAAAGGATATCAAAATATATTCGCGACAAATCAACTGGGAGATTGCCCTGACATCAGATGCACATTTTTCAACTATTCACGCTGCAGTGGTTGGAAAGCAAGATGTTTTAGGATAGACTCTAAATGCACTAAGGCACTTTTTGCATTCCAGGATGTTATTTACTGCGTGCTGGTTTTCTACTGCTGTTACCCACTACTCATAGTTTCTACAAAGTGAAATGAGAAATGCAGCCTGATACTGTACAGATTTGTACCAAATGTGTGAAACATTGAATCATAAGTAACCAGCACGTGTGAAAAGACATGGAAGGTAATTGCTCGAGGGTAATATTTAAAGTTGGTATAGAATGGTTTCAAGTATTACTACAGCTAGTTAGGCTTCCAGACGATGCCTTTTGACGTGATTATGATTTTAATACAAAACGCAATTTAAATACTCGGAGAGATTTCATACAATGTGTCTGTGATATCAAACGTTACCAATTTATTACTGACTTCCCGACTGAGTTGCTTCTTCCTCGCTACCTGTTTCATTATGTGGATCTTGATGTAAAGTCGGATCTAACTCAGAAAATTATAAATCTGGATCTTCCTCCTGAGGCCTTACGGGCGATCGTTTTGGAGACCATCCATAACTGGTTACATGTGTATACTGATGGTTCGCTTTTTGATTTTTCGTAAGGCACCGGAGCTGGTATCTTTAGTAAACTTTTTCTTTTTCTCCTTCTGGTTGGAAATTTCCCGACTCCCTTTGATGGAGAGATGGTGTCTATTATTAGTTATATCAATTGAACAACGTTTTATACGACAAAAGTCCTTTAAAAAACTGTAATCCTTTCTGATTCTGTTTCTGTACTACAGATTGTACCTTCTAACAAAGAGGTTCAAAAACTCCGTGCCCTGTGAGGCAGGAGTTTGCTTCAAAATGTTCCTAATAGAGTCCATCTCATTGTGGCATTAAGAGAAATGAGAGGCTGATTATCTTGCTAAAAAGGTATCTTCTGTTTCTCAGAAACCCATTATGAAATTGCGATTCGATTCAGCTAAACTGGAAATAGCTGGTATTTTCAGATGCTTTATTCATGACACAGCTTTATATCTTTCTAATGGCAGACCTTAGAATGTATTCTTGTTTAACGCAAAACTTGTTCCTGACTCCCTTCTTGCTGGCTGCAAAAGCAAATTTTAGAATGTTAACTGGGACGATTGCCTCCGTGCTTATCTTTTGTTATGTAGTGATTTTTAGTTAGTTTAGAATTGTGGATTAATATGTGATTAATTGCAGTTTATTTGTTAATTAATTATTGTGTGAGTAAAATTATATGTATTAATTTATGCTTATTCTAAATTTTTCTTCACGAATTGTATTGCTTACGTTATTGAATCAATTATTTTTATGCGAGTTAAACAGAGTTCTCATTCTTACGTTACGCGTTCGATAGTAATAGCTTTCGAGAAAAGGAGACAATGGGAAATCGGTTGTTTCTGCGTAATATTTGAAATTTAAAAATACTTCCTTTTTATTCACATGGATGAAATTTATACCTCTTAGAGAGAAAAAATTTAGCCTTCTTATGAATCTACTTTCATGACTGTACGTCGCCCCGTTGGAGAATTATGCCCATTTAATTGCTAAAATTGTTGAATTTCGTGTCTAAAAATTTATTCTGCTATAAGGGTCGTTTTTGAGCACTTCTTCGTCCAAGGTCATGTACTGCGTCCGGTTGCGTGGTAGGGTTGTTGCATTCTTTCCCTCACCCCTCCTTGTTGGCGAAGGGGGTGGCGAGGGTGGAATTTTTTTTGTGTGAAGAAGGAGAAACTAAGTTTTCGCAGCACTGTTTTGTGTTTGGCGAGATTTGCATACTAATTCACCAAATTTGGTGATTTTCGAAAATTCTGGATTCTGGACGATTAAAATCGTCATGCAACGCCATGCTCAGCCCTTTTTGCCTTGGATTCGCAGCTGTAAGAAGACTTCATTTTTTCTTCCTCTGGAAGAGCCGGAGATGGGAAATAAGATAAAGATGTACATCTAAAAAAATCACTTGAAGTATACTCCTCCGCACTTTACCATCCCCGTGTAGGAGTCGAGAATGGTGTTTTTTCTCATCGAATCAATGCGTTAACACCATAGTGGATGCAACTTGAATCCAGCTATCCGGCTTCTTCCTGATCGGTCACTTAGATCCGAGTACTACCATCAACTCGCCAGGATGGGTCTAGTTCCGAGAATTACAAGTTTCCACCTTCTTCACATCGGTCTATAGGTCCAGTTTTCTCGCTTCGAAACATCTATGCTTTTTCTTCATCTTCCTACTGGGATGGGCCGTCAGGAATGCTAACATCATCTCTGTGTGGGTTAGAATCTCGCCCAGCTTCGGGCTTCAACTTCAAACGGCTGCTCGTCAGGAGATTGTTCCATTTAAGTTCAAGATTGTCACTAGCGATGCTCAATTAAGTTTCAAAATTCTTCCCTTCAAGTGAGTTCAACCTTTGATTGTTCCTTTCACCGGAAATTTTAGCACAGCATTCAACCTAACTTCCGTGAACATGTCTCCTAAATAATAAGGCTAATTAAAATATTGAATTGATTCGTGTAATTGAAGAAAAATTTTCCAGTTATGAATTATTAAAGTAAGGAGTAATTATATGTATATTTAATTTCTAATTAAATTCTATTTAACTTTTAGTCAAAAGTTTTTCTGCTGGATCTTAAATCCAGGCTGTTTATTTAAGCAACTGCTGCACTATTACTCTATTTAGGACCTTTTAACTTTAACTTGGATTGTAATTTAAAATTTATATATAATGAATTAAGATAGAGTATTAAATTTGTTAACTTATCTAAATTTTACCTTTTTACTTTAAGTTGTTACTACTTTTGGTTGAGAATTAACTTTAATTTTTGCAAATTAAGGAACGATTAAAAATTTAAATTCTACTTTACCTTTGAGTAATTGAATGTAGGAATAAATGCAGTCATTTTTCTCCAACGGGTCTACTTGAATATGTAATATTTTCTAACTGCCTAAGGGATTGCTAAATTTATGTATGTAATTTTTACCTGAGTAAATTAAGAAATTTCTTTGAACTAAGTAATCTCTATCAATATCACTTAAGACACCATGCTCGGTGATTCATATAAATTCCTGTGTATTTTGATGCTGGCCAGCAGAGTTTGATAACTGCATATGAAAAGTTAATATTAATTTTTACGGTGTAAATTTTTGATTAATTCATCTCGGTGCATATTTGAAAATAGCAATATATATTAATAATTCTAAATGCATTATTTTAAATAGTTGTCACCCTGGTACCATAGATCTAGAAATTAAGTTGAAAGATTGCGTGTCTTCCTTATACTGCTGAAATAAATATCCTTGGTTATATATATATATATATATATATATATATATTTGATTCAGAGTATTTTCTTATGATGTCTTGTGTAATGTTCGTAACACCAGTACTCCTGCTTGGTCTTAGGGGTTGTTCGGGTTAGTTTTTGGGAAAGATTACACAACGCAATGAAGTTTTGGTTATGATATTATTGTAGGCAAATTATTTAATTTCAGGTTTTTATTGTAACAGTTAGTATTTAACGTCTGGTACCATAAGACCAGAACAATTGGTAACAGAACATTTGGTGCCGCGACCAACAGAACACTTTTTCGTTTTAACATTGTGGACTCTCCTACGTGTTCTCTTTGTAAGACTGGGCAAGATAAGACTGCTTTACCTCTGGACGAGTGCCCTGCACTATTTGTTTTTCTTGTCGTGTGGCAAGATACTGGAGAGCCCGTAGTCTAATAGACTAATGGCCAAACGACAGGCATTTGATAAATACAAAAGTTATTACAAGTCCCACAATACCAATTACCCAAGAGTTACGGAGTGATGTTGAAGGTATTAAGTTGCCCAGAGTTGCAACAGTAAGCAGAATTGTTAAATGATATTGTTACGAAAAATTCGGCGGTCGCGCCTGTATGTAAGCTTTCCGGCATAGCACTAGGGTTGCCATAAAATAATGTATGGTAGGGTTGCCAGATTGGCGACTTTATCGCCCATTTGGCGACCAAATTGGCGATATCTCATGGACCAATCGGGAATCTTCTAGAATAACTTCCTGTCGAGATATTTCTCGAAACGTGTGGAACTTAAAGAAAGGCTATATAAACCCTTGCGTTTCTGAGAGGAGAGAGTTGCGAGTTAATTGTGAAGTAATTGTGCAGTAGTGTGAGCGTTGTGATTAAGTCTGAGAATAGCTGCTTACTGTGAGAGCTAAGCTACGCGAGAGTTTTGTGAACGGAAAGCAATCGAGATAGTGCTTTGCCGTGAAGCTACCTTTACAGTATAGCTTGACAGTGTATTGGTGATTGTTCCACGGTGTTTTATTATAAGTTTAGTGTTGCCGTGAAGCTACCTTTACAGTTACAGCCTGAAGCTGTGTTGCTGATTGTTTCAGCGTATTTATTGTAGATTTTCGAAGCTTTTGAAGGTAATTTTGGAACTGTGCTGTAAATAGTGATTCCTGTAAATAAATTGTGCTTTTTATTGTTCTCCATCGTATTTTCATCGGATACTCTCAAATCCACGAACCCGTAAAACGCAACAATATATACGTTGCGTACGATGATATTGTTACACAACGTAACCTGAAGGGGAAAAATGGTGCCACAAAGCTTATAGATATTGTCAAATTGTGAAGACACTCTTTGAGATCATGAATTTTAATTCCCATATTTAACTCATTTCTTTCAGAAAACGTTAAACATATCCCATGAAATTACTTTAAAAAGTCCACTTAGGATTTTATGTTTGTTCAAACAGTTTCGACAAAATAGACGTATTTATATAAGGCAAATATTTAAAGAAACAAATAAAGACAAACTGCACTTCTTGATTTCTGAAGTACAGCTGGCCATATGAAGTAGCATATATATATAGAGAGAACAAAATCCTGATAATAATTTCTGCTTAATCAATTGCTGATTCTGCAAATTCATTCTAATATGAAAGAGAAGATATAATATTACAGAAGGTTATATGGTATTTTCTCCTACTTTCCACCATACCTTCGTCATGTAACGGTTAGCACATTCGGCGCGTATTCGAGAGGTCCAGGTTCGGGTCCTGGCAAGCATATTGCTCTTTTTTCACGTCTCCAACATCAAAACAACCCAATGACACTACAGTGATGGTGGATGATGATACCTCACTGCCAGGATTTGGCTATCGGGTCCCCTAATCCCCAGTCGCCCTTTAAAAGGGGAAGTATATAAGGTGTAACAGTAGCACACTCAGCGAGTATTTGAGAGGTTGCGGTTCAAGTCCTGGTGAGGGCATTGCTCTTTTTTCACGTCTCCAGCTTCAAAATAACCTAATGACTCTACAAGATTTAATGATTTGAAATGCTTTGTTACAGTATTTTATGCAGCTTTTCAAATATCTATTTATACATAATTACCCGAGTTTCTCCTGCCATATTACAGTTACAAGATGAGCAATAAACGAAACGAAATGATTTCTACTTTGCATTATTTTGCATAATTACGCGCATTTCTCTTACCAAACTGTGCTTACGGTTACAAGATGAGCAATGAATAAAAAGAAATGGCTTCAACTTTGCATTCAAAATACATCTTGAAAATTTAAAATGAGAGTGAAGAAAAAAAGATTTTCATCTGACTGATATATACAAATGGAATTCAGAACAAAGGAGAAGGAAACTGAAATAACCCAATAAAAATAAAATAAATCTACGCACTCTTACATTTGAATCGTATAAAATGTGCTATAAAAAAGAAATAGTACTTTTAAGGATAGACGTTTTGTCAGTCAAATACAAAGTTCGATAGTGTCCGTAATCTATCAACGCCATACTTTTCGCGAAATACATTAGACTGCATTCAAGTCAGTGCTCCTAGAATTTTACTATTGAAGTCGTCTGCAAGTAACATATGTCTTTGGATCTATGGTGTTATCGTAAGTTTAAAACATCTATAATGCTTTTATGCGCTCCCTCTCAGGTTTTCTTAATAACTAACGGGTTGCGGCGAAAGCAAAACTTACATGTTCTATGTGCACCTGAAAGAAAAATGTATAAAAACATTTCAAAATAAATTAAACAAGTTAACTCTTTCCAAGCAACATCCAATTCATAAATATTTTTTGTTGCTAAAATAGGAAACACACACTTTTTACAATTCAAGTTAATATGTAAGACATCGTGATTTAAATTTAAAGTAATATAACTACTTTTCTCAATATCAATAAAAGAATTAACGTGGCAATAAGATACCATGTCATTTATCCTAACCCGAAACAAACACGCAGTTATTTATTTAAAATACCGGCATTAGCGAAATATTTTCGACTTATAATGATGTCACATGCAGACGCGTGCTTTCTTTAACGTCAGAATATGACCATATATAATTACGTTTAATGTTTGGCAATGCTATTTTTTAGCCCCAAGGGCGTTAGGCCAAAAAGGGCTATTAATTTCGTTTCCGCATTTTGTGCCGTTTCACTACAAACGGCGTTTCACGTTTCAAATTGTTGCCACCAAATATATTCGCCCTGTATTATATTTAAAGAAATTGAATAATGTAGAGTCTGCATAAATGTATGTCTCGCATTATGATAAACAACGGTAACTAGAGCCATCAAATTTTGAAAAACGTAAGTCTTCACACGAATATGGGCATTTGGAAGCATAAATTTGGAATTTGTTTTATTATTTACTTCATACTTTGTAAAGCATTTATGAGTTTTTGAGTAAGAAACTCAGCGATTTCAAAGCCAGCAATGGCGACACTGTGCGAAATTCTAAAGGCTGTTTCTAAATTATTTTGTTGTATTGCTGTTGAATTGAATTTTAAGGTTTAAGTGCGAACAACATGATATTAGTAAATAAAGGTAACATACAAAACGTTGAAAAAAACCCTTTTGGAACGTAATATAAAACCTGAATGCTTTCATATTAAAATAATAATATTTAATATTTAAAAGAATTTTAAATATTCTTTTAAAATTTTCATTTCATATTTTGTGAAGCTTAAAAATATATTATTAACAAAATCTACGATTTGAAAGCGAGCATTTTTCGAAATAAAGCATTTTTATCTCCAATGCACTAGACTGTTTTCACTCGGAAAAATGAATGCAAAATACGTTAATAATCACATCATTTCAATTTTTATACCACTGGATAAAACAAACGAATTTTTTTCTGGAATTTATTCAGAATAGGAAAAAATCTGATGTGTACACCACAAGACTTCCTTGTACTGAATATTAAATCATACGCACACTTTTTTTTTAATTTTTATTTAAACTTACTGGATTGAATTAAATCTACTTTGTCGACAGCGCATAAACCACCATAGAATAAATGCAATCTTTAAAATTCACCATATTTGTTTACCATAGCGACAGTCTGTCGCTATATTAACTTAACAGAGTTACATCTCATTCATTTTATAACTCAGAATGCACAAAACTTATATCCTGTGAAGAATTATCTAATGTTGCCACATGTTCTACTCAAATACCATAATAAATCTAAAACGATATATAAAAGAAATAAAACAAACAAACAAAAACAAAGAAAGAGTTTCTCATACACGATTCAATATATCTCATTGAATTAATTTAGTTCTCACTTCGCGACAAGGCAAAATTACATAAAAACTCAAAATATCTATATTAAAAATTACGAAGTACATCTTAAACACTTATTTCTTCGAATAAATTCCAGAATGGATTAAACATGATTTAATTCGCAATAATAAAAGGAGGCGTTATCTTTGTTGCTGCGAATCTTAATTTCTCTAGATTGGCAACAAATCCACTATTCTGCTAAGTTTCAAATATAACCAAATATGGCTGCTATGGTAAAAATAATTCAACTTAGCCGTACTTAAATAACTTTTAAATTGTTAATAATTCTACAAATATTGCATGCAGATTTACTAAAGGCATAAGAGCATTAACAAGAAGATAAGAACTACATAATTCAATCATTTTTGAAGCAAAAAATGCGAAATTTACCAACATATAATAATAGAAATCTGAGTTCACTGAGCCGAGCAAGAGAGTGAGAATATATATATACGTTTGGTGCTGCCGATTGCAACCATAAGGGCAGGTGCACATCTGCATGTTACAGCAGATGCTACTATATACAAAATTTCAACATCCTGAACTACTCGTTTTTGAGTTATGCGAGATACATACGTACGTACACTGCGCCAAAATAAATAAATAAATAAATAAAAGGTGGGAAGACAGTTCTATATCTTCCTTTCTACTGGGCCGATTGACGAAATTCAAATTGTACTTTCATGGCTCGAAAGCGCGATTTAGGATATGTATTAAATTTATATATAGCGTTGTTCTAATGTAGGTGTTTTGACACAAAATCGGAATTTATCTGAAAAGGCATGCCAATTTTTTTCCATATTTGGATTCTACATCTCAAATTTTGCCAAACTACTAAATTTTGTAAAAATCACTCTAGGAGTTTTTAAAAAATTAGCTCTCAAAATTTTAGCTCTTCAATGTTAATTGACTTTTATATACATTTACTAATATCTCTTTTTTTATTAAATTTACCTGATTCCCTTTTTCACATTTTTAAATTTAGGTTCATTCCAAATACATTTCGCCCATTTTCTATGATTTATTTTTTAAACTTATATTTTTAAATAACTTTAGAAATTTTCCGAAAAAAAAATTTGAATTATAATGTATAAAATTTTTACCATCATCTTAAAGTAGATGCATTTCTAAGGATACCTGCAAAAATTAGTTTTTTTTTTATTCAAAAGTTCCCAAGATATACATGAATTTATATATTTGCGCGCTTTGAAATTTGGCATATTTCTTAAAAGCGATAATAACACAAATGCGGTTGACGCAGTTTGTTAAAATTATTAGAAAGTATGAACGATAACTTTTATTCCCGCTCATCTGCAGTGAAAAAAGAAAAGGAAAATAGGTTTCTATAAATTAAGATGTTAGCTAAGTAAATTATTCTTGGCTGAAAAAATACGCTAAGATAAAATTTCGAGTTTTTCCGTAAATTTCACACCAAATTTTACAAAATTTAATACTTAGTCATACTTTGAGTCGTAAACTCGAAATATGGAAAAAATTGCCATATCATCAGAAAAATCGGATTTTGTGTCAAAATACCTATGCTAGAATAATGCTATATATAAATCTCATAAATATCCTAAGTCACGCATTCGAGATATAAAAAGCGCAATTGAATTTCGTCAATCAGCTCGGTAGAACGGGAGTTTTTTTTTGTGTGTACGAACAGACACTATGGAAAAAATCGCTTCTGAACCCATTTTAAATCAGTTTTCCAATTCATTTGGGGAAACAGAGTTCTTTATTATGTCCTTATGTACAATTGTAACGGAAAAAACTTGGTTAAATTGCATTCAGTAGCAGTCAAAATGGATATTTTTGTTGAAATATGCTACCCGGAGATTTTCGTGATTACAATACTTCCTTTACTTCGTACAAGGAAGTAAAAATCGAGAGTTTTTTTAAAAGTTATATGAAATTTCTCAATGATTTTGAAAGCTGTATTAAATTCGAATTCCCGCACCGTAAAATGCTGACTTCGGACCTATTTTTACCAATTTTAATATATATATATATATATATTTTGCCCTACAGAAAATGCTCAAAAATATTAATTAGACGATTTTGCTCAATATATTTAAACATACAAAACTACAGTTTTAAAACCCATAAGGAAGGTTTTCCCTTTGTGACCTCGCTAGACATTCACCTCTAACTCGTCTGGAGAACGCCATATCCAGAAAGTTTCTAATTAGAACACTACTTCTCCCTTCCGAGTACTTTTCACTTTTTTAATTTATCTTTAATCTTGTGCTAAAGAAGAGACACTTACAAAGGAAATTTGGCTTATATCTGAAGACTTCTTTCTCCTTTAGTACAGGATTCTTATCTTTGTTATTGTACATAACATCTTTTTACCTTAAGAAAAGATTTGCATTCAGTTTCCATTATCTTTTATTCATCTCAATTTTTTTCTCGTTATGCTTTTTACATCTAATTAATCTATCAATCAATAAAATTTAAAAACTGATTGAGGCAAGCAATTTTCCAACACTATTTGGTTTCTCGCTAATGAGTTTTTCTATTGTATATATTTTCCTCAGGAATTTAAAGTTAGTATTAAATTTTAATATTATACACATCATTTTATTCGTACTTATTCTAAGATAGATTTCACGTTAAATTCTCATTAAGTTTTCATGAGTATCATAACCCAGAAGTGTATTAGTCTCGAAATAAAATTCTGAATCGAATCACTTTAAATCACCCACTATAAATGCGTTGTCTCGCTTTCCATTCAAGTCTTTTGCCAGTCGACTAAATATAATATAAGAAAATATAATATAAGTAAATATAAGAAATTTATCTTTCTAATTTAATCTGTTGGTTATATTTAAAAGCAACAGATGAGGTTCTTAAGAATACTATGTTTTCTGCGTTTTAATCCGATTGATTTAAAAAAGATGTATTTTACATAAGTAATTTTAAACACATTCAATGCTTGTATAGCATGGCGTTGAATATATTTTCACTTTTCAAATATACAGAAGATGTATAATGTTTCCATGTCATCTAAATGTATGTTTATCTATTAGCCTGTAAATATTTCGCTATTCATAATGGGAAATCTGCTAATAATGGCTACTGATAAACTATATTAAACTTTAAAAGAGCCCTGTTGAGTGACTGTTAAAATCTGAATCCTTCCATATTTTTAGCTTACAAGGGGCTATTAGTCTTGAAATGTGATTTTCTCTTTGGTTCACGGTAAACAGCGTATCATGTTGTTGCCACCAAATATCAATATCATGAATTGTTGCCACCAAATATCATCACTCTGTATTATTTTTAAAGAAATTAAATAATGAAGAATCCGCATGTATGTATGTGTTTCGCATTGTAAAAAAAGGCGGTACCTAGAGCCATCAAATTTTTATAGCGTAGTCCTTCAGCAGAACATGTGCCCCTAAAAGCCCGAATTTTGGATTTCAAATTTGTTTTAAAATTTATTTCAGGTTTCTTAAAGATTTAATCTAATTTTGATTAGCAAATTACTCGATTTGAAAGCGAGCATTAGTAACACTGTTCTAAATAAAACATTTTTATCTCCAGCGTGCGAGATTTTTGCAATTCGGAAAATGTAAGTAAATTAGGTCATGTAATTTACTAGCTGACAACTCTGCTCTACGAAAGAAATGTGTTGCCACGACCGGAAATAAAATAATTTATCTTCCACGCGCCAAAGTGTTCCCATTCAGTGAAGTCAAGATTACATTCATATTTAATCTGGAATGTTATTGAGTAATGAACTAAGCAAATTAAGAGCAATAAACATAGTTCTTAAGAATATATTTTTCTACTATTTAATGTGATCGATTTAAATAAACATATATCAAAATGATGATATTTCTAATTAGAAATATATAATATTTTTATGAAATTAAACTAGCTGAACTCATTAAAATCGTTATATAAATTTTTGTATTAATGATAATTGTTTCAGGTGGTTCGACGCGCGTATATAAAAATATGTATGAAAACCTCTAACACACTATGGGAAATCCTAAAGATATGCTGTTTTTAAAGATTATGTGATTTTGCCGTTGAATTTAAATTTATGTGGTGTAAAGGCGAAGAACCATATATTTAATAAATCAAGTTAACATATAAAAAAACTAATAATAAAAAGACAGAATTTTTTTCGTCTTACTAAGAAAACGAAATATTCACATGTCGAACTAAGAAAACACTGAAAAATATTTAAGGTATATGTTAATACTTAATTGTGCGTCATGAATTATTAACATATGCGGCTTTTAAAAATTTTGTGATTTTGTTGTTGAACTGCATGTGACGTAAGTACGAAGAAAACAGTGCTTTAGAATTAAGCACTGTTTAATTTAAATTAAGCTAAAGACACACACACACACAAAAATGTGTTAGCAGCAGTGAGTGCAAGAGCAGACTGGTAGAGCCAATGGTAGTTTTTATAAAAACCCAATCTGCGTAAAAAATCTTAAAGAATCCTTCAGGACGAATCTGAATCTTTTCAGATTTTTTTTTGGTCGGGCTATATTTTTTACTTTTAATGCAGTGTATATATATCAGTATAATCTTAAGAATAAAAAGAGTATAAATTTCCCTATAAATTTTTTAAATATCATAAATTTAGCATGCAGCTCTTTTTCATTTTAGTCCATATATATTATTAAGTTACTATGGAAATGGGGTTGCAGAAAATTTACGCAAAAATAGTAATTAGATTTTAAAAGAAAATACGGTTTTATCTACACAGTCCAGTCACATTAATGTGACCACCACGTACTTTCCATGTCAGAGTTAAATAACCAATCACAGAAGGCAGGTGGCAGCACAGTGCAGTTGAGCGTATATAAAGGGTGTGTGAGGGCTTCGGAAAACATTTCAATCGTTGGCGTAATGCAGAAACGAAGCGATTTATCCGACTTCCAAAAGGGCATGATCATTGGCTTTCGGGCCAAGGGTGGAAGCATTTCCGAAACGGCTGAGTTTGTGAACTGTTCGCGTGCCGCCGTGGTAAAAGTGTACCGTGCATGGCAAAATGGGACTGTCCAAAATCAGCGACGTGGCAAATGTGGTGCACCACGGGCCATAGATGACAGAGGCGAACGACGGTTGCGGAGATGCGTTCGGGCAGATAGACGGGCTACCGTTGAGCAACTGACCACCAAAATGAACCAAGGGGCTACCAAAAGTGTCTCCCAAAGTACTATTCAGCGAACATTGCTGCGTCTGGGCCTCCGAAGCAGACGCCTGGTTCGTGCACCTATGCTGACTGCTGTTCATCGACGGCGAAGGCTAGAATTTGCACGCCAGTACAGCAGCTGGACGTCCACTGAGTGGCGACAGGTTGCGTTTTCGGATGAATCGCGTTTTATGCTCCATCGGACAGATGGACGTTGGCGTATAAGGCGTGAAACCTCTGAAAGGAACCACCCTGCAACCATTGCCGGAACGGTCCAAGCTGGAGGCGGGAGCATTATGGTCTGGGGAATGTTTTCCTGGCATTCTCTAGGTTCACTGATCATTGTGGAAGGCACAATGGATCAATACAAGTACGCATCTGTCCTTGCGGACCATGTTCACCCCTACATGCGCATTGTTTTTCCTCAGGATGATGGCATCTTCCAGCAGGACAATGCGAGGTGCCATACAGCTGCCAGTGTACGTGCGTGGTTCGAAGAGCACCAGGATGAGTTTACCGTCCTCCCCTGGCCAGCAAACTCACCTGACTTAAACCCAATCGAGCATCTGTGGGACCATCTCGATCGAGTTGTTCGCGCCATGGATCCTCAACCGCGTAATCTAGCGCAGCTGGCCACGGCATTAGAGTCGGCATGGCTCAACATCCCAGAGAACACCTTCAGGGACCTATGTGACTCTCTTCCTGCACGTCTCGCAGCAGTCCGCTCTGCGAAAGGTGGTTATTCTGGCTTTTGACAGATGGTCACATTAATGTGACTGGACTGTGTAGTTTGTATATTCTAATTATTGGATGAAATATTGCAAGGATATTTTATCTCCTGATGACCTAATCTTCTTAATATTCTTAATTGGAGGGATAATTATTTGCGATACAAATTCGATACTGTGAAAACACAGATTGATATATTTTAGGTTCGAAGTTTTTTTGCATATACATTTCCTAATGACCAAACTAATCATGGCAGAAATGTTTTTATTTGTACATTTGAATAAATTGGAAAATAACTTTTCAAATGACATTTTTTTCGCATAGCCTTTCATAATGATTAAACTAATTATCGCAAATTTTAAACTTTACATCATCAGATAGATAAGAAGATAATTTTCAAACTAATGCTTTTCCGACTGTTATACTTAATTTAGTAAATGTCAGTAAATTTTCAGAATGCAGTTTTTATAGATATCTTGTATACTAATAAATTTAAATCAAAAATTTTATATATACTAACAACTTTTAAATCAAAATATTTAATATTTCCTCTTTAGCAATCCATCAGTTTTAAGTGATGGTAAGATCATACTTCTAATTCCCTCAAAAATTTAAAATTAGATCAAATAGCATTGAAAGGTTACTATGGAATACTAGGTTATTCAATTATGGCAAAGCACGCGAGGGCTATCTGCCTAAAGGGAGGGGTGCCTTCGTGGAGGACTTTCTAAGGGAACTGGCTCGTATACACGTTACACATAGCATTGAAAGGAATGTGATATCACGTACTTCATTGAAAGGCACCTCAGAAGGTATTCTTTTCTAACGTTTATAGGTAGCGATTTTCTTTGGTAATGTTTTTCTTTTATGATATATAATAAACTAAATGCATATTAATGTATTATTACAAATGTATATCAAATAAATGTAGTAAATGAGAGAATTATTACATTTGTATACAAAATAAAATACACACGCAATAATTTTCACTCAATCTTTGTAATAAAATAAATTCATATATAACATTTATTTTTTACTAAACTACTAAAGTACTAAAACATTCATTACAAGCAAAGTAATGTATATAATAAATACAAAAAAAAACTATACATGAAAAACACTTTTAAATTTCATGGTTTTGCTAGACTGTATTTAAATAAATAAAGAAATAAAAATAAAATTAGCTATTGCAGTATTATGACATCATGTAACGAAATAGTATGGAACAATCATAAGAACTAGCTATATTGCGCTATTAAGTTTTGAGGAACAAGAGAAATTATAGCACAGAATTAGCAAATATAAGAATGACTCACTCATTAACCATGGATTTGAATTTGATAATCTTGATTTAATATCCCTCATATTTAAAAATCTCAAAATTTTATTCTTACTGACGTATGGGCAAGATTATTACACTAACAGAAAAAAAGAGAAAAAGTCTAAACCTTTTTCACTACATTTGTATCTTTCTCTCACTGTTTATTTATTTATTTATTTATGTTACGAATATTTGAATTACATATTGTACATGCTTGTTATGTAACTTATTGATTTATATAAATTATTTAACTACATAAATAAACATTAAAATGTCTGAAAGCTTTCAGTAGCCAAAGGACCGATTTTTTAATGTTTGGTGTGTTTCATTTAATTATTAATTCAATTCAACAGCAGTAGTATCCCAAAATATTTAAAAAGAGCATATCTTCAGAATTTGCGATACACAGTCCCGCGCGCTGGAGATCAAAATGTTTTTATTTTATTTGATTTGATTTGATTTTCGTACAGTTTTGCCATTGCTCGCTTTGAAATCGTTGAGTTTTTTAATCAAAAATTCGTCAAAGTTTTACAAAACATGAAATAGATAATAAAACAAATTCCAAATTTGAGCTTTCAGATACCGATATTTGATTAGAGTGTCAATCAACATTTGATGTCTCTAGGTACCGTTGCTTTTCTCAGTGCGAGAAGCATGTATACATTCATGCAGATTCTTCATTTTTTTAATTTCTTTAAATATAATGCAGAACTCTAATATTTGATGGCAATAACTTGAAAAGTGAAACGTCGTTTGTAGCGAATCCACGGAAAATGCCAAAAAAAATTAATAGCCCATCTGGGCTAATAATAAATAAATAATAATAATAATAGCAATAATAATAAATAATTTCCTTTATATTTTGTACATTTATCTAAAACAGTGCAAGATTGCAAAAAAATTATATGTATTTCACTATTTTTCAGTGTTGTTTCTCTTCTTTGGTGTTTCTCTAGATTCTCTAATGCTTTATATTTCTTACGGAAATAGCGTTTTTCCCCCTCCTGTACGAACAGCGGGTATGCTGCTAGATTATTATAAGACTAAACGTATTCTAGATTAAAAATTAATCAATTTTTTGTATTATGTAACTCAAAGCTGGAATCAGCGTTATTAGTTCTTGCAAAGCAATAACGTTTCCCTTTTAAGCTCACTGTGCAAACAACGTATTTCTGCTGGGCTATTTTCAGCATTCCTGAAATCGATAACACATTACTTCATCATATTTTGTCACAGAAAACCTGAAGGTTTCTTTCACGTTTACTCAGTGATTTGAGTTCGGTAATGTTTACGCATTATACGCATAAAATAAAACCTTTGACAGATGCTTTTAGATGCTTATACTCGTTCAACACGTTTCAAATTCCTATTTCACAATATTTTACATAAGTAGCAACGTTCAACTCAACTCGATTTGAAGACAGAAAGCGTTGGAAAAAAAGGCTAAAAAGTCATTTATACTTATCGGACATAACTGTTCTTAATGGCTGCTCCCTTAAGAGAAATAATTTGCAACGATTTTATGAAGAGAAAGCTTTATCGTAAACAAACAGCTCAAATCGCATACTTCTAAACACGCCTAGCGTCAGACCATTCCCTTTAAGCTCAGTCTCATGAGACTTAGTCTAAAGCAAATTTTGTACTAAGCACAGATTTGGTTCATAAAGCGAATTTTCCACTTTTTGAATATTGCTTTCAAAATGTGTTCGTTAAAGGGATGTTTTTTAAAATTCTTCTATAGCTGAAAGCTAATATTCAGCTTCATGACCGATTTCGTGTTATGTTTGTTAAATACATAATTTCAAACTAAGTTAATAAATGAGCATTAGATGTTATGCGGTTAACGTGAGGAAATTCGTAACATACAGAACAATTTATGTTTTGTATTTTTTTCTCAGTGGTTTTTTTTAATTAGGATGACCATAATTAATTCAAGATATGAGTAACAAAAATAATACCAGGAATGAAACCTTCAACCATAAAGTTATGATGATTTTACTGCAAATAATGAAACCTGTAATTGAAACTTAATGCAGTGACACTGAAGCAGTCTTGAAGTATTCTGAAAAGAATAAAATTACTTATAAAATCATAAATGCTTGTAAGGTACATTTTAATTTTATAACAGTTATTTTAAGTTAATGTATCTTTCCTGCCTCTCAACATAAAACTCCCTACCAGAATGAGTTTTTAGAATAGCGTTAAATGCAAATGAGACGGAGAATAGTATTTAAGTTAAGTTCAACTGACTTCGACATAGAGAGTGAGGATACCTGAAAAGCACGGGTTTGGCCTTTGGGTTACGTCTCTCTACGCTGTTACTACGCTCGGCCGTATTACATGACTTTTGATAATTGCTGGGTAATTTAATGTTACTGGCCAACTAGTTTAGAACTGTATTAGCTTCGGCTAAATCTCTTTAGTTAGTCATTAGTTAGTTCTTATATCTAACATTTTGAGTTTAAGCCCAAGTGGATACTTTGTTGTAGGCCCAAAGAAAGGGGACGACTGTTAATCTTATTTTCAACAAATAAAGGGTAATTAACCCTTCTTGAGTTTACGTTTCTGTTCTTGGACTAAGCGATTATTCGTTTAGCAGTTCACTAGGTCCATCGACAGAATATCTGACAGAATAAAAGTAAGGAACCCTACACGCTCATAATTTAAAATGAGTTTTGATGACTCACTTTTGAGTTACATTGTAGAGACGTTATGTTTTGGTATGAAAAAACATGAAAACTCGAGTATGTCCTCTGAAGAGGATTCGAATCACAGCGTGTGTGTATGTATACATAATAATTTAGAAGTTGATGTTTATACGGATAACATGATTTACGGAGTGACGGAGCTTCGTGCATTAAAGATATTTGCAGTCTTGCCAATTTAGCATTTCTTTATCCCTGAGAAATGCTTTCTCAATTTGCATTACCAGTGCAATAGACACAACCTGTTCTCTCTTTCCTGATCACATTTGTGCCTTTTGTACAGCTTTATAGCAACTCATTTCAAAGGAATAAAGAAAGCACAGCAGCAGAGGTTTGACTAGAAGGAAACGAGAAAAAGAATGTGACATGTTTTTTCAAGACGAATGTTTGGTGCAGAATGCTCTAGTTATAGTTAAGCTCTATTTTCATTCGTTAATTTTAAGTTTCGGTTCCCAAATTTGAAATGATTATTGGCTGAATCGGGATATTGTTCGGAGAACAGCCTTGTTTGCGCCAACTTGGCTTCTTTAAAGGGTATGAGTGACATTTCATCACGCCAACGGAAGTAAATACTACAGCTAATCAAATACTACAGAATAAATACCACAATAATAAATACTACAGTAATAAATACTGACAATAAATACCACAGATAATAAGTAATACTACAGATAATCCCTTAGCAAGGGAAACGTAGTACGGCTGTCTACCTAGAGGAAGTACGTCATCGAATGACAACCATTGCCTGCATAGCACAGTAAGCTGCTTCTTCCTTTAATTACTATACTACAATAATAAATACTAATAATAAATACTGCAGCTAATAAGTAAGTATAGTATAAGTACTCATTTAGTATTACGTCTGTCTGCCTAGAGGAAGTACGTCATCGAATGAGAACCATTGCCTTCCATACCACAATAAGCTGTTTCTCCCTTTTTGGGAGAAACAGCTTATTGTGGTATGGAAGGAGGACAGCGTCAAGGCTGTTCTCCGAACAATATCCCTGAATCGCTATCTAATATCTTCGTCGTTGTAAAATTTCCGTCAGAAGGATTACTTTTGAAATGGCGCAGTTATAGCGATAAGCAATTACTACTTTTGGAACAGCTAAGGAAAATGACCAAATTAAAATAGAGAGCCAAGAGGCTACAGCGAATTACAGTTCTGGCTTACATATTTTTTTCTCATATACAGACTAAGATTTAATAGTTAGAAGCAATACACATATTTAGATATTTTGATCATATTTTTAAAAAGAAAGCTGGTTCCTTAAATGTTGAAATGCTGATCCATAATGAAGCCGAAGCAGATTAAATATTCATTTTCATTTCAACTGACATACGCGGCCACAAATAATTAAACACTCGTATCCGTCCAAAATATTAACATTTTTTATATCCATGCGGTAGAAAGAAAGCAGCAGAGTCTCCTTAAGCTGAAGTGCGGAAAGCAAAATTGTGTAGTTATCTAATATGGTAGTTTATTAAACGAAAGGTTTCAAATTATGTTTCGAATTAGCTACGTCAGTATTATTATGTAAAAGTCATATAAAAGATTAATCTAGAAGTGATTCAGTCCAGAAAAAGTTATTACTATTTTTAGAATAGAGAGGGGAAATACCCAAATTAGAATGATGAATTATGGCGCGACTGCTAATTTAAATTATAATTTTGATTGACTTGTTTGTATCTTACATACACGTAGCTGAATCGCTATAAAAAGAGAAAAAAAGTTGAAAAAAAGAAGAAGTCGGAGAAAAAACAAAACCTCTAATACGCAGAAATAAAAATAAAGAAAAATAATTTTTTTCTTTACGCCAAATTACCTGAAAATGGCATTAACGCACAACAGGAAAAAGAGAAAGAATATTAGAAAGAAATATGATAAAATATGGTATTTCATTTCCGACGGAACGCAATAACGAGTCTCATTTTTCATAAGAAAAGTAGTTGAGGAAAGAATTCTTAAGCTTATTGATTTTAATGTTAGCGCTGTTGTGAATCAGAATTAGCTAAAATTGTAGTAAATAAGCTTAAGAATAATTCTTAAACGTAATGTTTCAAAACTATTACAAGACTGAATATATTTTAACCAGTGATTGCGAATATGTGATTCTAGGTAAAGAAAGGAAATAAATATTCTGCAACAATTTGTTCACGTACCCTATTTGAATGAAAAATATGGAATCTAAAATTTTATAAGGGATTTCTGCAAAGGAATTTCAATGAGTGAGTTTATCTTTAGGATACTAAACATACTACATAAAGTTTAAAAAAGTATCTAATAGGAGAACGTTTCCTGTAAAATATTTTCTTAACACCATATTGTAAGAAATTTGCTTATCTGGGCTGGCTGCATGGGAATTTTTGTACTTTCCTTTACTACTCCATTCCGTACTCATCACAACGTAACATGTATACGAACCAATTTCCATTAGAAAGTTCTCCTCTAAGTCATCCCTCTCCTTTAGGAAGATATCCCTAGAAGCTTTGCCGTAATCTCATAAAAATATAAAATTAACCTTCCTCCTTCCCACAAGCCTTCGTAGTGTAATGGAAATCATGTCCGTCTGGGAATCTGAAGGTTCGGAGTTAGAATTCAAATTCTAAAAACCTCTACAATATGACATAAAACGCTTTAATCGGTTGAAATGAAAAGCCAGAATTAAAAAACTGATCTCATATAAAAGTTTTACTTCTTAAAAGCGCAAGATTTTTTGATTTTTTATTTCTAAGATAGGCATTTCAAATCAAAACAACAAAATTAAACGGAACCTTTTAAAAAACATATATTTTGAGAATTAATATCCATAGATGTCGTTAATAGCATCTTTATATGATCACAAATTTTTGGCGAATAATATTTTAATTTTACGCGCATGAGGTTACGAAAGGAACAAAACCTAAGCGCAGTCTTATTAGCCCAAAGGGGCAATTTGTCTGGAAGGACTAATAATTCCGTTTTGGCATTTTGCGTCGTCCACTATAAAACGGGGTTTCACTTTTCATATTGTAAGCACCAAATACCAGAACTCTGCATTTTATTTAAAGAAATTAAATAATGAAAAATCTGCATATATATATATGGGTAAATTTCTCGCATTGTAAAAAAAACAACGGTACCTAGAAACATCCAATTTTGAATAACGTAGTCCTCCACTTAAATATGGGCATCTGGAAGCCTAAATTTGGAATTTGGAATTTGTTTTACGATCTATTACTTATTTTATAAAACGTTAACGAATTTTCGATTAACAAAACCAAAGATTTCAAAGCAAGCAATACAACTGTACGAAAAAAACAAACATTTTTATCTCATCCGCGTGAGATTGTGTATCGGAAATTGTAAGGACATGCTATATTTAAATATTTTGTGATACTGCTGTCGAATTGAATTTTAGGATTTAAGTGCGAAGAACATGATATTTAATAAATAGAGGTAACATACAAACGATAAAGAAATGCCCTTCTAGACGTAATATAAAATTTGAAAGTTTTCAGATTTTTTGTATTCATTTATTTGAATACTGATTAATTCAAAATTCTTCCTACACCGAAGAATTATTCAAAATCGAATACGTAAGCGTTCATGAGCGTGTTCTCCGGAGCTATAACTGTGGTGGGAATACAAGCGCCCTAGGAGTATACGGCGATTAGTGTACTCATACGTTTTCACGACATTCGCCGTATTTCTCGCAAGAGATGGGCAAATTTTAAAAGGTATCAGATAAACTGAGCTGTCAACGCATGTATGGATAAAGAATTGAGATGTTGAATTGTCTTCAAATTGGGAGCAGGCCAATTAGAAGCGCAAACAGTTTTACGACACTGGATTCATATCGAAAATACATAGACAAGATCGATGAACATCCGCGGCAACGAATGGAGATTGTTATTTGCACTTCGCAGCGGTGACACAGGACCTCTACAGCTTCACACCTCTAATGTGAGTTACATACTTCTACTGCAAACCGAATTTCACTGTCTATAGTTATCCGAAGGCTTCATGAGATAAGGCTGTATGTCAGAAGACCTGCTGTTTATGTTCTGCTGATTACAACACGCAAGGCAGACGTTTAGCACGGTGCAGACAATATGCGCCTTGGCCAGACTTCAGTGGGGCACCGTGCTTTTCGCAGATGACTCGAGATTCAACTTGGACACTGATTGACACTAGGTGCACCTATATCTGGGGAGAGTCTGGAACACAGTACCATCACTCCGTCATCAGCGAAAAGAATTAATTCGGTGATGGAGGAGTAATGGTTTGGGCAGACATTATGTTGAACGGCCGCACACAAGAGCATGTGGTTTGATAAAGGCTGCCCGACTGCTATGAAGTATAGAGTGGAGATCTTAGAGCCCCATGTTCGACCTTTTAGGAGCGCAGTGCTCTTGGGTTTCTGTTAATGGACCACTGCTCCACATAGGGCTCAGCTGGTCGACTATTATCTGGAAAGAGAGAGTATTCGCCGCATGGATTGGTCGGTATGATCTCCTGATGCTAACCTCATACAGCACGTCTGGAACGGTCTTAGGAGGACAATTTCATCTCACCATCTCTCTTCGAAAAAATCTCTCTATAGAAATAGGATAGAGTGCCAACAGTAAAGTACCTTTCTATAGTAATGGGATAGACAGCCAACAGGAGAAAAGTATCTTCCTATAGAAATGCGATAGACAGCCAACAGGGGCTCCTGAACTGACTTTTTCCCAATATGCCATCACGCTGTCCGACCTGCCTGGCTGGGAGAGGGAAATACCCCATAATAGAGTCATTTTCAGTTCGATATCAGAACATGGATTTTGGACATCTCTGCACTATAATATTTACTGATAATTATGCTTATTTAAAATGATTTTTCATTGGTTTATCTTATAGAGACATTAGGATTTTTTTTAAACAGGAGATATGAAGAAATGTGCAATGCCTTCGCCGAGACTCAAACCTTCGAGATTTCGAATACTCGCCCGGTGTGCTGCACATTAACCATGAAGCAATGCTAAGAAGGCTGGAAAAACAACTTACATACTCTCTTTTAAAGGGCGACTGGGGATTAGCGGACCCAATCGCCAAATCCTGGTGGTAAAGAATTATCACTGACCACCTTTTAGTTTGGGCGCTAATGTAAAGGCATTAGGTATTTTTTGAAAGCAGGAGAGATGCAATGCCCTAGCTGGGACTCGAATCACGGATCTCTCGAATACGTGTCGAGTTTTCTGACCTTTACACCACGAAGGCAAGCATAGAAGGTGGAAGAAATACCTTATAATCTCATCTCTGTTTTAAATGTATATTCATGTGAAAATTCATTAAAATCTAGCCATTCATTTTCCAGAAATTCGACATAATGTGCAAATTCTCTTAATTTTGTGCACACGTGTTGTTTTTGCATTGATATCTTTCTTCTTAGCTGGCATCTACGAAACGTTTGCACATCTCTACTAAAATATTTCAAATCATTAAAATTGTCAGAGCTTAAATCCCTACCTTATTTCGCTGATTTTCTGAGACTCGAATGATGGGTCTACAACTAGCCATTCGAAATGGATATACAAAGTTTATTTATTAGCCATTCATTTTGTCTTAAAATACTTTTCACATAAATAATGAAGAAAAATTAATAAAAATCAAAGCACTGCGCAAGTGTATAAAAGGAGCTGTTTAAATTACGAATAAAAAAAGAAATAAGGCAAGTGAATATTTTGTCATTTTAGTATATGTTATTTTAGGATTAAAGTTTGTATAATCAAATAGGGCAAATTTTTACTTTTCACTCCCTGCTGTTAGATGCCCGTATTCCTTAAATTGTTATCTTACGCATTATATTTGAATTTTTTTAATTCACTATATATTGTTTTATAAATCTTTATTCAGTACTAACATTAGTGCATTTGTAACATTATATTATAGGAATGCTGAATTTTCTCCGTAAAATGATCTGATCGCTTTGTCATTATTTGAATTACGGATTTTGTTTCTTTTCTCTCTATGTTCAAATGTTTGCAATACACACACGCACAACTGTTTCCGTATAATTATATACATTTATATATATGTTTCTATCTGATATATTAGATATTCTCTAGTTCTGTTATAAATAATCAT